>BFEA01000020.1:963232-983578 GCA_003427395.1 Chara braunii | reverse complement strand
GACTATAAAGCGACATGCTGAGTTCAAGTGCCTCTCGGCACAGTCGATCAGCAGACTATAAAGCGGCATGCTCAGTTCAAGTGCCTCTCGGCACAGCTGACTCAATTTGATTGCTTGCTGACGCTCATCTCAGAATCCAACTCTCAAATACAGCACTTGAGTGCAAGGCTCATAGCCAGTCATCAAGTGCAGTGTTCTCCAGTGTTCCGTTCAGGGTCAACCCTCAGATACAGCACGAGAGCGCATGATTTATGACCAATCAACAGAGCTCATGCATAGTGCGCACAGATCAAATACGGCACGTACTTAGCCCACGGAGGCGGTTCAAAGGAGGAGGGAAAGAGAGAAGAGAGAGAGAAGAGAGAGAAGAGATGATGAGAGTTAGGAGAAAGGCTGAGAGAGGGAAAGTGAGGGACCAATCTTGCCCCTCCCTTTCCTTACCCCTTCCCTCGCTTGCCTTCTGCTCGATTCTCTTGTCTCCTGCTCCACGCTCCCCTCTTGCTCCAGCTGGCACGTCGCTGTTCTTTGGCCCGTGCCTCTCGCTCCTTGCCGTTCCGTCAAGGCTATAGTGCTCTCTTAATGCGCCACTTCCTTCTCACGCATGCCGATCTCTCGAACTGATCTGCTTTTTGGGTGACGTGGCCTCTCTTTTATAATGGAGAGGCCAAGTGATCGGGGCTGAGTGCTGCAATCCCAAGGTCGGGGCCGTGGTCTAATTCTAGACCGGGCCTGTGCTAAAAATAGCAGCAGTCCCGACCTCGGGATATGAACAGTCAGTCCTATTTTTAGAACGGGACTGGCGCAGGCCCAGTCCCCGATAGATGAACAGTCAGTCCCACGCTAAAAATAGCGTGGGGCTGTGCTATTTTTAGAACGGGACTGGCGCAGGCCCAGTTCCCGATAGATGAACAGTCAGTCCCATGCAAAAAATAGCATGGGGCTGTGTTATTTTTAGAACGGGACTGGCGCAGGCCCAACTTTGGGAAACGAACAGTCAGTCCCGAGCTAAAAATAGTACATGACCCTATTTTAATTATTTGGGCCTGGCTGCTCATCTATATGGCTACTTAGGGCTGTTCCTTTCCTGACCGGGTTACGCGGTCGTGTCGGTCCGGTCCCATCCGGTCAAACTTGAATATCTCGCTAACCCTTGTTCCGTTTCAAGTGCCGTTTGGACAAGACCCCACTAATTGGCCCATTGCGGTCGCGTCGGTCTAGTCCAACGAGGAAGATCGGGTCTCCAGGGAACCGTACCGTCGCGCCGTTTTTCCCTTGGTTTCGACTCAGGGGAAATCTAACCGAAGCGCTAAGGTCCATGACTACGGACACAATTTTTGACGCAGCGCGGGAGTTAACCGCGGCGAGTCAATTTCCGCTGCTGCGCCGTATTATCTTCCGACAGCGCCCCCCCCCCGTGTCCATGTCCAACAGCCCCTCCCCCCCTTGGGGGTCTGCCGTGGGCTGTCCTACGCTTGTCATCTTATCCATCTCCTGTCTGGGGATCTCAAACAAATCTTCATTGTCCTCATTATTTGAGTCCATCACATCCTCCTGGTCCTCTTCTTCCTTCTCGTCATCCGAATGCCATTCCTGCTCCTCCCCCTCAGATCCGTCACTCTTATAAAACCTCTCCCAGTCCACTGGGTATGCCCTTGCATCCAGGTCACCATCGCCCTCCAGCATTCCTGTAGTAACCAGCTGAGCCAGTGAGACTGCTGCCAGTTCTGCTGGCAGACTCGATCCCGCCAAGACACTATAAGGCACAACTGTGATCGTTCTCCAAGGCCTCCATCTCATCCCTGAACTCAGATTTGCCTTGTTCGACAACTTGACGATCAACGGTGAAAATGCCTGAGGTGAATGTCTACCATGCTCTCAGTGCTGTGAAGTTGGTCCCTCGTGCTCTGGTTGAGGAAGTGCATCCTCCTGATCGGGTTTGCTTGGGTACTCCGTGGATATCTTTTCGCGGAGAATGGTAGCCACGTTTTGCCCTTCCTCAAAGCATGGGATCTGAAAGGACACATCTGTTGCAATTTGCCACTCCTCAAGTTTTTCTACATACCTTGCAGCAATCAAGGGGCGGATGTTCATCAGTGTCAGTCTTGACGACTTGGCTGTCACTACCACCAGAGGAGCCTGATCCCTGGCAATGTGTGTGATCGTTGTGAATTCTGCTGAGTATTCCTCGTTCAGTTTATTCAGCTTGTCTGTTTGTGCAATTACCACTGCCACTTCCTTTTCCAGCTGTGTGCGCACTGACTCTTCCTCAGAGTCGGTCTGGGACATGTCCGGGTTCTTCTTCTTCTGATTTTTCCCTGATCTCCATTTCTTTGGGCGCAAATCTTGGAAGTCGTCCTTAGACTCTGGAGCTGTTCTATCTCTGTCTTTCACTCCCTGTTCCCTTGCTCTCTTCTTTTCTGCATATCTGAATGCTCTGTATTCCGATAGCTCTTCCGCCTTCACCTTCCTGAGAACGTCAAATTGGTTGCTTAATTTCCTTAATTCCCCCATCCCCTTCTTACCATTTTTCTGAGATCTTTCTGCGATCTTGAGACACCCGCAGGGGTTTTCTAATAAATTATAAGGAGCTATTTGTTTGCTCTCTCTCTCTGTCTGTCTGTCTGTCTGTCTGTCTGTCTCTCTCTCTCTCTCTGTATCTCTCTCTCGTGTTCTCACACATAACAGCGACTTTTTTTTTTCTTTTTTTTTTTGCGCATCGGTGACCACCGCACTGCTCCGGGTGCACCGCACACTTGCGCCGCAGGTAGGAAACAAAAGTGAAGTTACCAAACCCCCTCGTAGACTTTCCGGGCCTTCCGGATCGTTGGCGAGGGGGATAAAAAATCAGGCAACATTTTTTTGGGGCGACCCAGGGCGTGAACAAACATCGTGGACCACCCAAAAAAATTTTGCCCGTTGGGATGGGGCCCACATGTCCGGACTGAGATCCGGACCCGGACCACGGACGGTCCGGATCCCTGTCCGGTGGTCCAGATCATAGCCATGGCTAAAACCCTGGTCTGGTGCCTAAGTTTCAGGGCAGGTCGATCTTATGAGGGCCTGAAAATGGACCTCCGTTTCAGGCTGAAAAGACTCAGGGCCTGGAAGGCCCTGTTTCAGGCTGAAACGACATAGGGCCTGAAGGCCCTCGTTTTCAGGTTTTCAGGCTGAAACGACACAGGGCCTGTAAGCCCTTGTTTTCAGGATTTTAGGATGAAACGCTACTCAGGCCCTGCAGGCCCGTGTGGCTACGCAGTATGCCACACTAGCGCTAGGAGTAGTCTTCAGCGCTGGGCGCTGTTAGGAGCTTAGAGTAGCGTTGGAGAGAGAGAGAGTTGGCGGAGGCCCGGGAGACTTACCTGTGGCGCCATAGCTCCATCTTCATCTTTGATGTACCTGCAACAAGGCACCACCTTTACAGGTTAGTACTGGACACAAGAGAGAGAGAGAGAGAGAGAGAGAGAGAGAGAGAGAGAGAGAGAGAGAGAGAGAGAGAGAGTTCTTCTTCTTCCTTTTCTCTAAGTCCACCATCTCTCCCTCACCCTCTCGCTACCTGACTTCTCAGCATCTACAGACTACGGGAAAGAGAGAGATTTGCGACTTTGAGATTTGACGACATTTGGATTCAGAGTCTTTAGACTCAACATTGGGACCAAGACATTGGACGAGGGATTATTTGGGGTCTATATCGAAGACTTGGTGTTGACGACATTCCCATCTTCTCCCTCTTCTTTGTCCGATTCCCCTCCTCCTCGTCTGTGCATGGTTTGTGACTGGTGCATTCTTCCTGTGTGAGCGCCAGGCCCCTTCACACCTTGGGATGATGATCATGTACGTTTGGTCTGCATTGCGACATTGATTGGTCTGATCACTGGTATTTCAGCCTTCCGCTGCGCTATCCTGTACTATGTGAGAGAGGTCTGTTCTTGTTCTGGTCTGTACCGTTACGGTATGCAACACTGGAAGTCCGGGCCAACCGTTTTGGGCCAGCAGATTGCAGCAGGGAGCAAAATTATGTGAACCGTTTCTCCCAGACATTTTTTCTGCCACCTGGATTTTTTTACCCCATTTCTCTTATACTTTTTCCAAAAACATCAGCACTCAACCTACGTCCCCGAACTTTTGCAGAATTTTCTACTAGCAATTTTGTGCAGGAAAATCATCAAGGTTCGCGCACTCAGACTTTCACACATTGCCGCCAACCCTCCCTAAGGCTGGTAGGTCAACCTCTCTTGCCGGCGGCACGTATACTGCTGTGACCGTTCAATTACAGAAAAGGCACCGGTAGTCTGGTGGGTTAAGAAACCGGAAGGAAGCAGCTGGCCATTCTACAGCCAATCACCATGAAAACAAACTTTTGCCTTGGGGTTTTAGGCCCCATAGATCCATTTTTCCACTTTTTTCTTTGGCTGCTGATTTATTTAGTGTCCACTCTATGGACTGGTGACAAGTCTGGCTTAGAAGGTGCGGGGCGTTTGTTATAATGACCCTGAAAAAATCCTGAAAATTTAGGCCTCTGTTGACTGTTTGTGACTGCTGTTTTTGAAAACAATTGTACAATTTAGCGGCACTGTCTTTTTCCCGGATTTCAGGATGCCCTGCCGTCAAAGCACCAACTACTCTGTACTTCGGGACGTCCGTGAAAATTGGAATGATACAGAGAAGAGGTTTAGCATGGCCCCTGCGCAAGGATGACATGCATAGATCAAGAAATGGTCCAAATTAAAAACAACGACAACGACAACAACTACTCATTCTGATGATATTATCAGTGCAACACATGGAGATCATATCCGAACTTGCTTACTTGTATGTTCAGCTTGTCAATCCATTCACGTTGTTGAAGCCACCACACACTTCCAACCTGTTAAAATATGCAAGCAACCATGACCCTCCACCCACATTGCCCAGTGCATCCTCCTCCCCATCCATACTCAACCATCCGTATTGCCCAGCTTGCACAGCCCTTGACCCCCACCATCACCCCTCCTCCTCCCCCAACACCCCTCCCTCCGCAGTGTCCTTCCCCCCCTTGCCAGCACTTTCCTCCAAAGGCCCCCAAGGTTTTCTAAAAAAGCAAGCCCAATAACCAAACCCCAAACCACTTGTCTGTTAAAATAAGGAAACAAACTGTTCGTCAAAAAAAAAAAAAAAGTAGACTCAAAACAGGAAGAGAAACTGTTTCTCAGAATAGTTGACGAGAGAATTCCTTGGACCAAGGCGCCAAAACTTAGCCCATAAAAGCACAAAGCAAACAGCCTCGGTCTCCTGAAGTTAGAAACCGGGTAACAAATGCCCTTGGTAACCGCCCGGACGTCCGGACTGGGTTCCAGACAGTCCGGCGTCCGGTGTCCGGTCCCCATGTCCGGATGGAGGCCCCTGGGGCAAAAAATAAAAATAAAAAATGGGGCGGCCCAGGACGTTTGTCGGGTCCTAGCCGCCCCTCGAAAAATAACGGGGTGATTTTTAAGTGTCCTTTCACCCCACCGGACATGGCCTAGAGGTCCAGACACAAGACACTGCAGGTTTTTGAGGTGGCGGGTTTCGCACAGGCCCGAGCAATTTCAAAGCGGCCGTTTCGACGTGGCACCCGCTGCTGCCCGTTGGGGGGAGAGAGAGAGAGAGAGAGAGAGAGAGAGAGAGAGAGAGAGAGAGAGAGAGAGAGAGAGAGCACTGACAGTGCTGCCAGTCTGAAGACTCTGAGGTTCTGAATTGAACTGCAAAGTTCAAACTTTTAAGTTATATATGAAGTTATGAACTTAAATTACTAAATCCGAAGTTCAAAGTTTAAAGTTTAATCATACTTTTTTCAAAAAAAAAATCTCTGTTTCTTTAGTCTTGTGCCTGCTTTGCACTGTTTGCAACTCTGCATGTCTGCTAGTTAAATGTCCTGGTTGATTTGCTGCAAGACACGTGCTCTGCTGCCTGAACTACAGAGTGCAGAGCAGGTAAGTGCCTGCCAACACCCCCACCCAACCTCCCCCCCACCTCCGTTTTTTTTTTTTCTTTCTTTTTTTTGGGTCCGGACATTTTTGCACCCCGGGGACCGGTCTGGACTGTCCGGTGTCCGGTAATGTCCGGATCACCAGACAGTCCGGACCGGTCCAGACACTGGTCCGGAAGACAGTCCGGAAGTGTCTGGTGTCCGGGTCCGGGGTTACCATGCAAATGCCCATTGCAATTGTGCCCACAACAAAAGATGAGAAACACAGAGTCCCACACACTGATTAACCTCTGAAACGTGGGAGAGCTGCAGTCAACGTAATATGTCTATCCTTCGGATTCCTTCCCACATAATAATATCATTTCGTTCATCTCTTTTATAACTCTCGTTGGCAGATAATTTATTTCGTTATTATTGTTGCCGACTTGGCATCATGTACTTCCTCATTTATGATTTTTCTTAAATATTCCTCGATGGCCTTGGCCGTGTCCTTCCCGACGACTGCCCCACCCATATCCTCCCAGACAATATTTTTGTCTTCTTCTTCCTCCTTGCCTCCTTATGCCCCCTTGCCTGATATGCCACCATGTGGCACAGTCACATGCCCACTTCCCTCCCAAATAACTCAATCTTCTGCCCGTCCTTCTCTTCCTCCTCCTCCATTCTCAGAGTGTGCCTCCAACACCACCCATCCTCTGTCTTCTTCTTCACTTTGCTCCCCACAACTTAGTTCCAAAGGATGTGGCTTGTTCAAACAAGCGCCCTCCCATGCACACATTCAAAGCTCAAGCTCTCTCTCTCTCTCTCTCTCTCTCTCTCTCTCTCTCTCCCCCCCCCCCCCCCCCCCCCCCCCCCCCCCCCCCCCCCCCCCCCCCCCCGGTCCCCCCCCCACGGACAACTAAGGTTTCGTAGACCAACAACGTCCCAACGCAAACACTCCGACATCCATGATGGACCTCCTTGACAATCCACTGGGACATCCGATGGGACATCCAACGGGACAAGTTCTAACACCAGGAACCTCCCACAGCAGGCACCAACATAAGATGAGAATGCAATGCATGATTAAGTCGAACGGACCTCATCAATGCCATACGTGCAAAGCCCCTCCACAAGTCTCTCTGCCTCCGACGCTGTCAAAAGGACCTGTAAAAGATATGTTCTCCTGTCATTAGATGCTCAATGGAGAGTGGGGGGAAAAATAAAGTCGGACTCTTATCAGCATCAACAGTATCTGTCGTTTTAGCTTCTGCTGAACAATTGCAATCACTTTCCCTGTCAGTTTCCTCTTCTTTCTCGTGCCCCGAAAACACCACGCTACGATCTCTATGGAAGTGTTGAGGAGAGAGATGCCAGCTGTTGGATGTTGTGTGGATAAAACACTGATGCAGAAGACACGGCAATGCAGAAAACAGCAATCTGCAAACGCACACACCTACTCAGGTTAGAGAAATCCGCCAATGCACTCATCTACAGAGTAACAACTGCTCACTCCGTCCTTGGGAAACTCCGTTAAAAATTGGAACGATACAGAGAAGATTAGCATGGCCCCTGTTCAAGGATGACATGCATGAGTCGAGAAATGGTTCAAACTTCAAATTAAAACAATGAAATAAAGTTCACAAACCGCTCACACTATGCCTGAGGACACAAACAACAGTGGTGGCGGCAGGGTAGTTTTGGCGCACCGCCGACGCCTACTGTAGGCGGTAGGCGCACCTACCAATCGGGCCGACCCGTGGGTGGACCCGTCAGCGGTCGGCAGACTGCCTTGCAATTTTATTTTATTTTTCCTGATTACATGGTCGTGTGCAGCTTGAGGAGAGCAGCCCAAATCCGCAACGTTTTTTTTGGGGGGTGGTGGAGGTTATAGGGGGAGGTACACGGGGGTTATAGGGGGAGGTATAGGGGGGGGTTAGGGGAGTTGTAATGGGTTTGGGGGGGTTACGAGGGTGTTAGGGGGCGGTAAGGAGGTGTTGGGGGGGTGTATGGGGGTGCTGGGGTGGGCTATGGGGGTGTTGATAAGGTTCTTCAGGGTTCTGGACCCAAAAAAAATGAAAAGAAAAAAAAATGTTTTTTTGCGGGGTGCCGACCGACCCCCGACCTGTAGGTGCCGACCAGTTCGACGGTTGGCTGGTCGCCCCCGACCAATCCAGGGGCCGACCGTTGGCGTGACTACTCTGGGTGGTGTGCATTGACTTGAACAGCAAGTACCAGACTGGACTCCTCCAGGTTCTGCAAATGAGATAAACTAAAAAAACAGAGAAAAATGACCCACAACTCAAACATCAACCCAGGACTTCTCCAGACTTTGATTATGACACAAAATCAAACAGCAGAGAAAAGATGAACCATAACTCAAACATCAACCCAAAAGCCAAGAGCGGACTTACGCTACTATTTCAATTGAGTCTAGGGGGTGGGTATCCCATGGGACAACCAAGGGTTGCTGTTGGGATGACGCTGGCCGGAGCTGGGGCGAGTCGTGTTGCTCTGTAACCTAGCCGAGTGGGAGTGTGAGGCCTGGGAGAGCCCGGCAGGGAATAAGACTGTTGGGCAGTTTTAGAGAGTTTTGTTTGGGAGTCTAGGGGTTCCGAACATTTGAAAAGAGGTCAGTAGTCATTCATAGTTTTTCAACCTCTTTTTAATTCTCTTGAATTTCTTCAATAGTTCTCAATAGTTCTCAGATTGATTCTCAGCCGAAGCCGGGTAATGGCCCCGGTATCTTAAATGACTTGTGTAATCCTATATGGGATGCTGGGCCCGGTTCCCAGCACGTGCTGCTCCCCACGAATAGACTGGAGCATTTGTCCCAAGAAAAAAAAAAGAAAAAAAAAAAGAAAAGAGTCTAGCTGGAATAGAGATCAAATACCCCTAGGAGAGTTGCAAGTACAGGTATGCCCTCAGCATTCCGCTGAGATTCTAAGCTAAACATGTGAACCCGCCGTGGCGAAGCAGCAGCCCAGGGGCTGGCCCACCCTAGGCATTGCCATTATCTTGTTATGATTCTGGTTGTTCGTTGCCTGCAGGTCAACACTCACTCACATAGACTTCCAGGTATGCCCATACATACACAGAAGGAAGGGGAGAGGATAGGAGTATCACACGGCACAGGGAGAGATCAACACAGCGGAAGACTTGACCATGCGATATGACAGGGTACACTGAAAGTGTGATTCACTCCATTCAATCCTCACAACCAGTCATAGAGAAAAGCCGAGTAAATCACATCCAGAGAACAATGAAACGATGATAGTCCAAACACAGTATCACACTGTTTATTATACTCACAGTCTCGAATTGTCAGGATAACTTCAGTACTACAGTGCGCTGCTCAGAAATGAGCAGCGCTTCACTCTCCAACCCTGATTAACACCCGTAACACCCCCTGAGTCCCTGAAACATCAAGCGCCACCCAAATACAGCCTCCTGGGGGCAGCGCCACCCTGAAACAGGCCTCTGAGGCCAAGCGCCACTCAGAGGATGGAGAAGAAGACCAGCGCCACAGTATCTGATGATGACGAAGTGTCGGGAGGCTTCCCAGGTGGAAGCCTGCAGCAGCGCCACCAAACCCTGACAAGATGACCTCTGAGATGAAGAAGCTGCAGCTATGGCTGCAGCGTAAACCCTCTGGGACCCCACTTCGGAGGAGGGTCCAGCAGGGCACCAATCTCTCTCACCTCCAGCAGACCTCGATAACCCAGACCTCTGTCAGCCCCTGCGTGCTGGCAGAGTACAGCGCAGGTCCCAGCTATGGCCTGCACTCCGAAGGTCTGGCTATGCCCGTCTCCTTCCACGCTGAGCCGTCACCACTTCCGGTTCACGCGTAGCGCAGCAGCGATGTACTCGGTACCAACTGCCAAAAGCCCTGAACCGATGTGCCCATCCTATTCTAGCCTACAACGACCTAGACCGGACTGACTGACCGACCGGTACCATTTCTGTTTCGGCCTCTCGGCCTCTACCGGACCCGGCTATACGCTATAGGACCGTCTATTTAGAATAGGCCCATAGGGCCTGTCTGTCTAGGGGTAGCCCGGGCCTGCTATCCACAGTTAGGGTAGCTGTAGGGAATCARGTTAGTACCGGGCCTGTATTTTCCCGGATTTGCAGACATGTCCCTCAAGAATTTCCCTCACAGGTAGGTCTCTCGGTTAGCCCTCAGCCAAACAAAATTATGAATCTGTCCTACCTATAGTACAGCCTCGACAGAGAGAGGCTACATGCCACCAGAAAACAGCAAGTCATTGCAATCTGGCCCGAGCGACATTGACGGTGTTTGTTTCAGAACATGAGGGATGCGCCGCATTCGGGCGGGCATCGGCCAAGGTATCAGCACACCATTGGATAGTTTGTAAATCAGAACTATTTTATTGTGGTCGCCACTGGATTTGAACTCACGTCTGTTATTCTGAAACGGTTTTCACCTCTTTGCAGTAGCAGATGCAGATCCCAGGGCTCGATCCCTAGACCTTGCCCTACCTGTGTACAGTACCTGAGTAGACCCCGAGAGTTGAACCTGTGACCTGTGTATTTGTAAACAGTTGGTAGGCTGTCATAGGTCCGTAGGTAGGAGGGGTTCGATCTGTAGATCTGTCGAATAGAAGTCTTAGCGAGTTCCAGAAGTCTTAGCTGTAGCCCTTCTAGAAGGTCAGCAACTGGGCAAGTGGGCAAGTGGTGAGTCAAGTGGTGGACTAACTGCAGTGCAATTGCAGTACGACCTCGGTAGGTTAGCAGTGAGTCCCCATTCAGTCAGCGGTAAGGTCCAGTCAGTCCCAGTCCAGTCCAGCAAGTACCACAAGGGACTGTGAGCACCATGGGCTGATGGGAAAGGGCAGACCAACGAGTTTCAGAAGTATAAATCAAGAGGCAGCGCCCAGCCATTCATTCATTCCTGTGTGAGCCATGCGGAAGCGCTGCCACAGCGACTTGTGCAAGGAGGTCTGCAGTGAGCCCGGAGCTGAAGTGGGCGAGAGAGGAGCGTAGCATAGCGATAGGATAGTTGCGGCCATAGCCGCCATAGCTAGAATTAGTGTGTAGTGTGTGTATGTGTGTGAGTGCTGAGTACCGCGTGTGGGATATCCAGGGTGATCCGGTGTACGTGAACAGTGAGTTGTTTGGGTGCTGAGTCGCCATAGCCAATTGAAAGTGAACTCGTATCTGGATGTCATATCTCTAAGTTTTGAGTGGGCGCATGTCGCCAGTTTGCTGCGCTACTGTTTACATGCATAAAAAGTGTGAATGAGAGCGAGTCTGATTGCAATTCAACAGTTTCATGTGTGCATGAACTGAGCAGCCTGCCAATGTGCAAAATGAGAAGGAATCTTCCGCAAGAACATAGGAAGATACACCGCAACGGACATATATATTGAAAAGAAATCCCGGTGTGAGTATGGACTAACGACCAGTCAGCTGCAAATGTCGCCGCCACACACACACACACACACACACACACACACACACACACACACACACACACACACACACACACACACAAGAAAAGAGAGAGAGAGAGAGAGAGAGAGAGAGAGAGAGAGAGAGAGAGAGAGAGAGAGAGAGAGAGAGAGAGAGAGAGTAGCTAGAACATGGAAATATACATTGCCACATTTTCGGTCTCTGGCAGCGTATATTTCCATGTTGTGGCAGTGGATACTTCCATGTTCTAGGGGAAGATTCAATCCCAATTTGCTTATTTGGTGAAGCGCGGCAATGTTGGTCTGTGTGTGTGTGTGTGTAGGATAAGCAAAATCGGAATGAATCTTCAGTCAGAACATGGAAATATACACTGCCACACTTCTTTTTTTTTTTTTTTTCATGTGTGCATCAACTGAGCAGCCTGCCAATGTGCATAATGACCACGAATCTTCCGCAAAAACATAGGAAGATACACCGCGCCGGACAGATACATTGAAAAGAAATCCCGGTGTGTGTGTGTGTGTGAGAGAGAGAGAGAACAGGCAAGTCTCCAACCTCGCGGCTGGCCTCATGCTACTTCCATCGGTAGGATGAGCGAAATCGAATGAATCTACCGCTGGAACATGGAAATATACACTGCCACGCTTGTGTGTGTTTTAGATTTTCCCCACAACAGCCCCAAATCCACCCAGGTGAATAGATTCAGAGTCAAAGAAGTCTGTCCTCTTGCAGACAACGAGAGCATTTGAGATGTCCAGCATATTAAAGCAATTTTATAATTAGACAGTTTTTTGGTTGTCCTTGGGGTACCCCTTTCATTTTACTTGCAGCTCCCCTTTCACTGTGCCTCTTACGCACAAGGCTGCCCACGTTGATTGTGGTTGAGCGCCAGCTGCCCACATCCCCATGTGTGTGTGTGTGTGTGTGTGTGTGTGTGTGTGAGAGAGAGAGAGAGAGAGAGAGAGAGAGAGAGAGAGAGAGAGAGAGAGAGAGAGAGCAGGGAGCAGGGAGCAGGTAAGTCTCCAACCCCGCGGTGCTATACTATATTGTCACATATATATAGTCACATAACTACGAACTAAAAGAGCGCCATATATATATTATGTCCATTTTGTGGCCATGGTGCTATACTGAATGCTTGGTCTTCTGTGGTGAGCGTTCTTCCTTCATTTTGGCCTGGAATCAACATGCCATTTGTTGGGAGTGTATGGTGGGCATGCTTAATACCAGCCGCCGTGGCAATTGTTATGCTGATAATGCTCAGCCACATCATCCTTACAATGTGTGTCCTCTCTGTCATCAAGGACAAGCTCACTCTTGAGCTTTTCTTCTCCTGTCCTTTGCCCTCATCATCATTCCACACTCCGTACTTTCCCTTTCAGTTCTTTGCTCGTCTTCTCTTTATCTCTCTTCCCTGTGCTTATCACCTTCCCCTTCACTCCGCCTCTTTCTTTTTTTTTTTTTTCTTTTTTTTTTTAAATAAGGCTAATTCTTTAAGCCCAACCAATTCAATTACCTGTCAAATCTGGACAGGACGGCCTTTCAGGCCTTTTTTATTGTCATTATAGATTACGGGGAACCCCTTAGCAGCCACACCCGTGCTCAAGCCTCCAACGAGGGAACATGCGGGGGCTGCACCCACCAGCAGGTGCGATACCTGCTACAGCAGGTGGGTGATACCGGCCAGGGGTCAGCCGGTAGCATCAGGACTGAGCTTCTTCGATGGGCCAGTCACTGTGCCTCCCCTCCGATCCCCTCCCCCTATGAACATCAGCAGTCTCTGCTCAATGCCACTCAGGGGGACCAACGTCATATCTCTAGGTGGCGGGCGCCAAGCTTGCCCAGGAAGGTGCATGAGGCCAATGGGGATTGAACCCAAGACCTCCTGAATGCCACTTGAGTGCCTTACCAACTGAGCTCTGCCTCTTTCTCATAGCGTACGTACAAGTGGGTCGTTATGGCACACGGAGATGCGGGCAGCTTGTGCTCAACTTCATCAACGTGGCGAGCCTTGTCTGTGAGAGGCCTACTGAAGGTGGAGTTAAAAGAAGAATGATAAAAATAAATGGTTTCAGTGCCCCTCATGTTTGTTTTGTTTTTCCAATCCTTGCCTTTTGTTTCGCAAAGTGCACTCTTTTAGTTCATAGTTATGTGGCAATCGTCTGTATATATTGTCAAACAGAGCTGCCCGGTAAACCGTAGGCAGAGAGGGAGAAGGGAACAACAAACGAGGGGCTGCGACAAACCGTTTCGTCGGAGTTTTACCGACTCATCAGAAGGCTGAACCCTATATTCTACAAGCACATCCACCAGCATCCCTACTACTCTAACGTGCTAGAGTCTGATCTGCCACCATGAACTGTTCTGAATAAAAACATGGTTGAGCTACAGGCCAAAAGAAGCAACGAGCCACAACAGAGTGAGAGAAAGAAAGAAACAACATTGTGCAGCTTCTGTTCAATGCCTCCACATTCCTACAAAACAGTCTGTCACAGCCCCTCATTTGTTGTCCTCTTCTCCCTCTCTGTCTACGGTTTACCAGGCAGCTCTGTTTGACGATATATTCTATGAGCACATCCACCAGCATCCCTACTACCCGTTTGTGCTAGAGTCCGATCTGCCACGATGAACTGTTCTCAATACAAACATTGTTGAGCTACAGGCCAAAAGAAGCAACGAGCCAAAGCAGAGCGAGAGAAAGAAAGAAACAACATTGTGCAGCTTCCGTTCAATGCCTCCACCTCCTCTCATGTCCTCCTTCCATTGGGGGCTCAAGGAACCCTCGGAACTGTGACCCATCCGCTGTCCAGCGAGCACCATAGCCAGCTTTCAAACGGACTTCATATGCAGCCAAATCATGTGGCAACCAATGAACATTATGCCACATGGCATTATCAAGAATATCGAGAATCACAGAGACGGCAAGTCTATTCTTCTCCGCTATTGTCCCAGTGAAAACCCCCCACCACTTGTCAGTGCTGCGATGGGCATGCTTGGACAGCGCCCTTGCTCCTTTTGTCAGAGTGGCTTTCCCATCACCATGAAGCTTCTGGAAGGACTGCAGAAGAACCCATCTTGATGGAATCAGGACACCATTGACAGGGTGCCGAAGAGACCCTTCAGATGTGCGCAAACCAAGGCAGCACCTAAGCCCTTCATCACCCAATGTCTGCAGCAGATCGTGCATGCAACCCATGCCCGTCTGCGTCATCATCATTGCCACTGTCATCATCCTGGAGGATGCCATCGTAACAGAATCGTCAGAGCCGTCTCTCCTCACATCTGCTACTTCCTTCGCCACTCCTCTCTCACAATCCTTGTTTTCCTCCTCCTGCATTACCCTCTTGCACCCATCCTTGTCCTCCATCTCCTCCCCAGGTCGTCCCTTCTCCTTTGTCCTCTTCTCAAATCCCCTCACTTCTGCCTCCTCCTCCTCCTCCTTGGAAGCTTCGTTCTCCTTCATCCTCTTCTCAAATGTTATCCTCTCCTCCTCCTCCCCGTAAGCTCCCTTCTCCTTCGTCCTCTTCTCCAATTGAAATCGTTCCATCTCCTCCTCCCTATGATCTCCCTTTTCCTCAGCCTTCTTCCATGACTCGTACATCAGCAGAAGTGTTGATCCACGCTCACAGATGACAGGAGTCCACTGGGCAATGAGATGGTCTCGATCAATGGTTTCAGAAAGGCCATCGATCTGATCCATGATCATTGGGAATCGGTGTTCACTAATCCAACGGTGAAGAACACCCGCTACATGGTCATACAGCGGATAATCTGGCAACCCACACGTGCGGGGAGGCTTCACATGTCTACCACATACCCAAGGGCATGGACTCGCATGACCACAAATCCAGGCCCGAGGAGGGTCCACATGCCACTCCATGTACCGACTCCTGTCCCCCCATGAGTTTTCAGATCGCCGCTCATCTTCTTCTTCCTTCTTGGGCTGCAAATCATCAGGACTTCTTTGAGCATTGTGACAATCATCCTGAGCCACCAGGAGCGCATTCGCAAATTCTATAGACACAGACACAGCAGCCTGCTGCTTCCCCTGCTGCTCCTGCTGCTGCTCCTGCTGCTGCTGCTGATGATGATGATGATGAGGGTGATGATGATGATGAATCAAAAAGCATAAATGATTACCATCATCATCATCGAGGTTGTTTATGTCGTTCCAAGAGGAAGACGATGGTGCTGCAACCGACCGATCTGCCGTGGTCACATATTCTGTCAAACAGAGACGGAGGAGATGGGCTATGAAAGCACGTTGATGACCACGGCAGCGGGTAGCAGTGTGCCACCTCTTCAGTGCCCATGGCGCCACAGCAAGATTCCCGCAACAGCCCGCCCCTGATCCTGTTCTGCAGCACTCTCGTGAGAGCGTCGTGGGTATTGAACTTTGTCCACAGTGCTCTCCCGAGCGCGACCTGGACGATAATAAACCCGGTCCACACTGTGGCTCACCTAAGGACAACCGGGATGCTAAACCTGGTCCACATAGCTCTCCTGGCCCTTTCCCTGATGCTAATCCTGTTCTGCATTCCTCTCCGAACGACGAACTGGACGCTAAACCTGGTCGACACTTCTCTCCCCAGCAAGTACCGGAAGCTAAACCTGGTCCATGTTGCTCTCTTGCCTCGGGTCCTGAAGCTAATCCCGGTTCATACTGCTCTCCCAAGGAGGAAGTGGACGCTAAACCTGGTCCACATTGCTCATCCCAAGAGGACCTGGACGCTAAACCTGGTCCACATTGCTCTTCTGAAAAGGTCACCAATGCTAAACCTGCTCCACATTTCTCTCCCAAGGCTGACCTGGATGTCAGCTCGCCCGTGGAAGGTTCCATCCTCCCCTTCACCTTCACTTGCACCACGCTGGGTTTCGAACCTCGGCAGCACAATTGGTCAGAGAACAACCAGCCAGTGTCGGTTCCAAACATGCGGCCCAAATTTGCTTCCACTCATTCCCCTCCGTCCTTTCCCTACCTCAGCAGCTGCATCATGCATGTCAACCACCATTAGCAGGTGGAATCAATAGTCCCACTCATACAATGTTCCCGCTCACAGAATGGTCCCACTCACACAAGAGTCCCAGTTACAGAAATGGTCCCAGTCACACAAGGGTTCCATTCACATAATGGCTTCACTCACAAGTGTCCCACTCACATAATGGTTCCACTCCCAAGGGTCTCAGACACCACGGTTCCACACACAAGGCTCCCACACAAAGGGTCCCACTCACACCATGGTCTCACTCCCACAGGTCTCCATTCCTGCAAGTGTCTGGATCAGACAGGATCAGCAGATCGACAACATCCTAATCATATCCACATTCAGATCCTAATCATATCCACATTCAGATTATATATCATATATGTACATATCGTATGTCATAGCATATCATCCTTGGTGGTTAACGAACCGATCATGCTGCATGATATCTGGAAGAAGAGGATATTCACAGTGAGAAAAGGTTTCCCGCCAAGGACAAAATATGTACATAAATACAATGCTCTAAGCAGCTTGCTAATCCATCGGTTCCGCGGCAAAGACAATAAATATATGTACATATGCAGTGCTCTAATCGCATTGTTAACCAGACCATTCCTCCATATTACAAGGAATTATATTATTACATACAGGGTTGCCAGGCCGAAGGTACGGAGGCCACTAAGCTGACCGCCGAACGTTCGAGTACGGGGCCCGAACCCCGTACCGGTAAATTTGCATTACATCCTATTTCAACTCGTCCATTTCCATAAGACCCTCCCCTCCTACTGGTAATTTTGCATGCATTGCACCCTACTTAATTTATCTACTGTTTTTTTTTTTTTTTTCTAGCAGACTAATGCTTTTAAGTCCAACCAATTCAATTACCTGTCGAATCTGGACAGGAAGGCCTTTCAGGCCTTTTTTATTGTCATTATAGTATTATGGGGAACCCCGTAGCTGGCACATCCGTGTTCAAGCCTCCAATGAAGGAACATGGGGGAGCTGCACTCACCAGCACGTGCAATACCTGCTACAGCAGGTGAGTGATACCGGCCAGGGGTCAGCCGGAAGCATCAGGACCGAGCTTCTTCGATGGGCCAGTCACTGTGCGTCCCCTCGTGTCCCCTCCCCCTACGAACATCAACAGTCTCTGCTCAAAGCCGCTCCGGGGGTCCAATGGCCTACCTCTAGGTGGTGGGCGCCAACGCCGCCAAGCTTGCCCAGGAAGGTACATGAGGCCAATGGACATTGAACCCAAGACCTCCTGCGCGCCTTACCAACTGAGCTAGGTTTCTAGGTAAATGTGCATGCATTATGCCCTACTAAATTTATCCACTGGAAAATTTGCATGAACACACACACACACACACACACACACACCAAAAAAAAACGAAAAGAATGAAAATGGATAAACGATCCAGCCACTGGCTGCTACATGTGACACCCCTTCCCCCCTAACCCTCCCCATGTGAAGCAGCTTGTGTTACCCACTCCATTCCATCAATCGGTAACAGATGTCATTATTATCTTACCATCTTCATCGTCATCTTCATCTGTCAACGTTGTCATGGTCGGATGCTCTCTCTCTCTCTCTCTCTCTCTCTCTCTCTCTCTCTCTCTCTCTCTCTCTCTCTCTCTCTCTCTCTCTCTCTCTCTCTCAATCCCTCTCTCTCGTGCCTTCGTGCACGCCAAAAAGGAAGCATGACTGTCGAGACTGTTTCATCGGAGGTTGAACCCCGACATTCTGCCCAAGATGCATCTGCGTGCGTGTGTCTGACGTCATGTTCGCTTTACACAACTACATAAAAGAAGGCTCGACTATGCCAGACTGAACCAAGCACCGATTCCACGATGCACGTAGCATCAGTGCACTTAGCACGAAGCACCGATGAACCAACCGTCGATGCACGTAGCACTGAAACCAAACCAAGCACAAACCAAGCACAGAGTAGCACGGAGTAGCACGAATGCATCCAGTAGCACCAAGTAGCATGAAAGTGGCACCGATGCACGAACCAAACACGACCAAGCACGAAGTACCAAGCATTGATAGAAAGAAAGGGAGAGGGAGAGAGAGAGGGAGAGAGAGAGACAGAGGGAGAGAGGGAGAGAGAGATCCAGATAGAGAGAGAGAGAGAGCGTTACGGTAGGCAGGCCGTAGGCAGGTCGCATGGGTCGCGTAGGCTGTAGGTAGGTCGCCTAGGTCGCGTAGGTCGCCTAGGTGGGCGTAGGCAAGTCAGTAGGTCGCGTAGGCGCGTAGGTCCGCCGGTAGTCCAAACATTACGCGGCGATCCAGGCCGTTCACAGTCCTACCGGCCCGATGGCCCCAATTGCCCCGCAATCGATCATGGGGCAATCCGGGCCGTCGGGCCAGTAGGACCGCGAACGGCCTGGATCGCCGCGCGATCTTAAACTCTTAAGATCGCGGGGCAATCCGAGCCGCCGGGCCGGTAGGTCTGCGGACGACCCAGATGCCAAAATTATCACATTAGCAACTTTTAAGTGTAGGGATTCTGAGGCGCCGGGGCTACCAGGCGGCGGAGCGCTACCGGGAGCGCTCCGCCGCCCGGAGTTTGGACGTGACGGCGGGCCTCGCGGTGCGGGCAGGAACGAAGAGCGGCTGGGGCGCTTCAACGGCAAGATTGACGCGAGGAGGAGGTGGCAGTGGGATCATGGGGCATGGAGGAGCGTGTCTGGACGTCGTTGGGCAGTGCATCTCGCGTTAAGGTCTTGGTGGATAGGAATACTGGGGGAGGGAGAAAGGGGAGGTAGGCAGGGCTCCATGAGTTGGAAGGAGAGTGCTACAAGGAAGAAGGGGGGAGGAGGAATGCGGGAGAAAAGTTTCCTATAGGTGGGTGACGTCTGCAATGAGGACACCCTCTCATCTCTTTGGGCTACCAACGAGGGGCGGCTGGCGGGCTCAGCGGTTTAGTCTCGCGACGTGGTTTGGTATGCTGTGAAGGCAATCCTAGTTGCGGTCCTGTTATCATCATCGTTCGATCTATTTGGGGGGTTGAATGGTTGTCAATCACAGGCAGCCGAGTTGCTGGAGAGCCGATGATGCGAGGAGGTGTGGTTTGGAGAGAGGGGGGGTGCATTTAGGGATGTCAAGGGTAAGCTGGGTTTTCCTCTTCATTTTGACCTTGATGAGATCTTTAACGAGGAGATTCTTAGATAGATTTTGTTTGTTTTGATACCTGCTTTTTAACCCTGAACTTTAGCATAATCAATAATTCTGATTGATCCTGACTTGTTTTGGCTGCTTAATTATGATTTTTCAGTTTGGTTTTTCCATGATGTTTTGATCGATTTTGCATTACCTGTTCGGTTTTTCTACGTCATTATTCTTGATGCACATCAAATTGAGCTACCAGTTTTGTTACGGACTTCGCCAGGGCTCGATCCCTGGTCTATCTTTTGCTGTTTCGGCTGCATCCCGTTTTCGGCCTGGCACCCCTTTTCCAAACGCCTCCTTTTGGTACCGTAGGATTTTGGACAACTGGCACCATGCTGCAATTCGGGCGCCACTTTCAAATACTGCATTTTTCAGTTCTGCCCTCGGGGCCTTTGCAGAAATGCCCCTGGTACCGTACGTGTCACCGGTACTTATACCGGCTCCCCATACGGTACGGGGACCAGTCTCGTACCAGTTCTCGGCTGCTGTACTCGTACTCAGTGTGACTTGCTGTTTCAGCATTCGGAATCCAAGACTTCGACTTTGTGACTTGCCACTGTGTCTGCGTCCGATCCTCAGTCCGAGTCAGTCGTGTCGAGTGAGTGAGTGTGTGTGTGTGCTCTCACTCTCTCCCTCTCTCTCCTCTCCCTCGGCCCACCCTCAGCCTCACGCTCGTTACACTGGTATCGGAGCGATTCGCTCCCCCTTCGTCACCGTGACCTTCAGTGTCGTGCCACGTCATCACCGCCGTCATCAAGACCTCCGTCGCCGCTGTGCCACGACATCGTCGTCGTCGAGACCGTCGCCGCCGTGCCACGTCATCAGCG
>BFEA01000020.1:909913-935058 GCA_003427395.1 Chara braunii | reverse complement strand
GCCTCTTGATTTATACTTCAGAAATTCGTTGGTCTGCCCTTTGCCATCGGCCCTTGGTGCTCACAGTCCCCCTGTGGTACTTGCTGGACTGGACTGGGACTCTCTAGACCCTTCTGCTGACTGTAGGCAGTCGTACCGTCGACTCAGTGCAGTTAMACTGAGGTCCTACCTGTTGACCTTGCCACTTGTCTTCGTCTGAAAACGTGGGCCTACCTTAGACTCACCACTTGACCACTTGCCGACCTTCTAGAAGGACTAAAGCTAGGCCTCTGGACTCTACTTGGACTCCTACCTTACAGGTCTACAGTTCGAATCTCCCTGCAGCCTACAACCTACGGCGACCTACTTACCACTTGCTATCGTGCAGGTCACGGGTTCAACTCCAGGGAACTGTCCAGATACTGTACACAGGTAAGCTGAGGTCAAGGGATCGACCCCTGGGATCTGCATCGGCTACTGCCAAAGGTGAAATCTGTTTCATCATTCGCTATACACTCAAAAAAAGCATGACCGTGTGTGTGTATGAGAGAGAGAGAGAGAGAGCCCTGCAGCATGCAACATGTCAGTGGCGGGGAGCACAACGGCAAGCACTAACCTCGAAAAAATAAGAAAAAGTAATGTCCTATTCGATTACAGGAGTTCTTTTCCTCCCGAATTCAAATACAAAAGGTGTGTGTTGTATTCGAATACAACACGTACACGGTCTATCCGATGTGCCCTTCTATTCAAGAAAGGTTTTTGGTTTTGAAATGTTCAATTGACTTACTCTGAGGGCACGGGTGCGCGACGCATAGTTTGTTTGTTGATGTGGTTGGGGAGGCATAAGGTAGTGATTATGTTGTGTTCAGTTTGTTTGTTGATGTGGCTAGGGAGGCGTAAGGTAGTGATTATGTTGTGTTTATGTTTTGTCATGTTTGCTATACACAACTCCAAGAGTGTGGGGGGGGGGGGGAGTCACGGCTGGTGCATTATTCACAATGTGCATGGGATGCTGGAACCGTTTTCCAGCAAGTGTCGCTCCACACTAATAGACATGAGCATTCTGCCGTAAGTCCACTATAGGAGGATGCTGATATCACCCATCCAGTGGGCTGAAGCGGAACTTTTGGGGGGGGAAAAGACTGTGTGTGTGTGTGTGTGTGTGTGTGTGTGTGTGTGTGTGTGTGTGTGTGTGTGTGTGTGTGCACGTGTATGTGAGAGTGAGTCAGTGAGTGAGTGAGAGAGAGAGAGAGAGAGAAAGAGACAGAGATAGAGAGCCCTGCAGTATGCAGCATGTCAATGGCGGGGAGCACAAGGGCAGGTGCTAACCTGAAAAAAAGAGAAAAGGTAATGTTCAATTTGAATACAAGAGTTTTTTCTTTTCCGAATTTGAATACAAAAGGTGCGTGTTGTACTGGAATACAACATGTACACAGTCTATTCGAAGTGCCCTTCTATTCGGGAAGGGCAGGCGCAAACCTGAAAAAAGAGAAAAGGTCCTGTTCAATTCAAATACAATAGTTTTTTCTTTTCCGAATTCGAATACAGAAGGCGCGTGTTGTACTCGAATACAACGCGTACACGATCTATTCGAAGTGCCCTTCTATTCGAGAAAAGCGCACTCAAGGACCGCGGCCTCCTCGGCCTCCTACACGCAGCTAACAGTCCTCTGCAAGCAACAACTGCCCACCCCATGAATTCCCCCCCAAGTAAATTCACCACCCTTCCAACTACCCTTTGAATCTGAACGGACGACTGGTATAACAAAGGACGATGGAATTGACTCAGAGGTATAAAACGCACCCCTAATGGGCTGCAAACTCAAGGACCGTAGTCTCCTCAGCCTCCTACAGGCAGCTACAGGCCCTCTGCAACCAACAACTGCCCGTTCCTCATGAATTGTCCCTCCAGCAAATTCGGCATGCTTCCAACTACCCTGTAGACTTGAACAGACGACTGGTATAATGAAGGACGGCGAAATTGACTCAGTGGTATAAAACGCACCCCTGACGGGCTGCTAACATCAATCCTTCAATCGAACCTATCCATCTACTTATCCACCTACTCTATCATTCAATCAAGACATTCTAACCCCCATTCACCAATTTTCCATCCACTCTAATTTTCCATCTATCCTACACCTATCATCTCACCTTTAATTTTCTCTTTGTTTCCTGTACCTATCATCTCATCTTGCCCATCATATCAACGCCTCCATCGATCAACCAACCCATCAATCAAATCTACATATCTAATCATCATTGTACTTTAATCCGCATACCCACTATCCATCTATTGACCTATCTATCAAATTGACCCATCTTATCAACCTTCTAGTCTATCAAAATACCCATCCATCTACTTCATCGATCCATTGAGTACCTAGTCATCCCCAACGATTATCCGCTTATCTATTTTCCAATATATGAACAGACATCTTATCTACTTTCTCCACTATTGCTCCTTCGCACCAATACTTCAGCGAATCGGATTGTTTTCGACAACAATATTCTTGCAACATGGCGCCAGGCGCCTCTCTGTCTGTCTGTCTGTCTCTCTCTCTCTCTCTCTCTCTCTCTCTCTCTCTCTCTCTCTCTCTCTCTCTCTCTCATTGTGTGCGTATGTGTGTGTTTGTGTGTGTGCATGTGTGTGAAGGGCCAAACACGTGGACCACTCATGGACAGGAAGACGGAGATGAAGGAAAATACTTCTCACTCAACGACTCTTCCTCCTCGGTCGTAGTTGATGCAAAAGCCTTGGCTCTTCCCGAGTTGGACGGTCGAAGGGGAGAACCGGTCTCTCTCTCTCTCTCTCTCTCTCTCTCTCTCTCTCTCTCTCCACTCTTCCGTTTCTTCCTGAGCAGCCATGGTTACCGTCTTCTCTCCACCTCCCGACACAAATGATAGAATACACGGCTAGACTAGGTGCGCACAAACTACTTACCCCCGTCGACGTCCAACTGCCTGTTCTTCCGCACTCTCGCTCTCTCTAACACGCTCGCACAACCGACAGCCACAAGAGCGTCGAACATTCTTCACTTTCGCTCGATGATCGGCTCTCGGTGTGATACCGAAAGCCGCACGGATCATGGGCTCTGCGTGTGATACCACACATCGTACATCGTACAAACGATTGGCTCTGTGAGCGACACTACACACCGCACGCCGCACGCCGCACAGCGATCGGGTCTTTGTGCAAAACACTACACGCCACACAGGCGATCGGCTCTCCATTCGAGACTATACACGGCACGCCATACAGGTGATCCGCTCTCTTGCGGAAGGCAAACCGCAAGCGAGAGCGCGCGAAGCAGCCATTCGCGCCAATGACAACAGCTGCAAAGTTATGGCGGGCAATAAAATCTATCCACGTCCGCTATGGCGCTATGGCGCGAAATGAAAGTTCGTCCGCTGCTGCTATGGCGGGGAATAAAAATCCATCCCGGAACAAGAGTTTGTCCACCTCTACAATGGCGTGCAATAAAAGCCTATCTATGACAACTATGGCAGGAAATAAAAGTCTATAACATGGCAGCTATAGCGCGTAATAAGAGTCTATGGCAAGGAAGAGATGTCTCTCACGTCCGCCATGGCGAGAAATAAGATTGTCCACGTCCGCTATGGCAAGAAATAAGATTGTCCGCGCCCGCCATGGCGGGAAATAAGAGTGTGTCCACATCAGCTAATGGCAGGGTATTTGAGTCCGTCACCACAGGTTGTGGCAGGGAATGCAAGTCTATCCACGTCAGCTATGGCATAAGACGACAGTCTAGCCACGTCATCACAGGCACCTACAAGATGAAACACATGGTTGTTGGGTCCACTCTCACCTCTTTCTACATGTGACGTAGGGTCATTTAACCAGTAACAGTTCAATTGCAACACTACAATTCAGTCAAAGAAACACGCTCTGCTAATACAAATAATAACCCTGGTGGCCTTGTATTTGGCAACAGAGAAGATGGCAATGGAGCCGGAGTTGGCCGCAGTAAAGACGGTAAATTTTGCAACATATAATGATTTTCTGAGAGAGTTCACCCTGGTGGCCCTGCGGATCTCAGAGGTGACGGGTCACATACTGAGTAAATACTTCCTTAGGCAGTTCACTGAGTTTGACCAGGACAAGATCTTGTCTGCATACCAGCGAACGCCGAAATTTCTTGAACACGAGGGATATCGATTTTAGCACGGTAACCGATATAGCCGAAAAAATGGTAGTGACCGAGCCGTTGGCCCTATTCAAGAAAGAGGAAGTCAAAGAAATGCCTACTGCTATAGGAGACAAGGTGAAGAGAGGGATAGAGAAGTTGCACGACCGCGTCCACGGAATCCACATCGGATCAAAAGGGTGCAAAATGCCTTAATGGTAATGCAAGCTCTGGTATCACGGCCTCCGCTCGCTCCTCAAGAAGCGGTAGTTTCGTCTAGGGTGGCCAATCGTGGGGGCAATAGACAGGACATGACCAACGAGAATTGCAAATATTGCAAGAGCGGTCGGTCACTTTGTACGGGTGTGCCCGAAGCTCAACGATGATATTGTGCAAAAAATATGTTCTAGGACACTCAAAGGGTAGATCATTGGGCCCCAAGGAGAACAGGTAAACTGGAATTCGCCAAGAGGAATGCGACATGCAATAATCACCCTCAACAACCTAGAGGTCGCTACGGTAGAAGTCGAGCAAGTAGCGGAGATTGGCTGGGATCAAGCCGGAGGTTGTGGGCCGCATGTTAATTTTATTTTGGAAAATGACAAGCGAGAGAAGGTGAATGTCACCACAAGGCAGCGAACAACGGAAAAAAGAGTTATAAAAGGCGCGACAATGGAAGAAGCGGGCAAAGGCTCCAAAGAGCCACAGGAAACCAGGGCTCGAGCACTCTACGAGAAACCTAGAGAAGAGGGGCCCGTGGATAAAGCAGCGACGACTAAGAAGAAATTCAACTACCAGATTCCCATCCTTACAATTTCATAGATCAACGACACTCTAAGCAAACTTCTAGGAACCATGGTGTCAATATCATTCCAGACCATGCTACAGGCAAGTCCTAAACTTCTCAAAGGCCTTAGGCAATTGGTCATTCACCGACGGGTAGAAGTGGACGAAAGCTCGGAGTCTCCGAAGGAGGAAAAGGAGGATGAGACCCCTTGTGAGGTCACCAACCTTCAAAGGGTCCCTGGGGATCTAGAAGACCGGGAAAAGGCCTTTGCAAATATTCGCATGAGCCTACCGGATCGTGAGCGAGGGGAAGTTATGAGAGCGCTACCAGGAACCAAACTCAGTTTTCATGCCTTACCAGTAGGGAAACTTAAAAGTACAAATCGGGACTCATTACACGTATACGCTGGTAGACGCAGGAGCAAAAATCACACTCATCAAAAAAAATTCATGGAAATCACAGGTTGCACCGTCGACAAGGAGACAACTGGAAGCATCTAAGAGACGACGAGGAAATCCCGTTTTCAACGTAGGTTACTAAGTGTGCGGTCAAGGCTAGGGTTCGGGAGCCTATTTGGTTGTTTCACCGGATGACCATCATGGACGAAATGGACCAAGACATAAACCTTGGGAGACCCTCATGGACGAAATGGACCAAGACATAATCCTAGTCAGTCACAAGAGGCCCCAGTGGTCATAGGCTTTGACTTTAGGCCTACGTATAACCAAAAGAAAAGGTAGGTTGTTTGTCGGATGCGCATCTCTCAAGACCGGTGGGAGGAGAGATATTTGGTATGAGGATGACCGCAAAAAAAAAGAAGTGAGCCCAAAAGAAGAGAGGGAAAGAAATAAGGGCACATGGCGGGACCTTACCAGCAAGGAGGAAGAAAACTATGAGAAGGGCAATGAGCGGCAAAGGGGAGACCCTGGTGAGCAACGCAGTGTGGGGGCAAAAGGCTATAGGAGGGAGTATAGTCCGATACAAGAAAAGGGAAAGCAACAGGTTGAAGGAGATCCTCACCGAGTTATTGATAGCAGCAATGAGGAAGAGACGGAGGAAATAACCAAACCCGAGGAGGAAGGGGGGTCTGAGTTTGAAACTTCCAAGGAAGACTCTACAAAGTGGGATGAGGAGTTTGGGCATACGTGCAGTCAGCGGTTCGATCAATGGGCTAGTGTAGTTCCGCATACCTCGATCAT
Organism: Chara braunii; assembly: GCA_003427395.1. Classification (NCBI taxonomy): domain Eukaryota; kingdom Viridiplantae; phylum Streptophyta; class Charophyceae; order Charales; family Characeae; genus Chara; species Chara braunii. Next base: position 928,946 of record BFEA01000020.1, on the reverse strand, counting down.
CAAGGCCAGGAGGATGAGGAGGGACAAGTCTGTCACGCCATTGACTTTTTATAATGAAGAAACACTTGAATTGTTCGCTGAAAGGAAAAAAGAGATTTTCCCCCATGAAATAGGCTGGGATGCGCTCTCTCGATCAGAACAACTTAACGAAGCCAAGAGACAAGGGACCCGTGGGAAAAGTTGAGCCATGATAAAGGAACTGTGTACATAGGTTGCACGTGAAAGAGAAGGATGGTGAATTGGGCATAGGGGTCACTTTTGTGTGTGATCTGGTTATGCGCAGTCCTTTTTGTTTTAGCTAAGACGAGGCGGACTGATGAACATCACCAGTTGCTACCTTTTGAGTAAGACTACTTCGAGATGTCCAAATGAAAAATAACATTGGCCAAGACATTAGCATGAGAACTGGGGAAACAGCCTCGATGAGACCTTTGGAAGAGGGATTTGTTTCATGAGAAAAAGACTATTGCAAACACTTAGTACAAATGAAATGTTGGTCCTGAACTGAGTGAATTGTGGCAAGATCATGAGAGAGGTTAGGGAACCTATGGGTGAAGAGACGTGAGAATCCCCCTTCCCTAGGAGCCTAATCCGACTAAGTCATATTGAGTCTGAAAATGATACCCTAGGAGCCTAATCCATATTGAGTCTAAAAATGATAAAGGTCCAAGGGTGAGAAAGAGTGAAGACAGAGACGAGCCCTGCGCTTGGTCCATGTTTGAAAGGTCGGGTGAGATAGCGCTGTTTGAGGATGCAATCCTCTACTTGTGTGCTAAAAGCTAAGCCAGATGATAGGGTCAATGTTAAAGCAACCACCCTTGTCAAGATATGATGAAAGGAAGTGCACGCATAAAATGTTCAAGATGGCCACCTTCTAACCCCGAGTTAGGGACGGGATCCGTGTCCTCGAAGCCCACCCCCTCGAGCTGCCGTCAGCGCCCCCTGCCGCCAGTAAAGCGCACTCGGAAATTCACACGCTGCCGCCAGCCTCCCTCTGTAGTAAGCCAACCCTTCTCCTCGCATGTGTGTATACCACCACACACTATGGATTTCATCAGTGGCAATGGGGTCTCAAACCACTAGCACATCAGAGCCTCTTTTTGCCATGACAAACTTGCACTGCACGCCAAGCTTTGTTGAACTGCCAGTGGCGCACTGTTTTTCCTTTCTGGCTGGCGCTGCCAGCCATTTCGGTCTGATAGCACTTTTCACCACACATTGCAGTTCAGCTCAATTTCGATTCTAAGTTTGCCTGAGGTGATGTATTGGCGCCTTAAGTACAAAAGCACCTACCCAAGGTTCTCTTTCCCAAATGATGCTTCCGGAAATGGAACGGAGAAACCCGGGGCTTGCATGACCCCCCTTTATGGCCCGGTTAAACAATACTGGGAGGGGATGTTGGGAAAAGGGCGGGCCCAACGAACCTCCCGCCGCATGTTCAAACACAAGTACATAGCGGCAGGAGGGTTCGCCTTCCTCAGCTAGCAGACCCGCCGTTTTTTTTTTTTTTTTTTTGTCTTTTTGTGGTGCACACAGCTGGCAGACGTGACGATAAGGGGCCTTGCTCCACTGCTCACGAGATGTGCACACTAAGAATGAATCTTCCGCTAGATCATGGGAAGATACACCCCGATACCTTTTGTCATGAGTAGTCATTTTTTGCTGCGAGTACGGGAGTGAGGCGGTGTATCTTTCCATGTTCTCGCCGTTCTCAATTTGCGTATTTGGAGAGTGGCGAAGCAAGGCCATTGCTGAAAAAGAAAAATTGTCCTTTTTCTTCTTTTTTTTCCCCTTCAAACTATTTTGTTGCCTTCCGTTCGTTTCGTTTTTTTTTTTTGGTCTTTTTGTGGTGCACACAGCTGGGAGACCTCACCATAGGAGCCCTCGCTCCACTAATGAGATGTGAAAATGAGAATGAATCTTCCGCTAGAACATGGGTAGATACACCGCCATATTTTTTGTCATTTGTGCACGAGTAGTGGAGCAAGGAGGTGTATATTTCCATGTTCTAGCGGATTAGTTCTCATTTTGCCTATTTCGAGAGCGGCGAAGCGAGGCCGGTTGCTGATTTTTTTCCCCCCTTCAAACTATTTTGTTCTCTTCATTTTGTTGACGGGAACTCGAACTGAGGTCTTAATTTCAACAGTTCATGCGTGTACCAGCTGAACTAAGCCCACTGGTTCAATTGCTGATTTTGACGTGACTCTCCACATGCACGAAACGCAAAAATATAGCCGCGTACAGGGTAGCCGGCATTCAGGTCTAGACAAACTACCAAACCCGAACTGGGTTCGGCCAAACTACCAAACCCGAACGGCCGAACATTCGGGGCCCCCTTGGAGACTCGTCCGGCTGAATCCGAAAATAAAAGAACCAAGAAAGAAAACTATGTTATGCAGAAAATAAACTGAACAACTAGACTACCAGAGTGGCCCAGGACCACTTGCCCTGCTGGGCCAAAAATAATAAAAAAGTCAAAAAAACTAGAAGAATATATATATTTTTTATTATTTTTTAACTTTTTTTGGGGGGGGAGGTAAAGAATTTTGATGTGACCCTGAGGCAAAAGTTGTTCAGTTTATTTTTCTGCATAACATAGTTTTTTCATTTTTTTTTATTTTTTTTTATTTTTTTTTGCTGGGACTGTTTTTCAGATTTTTCGATTTTTTATTTTTTTATTTTGCTGGGACTGTTTTTCAATTTTTTTTTTTTTTAATTTTTTTTTATTTCGCTGGGACTGACTTGGGCCCTTGCACGGTCGGGCAGCCTGGGCAAAAAAGGTCACCCGGGCGCCCCGGCTGGTAGCCTAGCTGAACAACTTTTTTTTCCTTTTTTAATTTGGATCATTTCTCGATTTATGTGTGTCACCCTTGTGCAGGGGTGATGCTAATCTTCTATGTATCGTTCCAATTTTAATGGATGTCCGGGTCACACTGTCCAGCTGATGTAGCTCAGTGGTTAGAGCACCGGTTGGAAATGTGCATTGTGGTATGAGGTTGCGGGTTCAAAACTCAATTGCAGCCTTGCTCATGGACACCGACAGGGCGTTAGAATGACACACGGCTGGACACATACCCCCTTGGGTCAACGCACAGTAAGCTTATACAGACACTGCCTGCACACCACCCAATTGCAATGACTTGCTGATTTGACTGCTAGGATCTGACTGCAAGGCTGTACAATAACAGCATAGGGTTAGATTTATAATTTTGTTGATGTCAGGGACTAACCGTGAGTTCAGTCTTAGGGGGAGATTCGTGAGGGACATATCTAAAATTCGGGAAATCTGCAGACCCGAGTCCCCTATAGCCTATACTGCGAATAGCAGGCCTGGACTATCACTAGGACGGGAGGCCTTCGAGGCCTTAGCCCGTAGCAGCGGTCCTACAGCCTATAGCCAGGTAGATAGGTGCCTAGAGGCCCAAACTGAAACGGTACTGGTCAGTCTGAGTCTAGGTCTAGTCTAGTTCTATTAATAGATCATCGTAGATCTGTTTAGGGCTTTTTGGTAGTTTTCATTCTTTGTTGGTACTACGTGGAGCTGAGCCAAGGAAGCGGAGTGCCGATTGACTTGAAGCAGCTGCAGATTCACCCTTATCAGAAGATGAATTTGCAGGACTGGTGTAACTAGCCTCGCTACTGAAGTTGCTGCCTCGAGATTCTGCTTCAATTTTTTGGCTGTGACCCAGGGCTTGGTATGTAAGGGCAGTCTTTAACAAAGTGTTGTCCCTCACACCTCAGGCAGACCCCCTGTCCTTCCTTCTCCGCTAGACCCCTTCCTGGATTCTGAGATCATGCCAGGGAAGGGTGGAAGGGTTCAATGGGTGGGCTGGCATCCGGACGTCTCTCAATAGGTTAGGTCTCTGGGCAGGGGTAGAAGGACGACGTCCCTTGTCCTTCCCCTTTTTGTTATTGGTTGATGCAGCGCTGGAAGGGAATTTTTATTTTAAAACTCCCGGTACGGTATCAGTCATGGCCGCTGCAACTTCTGCAGCAGGAGGTGGTTCATTCCCAAGTAGCAGGCTGGGATTCTGAATCGCTTCTTGATGCAGAACTTGCATGCGCAAAACCTGCCTTTCCCTTTTTCCCTCCATAAAGGAAGGCCCTTCTCCTCTTGTCAGAAGAGGGGGCCTGAACATGAAGTTTTGCCTCCATGTCCAAGGTTGCGCGGCCAAAGGACCTCCAGTCCTTATACCCAGAGCTGTAGAGTGCTGCAGTGAACTTCTCAGGCGCTGCCCTGCAAAAGTTGGTCAACAAATCATCTGTTGACATGACCAACCCAGGGGTGGAGGTGAGCTGCTCGAACTCGGCAAACAAAGAGTGAAGGGACCCTGAATACGGCTGCCGTCCGAGGCGAGAAATCCTGTCAGCCGCCTTGCGGGCTCGCTCCTTGTCTGCAAATCCTGTCAGCCGCCTTGCGGGCTCGCTCCTTGTCTGCAAATCCTGTCAGCCGCCTTGCGGACTCGCTCCTTGTCTGCAAATCGATCCTCCAGGGCCTGCAGAAGCCCGTCTACACCCAGTCCGAAAGCCCAGTCTTCCAAACGTTTATTCTGGTTGTTGGAAGAAGATGTGGCCCATTTCAGAGACGGACCATCCAACAGAGGCATAATAGTAGAGACCTTTGTCTCCTCAGCGCAGGTGAAGCCTCTCAGATAGGCTCTTGCGCCAGCGGCCCAATCCCCAACATCCACCTTGGGATCATCTCCTTTGAACTTGTTGGGGGTTGGGATCTTTGGAAGAAACCGCTGGTCACCGACCAAGTCGACAGGGGCCTTGGTGACAACAAGCTTTGGGGATGGCTGTAGTAAAGGTGAAGAATGTCTAGACCCAGCAAGGGAAGAAGAAGGAGATGGCTTGAGAGAGAGAGGTGGAGGGGTTAGGCCAACTACTGGAAGCTGAGCAAGAATAGAATCCATTTTGGATAGGATTTTATCTTGGTGAGCTTCCAGGTCATCGAGACGGCGCTCTACTCGCCCCATCCGGTCATCCCGGTTGGTGAAGTAGGTGGTGTTGGCTTTGTGGTCCAAACGGAACCACTCTGCCACATACTGGTTCACCTCTGAGGTCCGGCCATCCTTCTCAATCCTGGCGAGTTGCTCCAACTGGTACATCCTACGGGGCGCATCTGTTGCAGCCTCCATCTCTGCTGCCTCTTGCTGCTGAAGTGCTGCGATCAGGTCCTGCTGCTGACGCAACCTCTCTTTCTCTTCCTCGACTCTGAGCTGAGTCGCAGTCAAAGGGGGAGGAGGTGGAGCAGAGGTCTCAGGTACCTCTGTCTTCACTTCCTCTGCCTTGGGCTGCATCTGGGCTCCTTGGTCATACATTTTTCCTCGATCAAACAAATAAGTTAGAAACAACACACAAAGACTGCAACGATTTCCAAACTTCCTTCAGAATGGTAGAAATCGTTGCTTCCTCTAACACAAAGTTATGTGGGTGTAATGGGCAACAAGCGATTTGGGTTGGAAGCCTTCTCTTGAGGCCAGGGGTCAGTCAGACAGACAGTCCAACAAAATCAAACTCACGATTTCCTTTTCATTGACATTGGACCACATTGGAGTTAGTACAGTCAATTCCAGACTTCCAAAGAGGTCATTGGTATTCCAGTGCGGCAGTGGCCACTAGAACACAAAAGCAATCAGTAGGAGAGATGTAGGAGGTAAGTACGACCAAACAAAGATCAGGAAGATACATCGAGTTATTCAAGGAACCCTCGTTCAGCCTCAGACTCAAATTTCGCCACTGGAGACTCTGATAGTCATACCTATCGGTATGGCGAATTACAGTTTCTATTGTAGTTACTCAAATATACATTATCTGGACAAGCGATTTTGGCCAGATGACTATAACAAAATTGCGCTTTACCAGAGACTGACAAAAATGAATTCTGGCGGACATAAATGTAATTATGACTGACCCTAGCAAGCATAGACTGCTTCTAGATACAACGCAAAATTACTATTTACATTCCAAGACATAATTCACAATTTGTACTTACAGTACCCAACGCAATACTGTCAAGTAGTCAAAGGACAATTTTGAGTCAAAAAGAGTCACCAAAGGGACAGATATGAGGAACAAAGACTGAGGAAGAAGATGGCTATGGCTGTCATGCAGTCTTGACAATCTATTCTTAGACCTACACTGACAGATAGACCATCAATTCTGACTCTGTTGACCCTGAATAAAGCGCAATACAGAGTTTTGCACGGAACATACTCACTTCAGTGAAATCTTGCAGACAGAGATGAAGCTCTGGCTATGGCAGACAGTATACCCCTTTCTCGCTAGTTTCTTCCAGAGATTCTCCCTCTGATCTCCACGTACAAAATCTCGCCAAATTTGTTGATCTTGTAGAGGGGACTGAGGCGCTTCACACCAGAGTGCCAGATTCATTGAATCTAGTCAGATAGCGAATTGCCATGCAGGCAGAGAAATTTCGCTACTGACACTCTCAACCGTTGACATTGGAATAGGGCCTAGGAAGCCCAATTTGGTGTGAGATTGACACTGACAGTCAATCCTCTCCAGCGCTTGATCCTGGAGAAGCCGCCAATCAGTACTTCATAACCCTCAAATGAATTTCGCCACTCTGAGCCAGATCGCGATTCTGGCTCTCATCCAGATACTGGCGAAATAGCCCTGCACTCACCACTCAAGGTCAGGCGCTCTGATAGGAAAGCAGCGCCCGATCAATCCGATTTCTGTGCTCCTGAGTTCACTGCCTGACAGTCTTCTTCGCGCTTGATTCAGTACTGAAGAAGATGAATCCTTATGAAGCTCTCTCCAGAAGATCCTCAAATGAAGAAGATGCCCCCAATTGAGCTCAACCCTCAATTAGTTAGTTCCTATCTCGCTCCGATATCAACTGTTATGAATTTGGTTGTCTGTCGATTTCAAGCAACACTTGCACTCAGAGAATCTCATACATGCCCATACATGCACAAGAAGCAGGGGAGAGGAGACAAAGTGCACACTGCACACAGACAGAGTAAGCAGCGGAAAACAGTTATGCACATGTGTGGAGATAACACAAAGTGTTTCCCACTCTCTGACGATACTCCCAACAACCAATCATAAGAAGACACGGCGAGGATAACAAAAGAACGTAGCCAAGTATGAGCCAATCTGAACCAATGATCGTTACAAAGTTTATCCTAGTATCTCGCCACCACTGAACCTCAGACTCCACTCTCACACTTACACCCTATTAGTTGCGCCACTCCAAATCCGCCTTTGAGGCCAGCGCCAACCACCAAAATGAAGAACAAGACCAGCGATGAAGTCCTCAGTGCCGATGTAGGAACTCTGACGATGAAAGCTGCAGCTATGGCTGCAGCGCCACATCTATGCTGCACCGGTAACTCTGATGAAGTAGCAGCAACAATAGTCCACCCACAAACCACTGTGTAGAGCCTCCTGATAGCCTAGGCAGTCACAAAAGACTCGCAATCACCCTCAGGGGTGAGTGCTCAGAGGGCGCCACAGCTATGGCGGGCTCTGAACGCCTGGCTATGGCCGTTGTACCAAACGAGGGACTCAGGGTGTCGAACAGCAGGAGTTGTCAGGGCAGCATCCTTTGCCTATGAGGATCCTGACCTTGATCAGGAACTCTATACTGACCTTGATCAGAAACTAGAGGAGCATGAAGCTCAAATGTTTGCTTCCCTATTCCTTCATTTGAAGGAACAGAGGAAAACCAAATTTGAACTCATTCTACTTCAGCTCTTGATCAACCATACCCGAATCAAAGGTCTGCTTGATTGTGGAGCCACCCGAAATTTTATGTCTCCAAAGGCAGTTCAAAAACTTCATTTGAACTTGAAGACAGTGACTTTACAGCAACCGTTGCTGGTCCGAATAGGGAACTCCACCATCATCACTATCAGGGAGAAGGTCAGGGGCATCCCTGTTACCTTTGACACTCGTGGAGAAGTCAGACATAGTCTGAACTTCCTTGATTTACCCTTTGATTCGGTTTTCTCTATGCAATGGCTGCAGGCAAGGTTGAGCTACCCAATCTGCAGGGGGTGTCTCAGCCATGCATGATTGCTGCTGAACACCACCCCTAAACCAGCTGCTACTGTTTATGAGCGAGGGAGTTTTATACTCTCTCACGCCAAATTGACCACGAGCGTCTGTTCTTGGCATTAGTCAAGCAAACAGATGTTGTTCCTACTTCCTGACCCTCAGAAGTTCAGCAGGTTGTGCACCGATATGCAGATTTGATGCAGAAGCCTGTTGGGCTACCCCAACGGCCAACCAAGCATCACATCGAGCTTTTTCCTGGAGCGGTTCCTCCCAAGGGCCAGATGTACAGGATGTCCCCTGCTGAGCTTGATGAGCTCTGAAAAGCAACTTGAGACCCTGACCAACAAAGGTTGAATCAGACCCAACACATTGAATTTGGTGCACCGGTTCTCTTTGTACCCAAAGGGAATGGTGAGTTCAGAATGTGCATCGATTACAGGGGTCTCAATAAGATCACGAGAAAGAGTACAGAGCCTCTTCCTCGCATTGATGATCTACTGGATATGGTGCAGGGTTGCACACTGTTCAACAAATTAGACCTCAAATCTGGTTACCACCAGATTCAGATAGCAGAGGAGGATGTCCACAAGACGACCTTCAAAACCAGGTATGGTACCTATTAGTACCTGGTGATGCCATTTGGACTTTGGAATGCCCCAAGCACATTCCAGACTGAAATGCACCGCATCTTCAGACCTTACCTGGACAAGTTCATGGTTGTCTACCTGGATGACATTCTGGTATTAAGCAAAACTGCCCAGGAACATGCGGAGCATTTAGCTCTAGTCCTTCAGGCCTTACGTGGCAGCCAGTATAAGATCAACAGAGAGGAGTCCTCCTTTGGAATCTCCTTTGTCATCTATCTGGGTCATGTAATTTCTGGAGATGGTTTGGCCCCTGAAGCAACCAAGATTGCTACTATCCAGGATTGGTCACAGGCCCAGACAGTGAGGGATGTACGGTCCCTTCATGGGTTTAGCTTCATACTACAGAAAGTTTGTCATAAACTTTTCTGCAATAGCAGCACCCCTGACTAACCTGACAAAGAAAGACATTACTTTTCTTTGGTCCTACTACAAAAAGTTTGTCAGAAACTTTTATGCAGTAGCAGCACCCCTGACTAACCTAACAAAGAAAGACATTCCTTTTCTTTGGTCCCTTCCCTGTCAAATGGCATTTACACGAATCAAGATGGTCTTGACTCGTGCTCCAGTGCTGAAATTGCCTAACCCCACTTTGCCATTTATTCTGACCACTGATGCAAGTCGGTATGGCATTGGGGCAGTTCTTCAGTAGGATGATGAGAATGATTTGCGCCCTGTCGAGTTCATGAGTAAGAAGATCAAGACCCAAAAGTTGCAAGATTCAACCTATGAGAAAGAGTTATATGCTCTTGTCTGCGCGCTAAAACATTGGAAGCACTTTCTCCTGGGCAGGCACTAGGTACTCGGGATATTGTGTTCGGAGAAGTAGATAGGTAACACTTCGTGTCAAGATCTTCTCAGATCATGATCATTCCACCTTGCAGTGGATGAAGTCCCAGGGAGAGTTAAATGACAAATAAGCACGCTACATTCAGTTCATCAATTTGTTTGACTTTGAACTGAAACATAAGAAGGGTGACGACAACAAGGTAGCAGATGCCCTCTCTCGTAGGTTTGACACTTTTGCGGCCATCTCTTCTACCCATTCCTTTGGAGAGGAAACCCACCAGACCATTGCCCGACTATTGCCTAAGGACCCGACTTATGGACCCATAGTTAGGAATCTGAAAGCAGACCCCAATTTTGAACCAGGCTATGCTCTGAGTTCAGATTTATTGTATACTTACAACAATGGTGAGGTACGATTGCGCATTCCCCATGACCAACCACTCAGAACTTTACTGATGTTAGAGCGTCATGATGCACGTGGTCATTTTGAATTCTTAAAGTCTTATGCATCCCTGTTGCAACGCTTTTTCTGGAAGGAGATGTGGAGTGATATGTTGCGCTATATTGAAACTTGTGAGCTTTGCCAGAGGAACAAGGTCCAACGTAGACCTCCTCTTGGACTACTCAAACCCTTACCCATACCTAATGGTCCTGCAGAATCTGTCTATTGACTTCACAGATCTGGGCAGAAGCACCCCTCGTGGCATGCGTCAGGTTATGGTATGTGTTCACAGGTTCTCTAAGTACGCAGAATTCATCCTTGCCGGAGGAAGCTAGGGTCCCCGCTGTGAGAGCAGCGTTTGCTGAGAAGTGATTAACTAACCATGGACCACCCACTTCCATAGTCAGTGATAGAGACCCCCGATTTTGCAGCAATGAATGGCAGTCATTTTGCAAGGACTACTTGCATTCACATTTAGACATGACTTATGGTCGCCATCCTTAAGCCAATGCTCAGGCTGAAGTGATGAACCAAGTCTTGTTTCAGTTGCTGTGTCCTGTCATCTCTCCGGGTCAACAAGAATGGAACCTCCATCTGGCTCGTGCACAACTTGTGTACAACACCTTTGTTCATTCCTCAACTGGGTTCACACCATACCGCTGACATTGGGGTCGTGAACCACGCCAGCCTCTTGATGACCTCATCAATAAGGAGAAGTCTGATTTGACTCCTGGAACTGCTGAGTTCACAAGACGTTATAAAATTGATGTGGAAAGGGCCTGTGCAAACTTGTTCAAAGCCCAAAAGGCTATGATTGAACAAGCCAATCGGCACCGACATCCTTCCCCCATTCGTACTGGCGACCACGTCTGGGTAGCCAGTTCAGAGTTGTCGAGGAAGGAGGATATCTCCCCCAAGCTGTTGCCACGCTATTTGGGTCTGTGGCAGGTGTTAGATAGATACAGTGGGTTCTGACCCTTTTGGCCTATCATATGCCATTGATGTCCCACTGCATCTACAGACCTATCCGATCTTCCATGCATCTAAGTTGTTACCCTTTACCCCAGCTGATGCATTCGTAAACCGGCCTCCTCAGTTTGGTTCACCTATCCCTGGTCGTGGATATGAGGTGGAGTCCATCGAGGACGAGTGGGGCACCGGCCTCGATCAGCAGTATCTTGTGAAGTTTTCCTTTCAGTCTCATTCTAAGGACCGCTGGTTTATGCGGAAGGAACTTCTCAAGACAGCAAAGTCAGTGGTTCTACGATATGAGGCAGATCAGAAGGGATTACTCCTACTCCCTCGCCGATCCCCTTGTCTACACCCTTAGCTCGGAGGTCCTCGCTCCCCGGGGGGCCTGCAATGACTTGTTGACTTGACTGCTAGGATCTGACTGTGGGACTATACAATAACAATATAGGGTTAGATTTGTAATTTTGTTGATGTCAAGGACTAACCGTGAGTTCAGTCTTAGGGGGAGATTCATGAGGGACATATCTGCAAATTCAGGAAATTTGCCGACCCGAGTCCCCTATAGCCTATACTGCGAATAGCAGGCCCGAACTATCACTAGGACGGGAGGCCTTCGTGGCCTTGGCCCGTAGCAGCGGTCCTATAGCCTATAGCCGGGTAGATAGGTGCCTAGAGGCCCAAACTGAAACGGTACCGGTCAGTCCGAGTCTAGGTCTAGTCTAGTTCTGTTAATAGATCGGTGTAGGTCTGTTTGGTGTTTTTAGGTAGTTTTCATTCTTCGTTGGTACTATACGGAGTTGAGCCAAGGAAGCGAAGTGAGGATTGACTTCATGCACGACACCCTGAGTCCCTCACCTTGTACGACGGCCATAGCCAGGCGTTCATAGCCCGCCATAGTTAGGCACCCTCTGAGCACTCACCCTGAGGGTGATTGCGACTGCCTGGTACACAGTAGTTTGAGGGTGGACTATTGCTACTTCTACTTCATCAGAGTTACCGGTGCAGCAGAGACAGTGGCGCTGCAGCCATAGCTGCAATTTTCATCATCAGAGTTCCTACATCGGCACTGAGGACTTCATCGCTGGTCTTGTTCTTCATCTTGGTGGCTGGCGCTGGCCTCAGAGAGGCGGATTTGGAATGGCGCATCTAACATGGTGTAGGTGTGAGAGTGGAGTGTGAGGTTCAGTGGTGGCGAGATACTGGGATAAACTTTGTCACGATTATTGGTTCAGATTGGCTCATACTTGGCTACGTTATTTTGCTATCCTCGTCATGTCTTTTTATGATTGGTTGTTGGGAGTATCGTCAGAGAGTTGGAAAAGTGTTATCTCCACACTTGTGCATGACTGTTTTCCGCTGCTTACTCTGTCTGTGCAGTGTACTTTGTCTCCTCTCCCCTTCTTCTTGTGCATGTATGGGCATGTATGAGATTCTCTGAGTGCGAGTGTTGATTGAAATCGACAGACAACCAAATTCATAACACAAGGGACTATCCATGGTGTTGTATGTCGGGTCTTGATACGACGTGGGCTGCTCGTGGTTGTTGCTCGTGGTTGTTTTGGTGATCTCCCCAGTCTGGCATATCACACACAGGGAACGTTTGCGATTGTCGCTCAAATGGTAGAGTCTTCAGGTCACATGTCATAGATCACGGGTTGGCTTGGGACTTTGGGGGGGGTTCTTGTCCAACTTGGCCTGTCATCTCTTCAAAACGAACACATAGTTCCCTCTACATAGTAGTGCACATATCTGGCCTTCGGACACACATATCTCACTATGCAGTGACACAAAGCACACATAGCCTTCGAGCCGACACAAAAAATATGGCGCTATGGGCTCATACAAACATACATAGCCTCTGGCCACACACACATACACACAACTACAATATTGGGCTGGGGCGGTCTATCAGGTATATGATGGGCTTTACTCATGCATAGCTTAGCTCTAGGATAGGGTAGGAATATAAGTCGCTCTGGCTAGTCTGAGTTCCGCCTAGCCTTGGGTAAGCTAGGGGAAAGATGGTAGGATGCGTCCGCGGGCGTTGGCCTACCTTGCTTAGGTAATCCTACTAGGTAGACTTTCTGAATTGGGCCTGTAGAAGATTGGATGAGCCTGGTGTCCAAAGTTCCCGTACGACAAGGTTCGTCCGCTTCTGCTTCCATTAGGGTTGGGAGGTTGGCCCAGCCCTGGTGCTTGTCACTGTTGCCTGGTCCAAGTTGCCCTCAATACTGGTAGGGTGATGGTCCTGAGTGCCGGTCACAATGAGTCGTCAAACACAGTCTTTAGCAAGGCCCTATCCTTCATCCACAGAGTCCTATCACCTGGACAGAAGAGACTCAATGCAGAAAGAAGAGACAGACAGACTTGACTCAACAAGTACCACAAGGTGTGTGCACATCCATAGGGCAAGGGGATAGGCTGAAGGCTTGGCGAGATCATACCGGCTCCAGCTTGGTCAAATTCGTGATCAGCAGTCTTGGTCAACGCCTTGGTCAACGCTTGGTCAACCCTACAGTCAACCCCCGGTCAACTCCTGGTCAACACCGGTCAACGCCCTCGGTCAACTCCGGTCAACGCCCCCCTCTCTTGCCTTTCTTCTTCCTCACCTCTTTCTCCTTCACCCCATTTGTCTTCTCGTTCTTTTCTTTTTTTCTTTTACAATTCTCCCTTCTTCTTCCTCGGCTATGGTTCCCTCACTCCTCTCGGTCTCTCCCTCTGTCCTCTCTTTCGCCTCCTTCGTCACTCTGTGGTCGAGCTCCGCGGCTATGGCCGCCTTCCTTCTTCTACGGTGGACCGCACAGCGGACTTCACAGGTGAGTGACAATCAATCTTGTATCGCTCAATCCCCCTCTCTCTCTCTCTCTCTCTCTCTCTCTCTCTCTCTCCCCGTACCGATGTCTTCAACACAAGTCCAAAGCAAACTTATATCACTCGTCTCTCTCTCTCTCTCTCTCTCTCTCTCTCTCTCTCTTCGTCGTGGTCTTCTTTGTAGGTGCGCGCGGCGGCTTCTTCAACCTCCGGATCCGCTATGGCGGACTTCCTCTCCGATGGCGACTTCGCTATGGCGCGTAACTCTCCCTGCGGCACACAACGGGCGAGCGTGGAATAGCGGGTACCAGCTCTGATACCAATGCAATCAGACTCGCTCTCATTCACACTTCTCATGCATGTAAACAGGTTGCGCAGCAAACTGGCGACAAGTGCCCACTCAGAACACAGAGATATGGAAACCAAAACACAGTTCAGATACACTCTCCTATCAGTTATGGCGGCTATGGCCGCTGCTACCCTATCGCTATGGCTAAGCTCCTTATCTTGCCCACTTCGTCTTCGGGCTCACTGCAGACTACCTCGCACAAGTCGCTATGACAACGCTTCCCCATGGCTTACGTAGGAATGAATGAATGGTTGGGCGCTGCCTCTTGATTTATACTTCGGTATCTCGTTGGTCTGCCCTTTTCCCATGCCCGTGGTGCACACAGTCCCGTGCGAAACTTGCTTGACTGGACTAGGACTGACTGGGACTGGGACTGCTGACTCAGCACGGGTGGACTCCACCACTTGCCCACTTGCCTCAGCCTATACGTGAGCAACTTCGAAAGGCCACTACTAGGACCTTCCGGAAGGCCATGGACTTGGCCTTTCAATACTGTAGCAGCTACGACCTGGACCATTCAGGACTGTAGCAGTTGCGACCTTGACCTTTCGGAGGAGCTACAACTACGACTTCTAGACCTTGCTAAGACTCCTACCCGATAGGTCTACAAATCGAACCCCTGCTACCTACGGACCCTGCAATAGTCTAACAACTGTTACAAATACATAGGTCACGGGTTCAACTCTCGGGGTCGACACAGATATTGTACACAGGTAAGGTGAGGACTAGGGATCGAGCCCTGAGATCTGCATCGGCTACTGCGAACAGGTGAATACCGTTTCACTCCCGCCGGCCGAAATTCGAGGTCCTCCGAGAATAACTCAGTCTAAGACAGGACCTTTACCTTTCTTTTCTCTTTCGTAGGCCCTAACTATGTCGGCAGCTGTTTCTAGCAGTTCTGTTCTGGTAAACCAGCGATCGTCCTCCGGTTCCTGATAAGCAAACCGGACCTTATATTGCTTATGTCGACGACCTCTCCCTCCTGTTCTGAACACGTCTTCACCTACAATGTCGCCAATGTCGTATCTTTCATCCATGTCCGGAGGAATCATGGACCTTTGAGATGGAAATTGTTGACTTGTGACACACGGCAACAACTTTGATGCATGGAACACCGGTGTGTTGGGATCTCTACTATGTAGGACGACCCATCTTCTCCGCCTTTGACTTCCTAGAACTGGTCATGGTCCCCTATACGCTGACAGTAACTTCTGCGAGATGTTTTCCTCAGGAGCAAACTCTTTGGACTTGACCCACACTAAGTCGCCTACTTGGAACTGCGATGGGCAACGGTGCTTGTTGGCTTGCTCTATCATTCAACGTTGGGCCTTCCTGAGGTTCTCTACGACTGTAGCTAGCTCTTTTTCATACTGTATCGCGAACTCCCTGGTACCGGGCGGTAGCCTGTGAATCTGATCCCGGTTAAGTCCCTCAAACGGTCTACGCAGTCTAAAGGACTTGTGCAACTCGTCGGGAGTGCGACAGGTGGACAAGTGCACGTTGTTATTGTACGCACTGGCTACCTTGGGCAACATCTCCTCCCAGTTGACTTGATCTGGTCTAATGTACATGCGCAGAACTTGCTGCAGGATCTTGTTCATCTGCTCAGTCTGACCGTTAGCCTCTGGATGGCGGCCAGACGACATCAACAACTTTGACCCATAAACTTTCATCAGTTCCTGCCAGTTTTGACTCGTGAAGCGAGTATCTCTATCACTAACAATAGACAATGGGACGCCATCCTCACTAACCCAAAAATAAAAAAACTTCTGAATTACTAACTCAGTACGTGCCTCTGCAGGCAAAGGAACAAAAACTGCATACTTGCTAAATCTATCAACTATGACCATGACTTGGCTCTTGCCGTGCCTACTCTTGACGCCGACGTCCATAAAGTCAAAGACATTGAATCTCCAGGCTGATCAGGAATAGGCAAGGGTCTGAGAAGACCCAGAGGGGCACGCGTACTACTCTTGTTTCTCTGGCATACTTTGCAACTGCAGGCATACTCTATGCAGTCAGCTTTCATTTCTAGCCAAGTGTAAGCATGCGTCAGATTGGCTAGAGTTTTTTGCCAACCGAAATGTACCTCCGCGTCGTGGCATTCCCCTAGGATCAAACTACGAATCTCCTCGTTGTTAGGGATGCACAGACGGTCTACTACGTTAGTCTTCTCAAACAGCAAACCCTCGGTAGTGCGGTAATCTGGTTCGGTCTCTGGGGCCTCCTTAACTCTCTTGAGGAGGTCACTATAAATAGGGTCCTGCGCATACGCATGTCTAACTCTGTCTTGCAGGTCACTTCCTATATCCAGACATCATTGGTCGCTGAGTCACCGACGACAACCCTCCTCACATCGAGTATCTCGTACGTTGGAAGGGTTACCCTGATGAGGAGGTTACTTGGGAACCCCTCGAGCACTCGCAGCACGCTCCCATATTGGTGTGTGCCTATGACCGTGCTCGTCGTGCTAGGTTGATTGCTCCTCTTCAGCCCACTGACCCTCTTCCTTCTCCCTCGGTTGAGGAAACTGCTGAAGTCGAGCCTGCTCCTTTTCAGGTAGACCTTCAACAGCAGCCGGATGCTTTTGAGAGTCCACACCGCACTCATCGTTGTCCTGCTCGATACGACGATTGACTCTGACTTATTTTCCCACGTCTTTGACTTCTCAGTACCCCATCCACTCCAGTTTTGCCACTTCAGCTCATCAACGTTGCGGGCTCTTCCTCGACGACATTCCAAACTTCTCATCATGGACATCATTGGCAGCTTCATGGACTTCGTCACGATCAGATCTGCCTACTTCAGACGTCGTCACTCTCTTACCACTTTACCATGTACAATACCCTGGTTATGTCGCCTGATGGTCTCCCCTAGCGGTTTCCTCTGAGTTGGGCTCTCCCTTGGTATACGCATAGGCATCAGGCCCGTAGCGTTGCCCTGTCTTCCCACCTTACGGATCCAGCTCCAACTTCCCCCACCTTAGGAGCCGTTTGCATGATTCCCTTACCCATCACTTTTTCTGCCCTCTGCCGGCCCTCACGCCCTAGTTAGGCAGCCTTGCATGCTTCATCTAGGTGCGCCTAGTATACCAGGCTCCCTCATTCCCTTGCATGGTCAACCCTCCATAGCGGTCACCCCTTTAGTCGAGCATTACCCGCCCTGATGGTCTATCTGTTAGGGTCATTGGTTTTGTTCGCTCCCAGTTCCCTACCTTCATTGATCCTGATGACATGTGTCTCCCTGTCATTATGTGTGGATGTCCTTACGAGTTTATCAACCCCTAGGTTGCATTCACCACCCTCAAAGACCTTCCCAACCTGTGGTTTGCGACACACTCCTCCTGTGACATATGGTTGTTTTCTTGTTGCTTTGTTGCTCTCAGACTGAGGCTACTGCCTCTAACATTTCTAGGATTTAGTTGTTTTTGCTTTTGCTGTTCTTAGGACTTATACACTAGTCAGTTGTTTCCAGACTGAGGCTACTGCCTCCAACATTTTAGGATTTAGTTGTCATTACTTTTTGTTTTCCTAGGACATGTATACTAGTTAGTTGCTTTTGCTTTCACTTAGGCTGTTAGCTGTGACATTGCTGCTTTTGTGACATTTTTTATCCTAGGTTGCATCGCATGGACTCAGCATGGAGCTTCCTCTGCATCATAGACTACTCGGGTTTTCTTTTTCTTTGGTAGAGTTCCACTTCTTGGCGGAAGCGTGCTTGTATCTAGGCGATCCATCACAGGCCAAGGATCGTGTAGTGGACCTCTAGTTGGCCTGTGAGACCAGCCCCTTGGCCTGTTCTCACAGGCCTGTGTTGTATTCGGGTACTCCAGTCCAGGGCGATACCTCTGTCGGTACCAGCCAATCCAGTCCAGTCAGTCCGTTGGAGTATACCCTAGCCAGAGTCTGTACTTTGGGTTATTCTACATTCGCACAGTTTGGAGTACGTGGGTTGGAGTCTGCGTGGGAGCTGCGCTGTGCCATCTCGCTCCACCCTCATCCTCCATCTCCATCTCTATCCCAGGCGGAGCACCTCACCCCGTGGGCCCACCACAGTTCGGAATAAGTTGGGACAACTTCAGAATTGTAGAAGATTATTATCGCAGTCATATCTGGGGAAATCCATGGTGCAGAATTATTATCCCGTCATGTCAGCCAACACCAGGACAGACTATGTTATCTCAATGAGAAGAAGATCTCACCCACCCAGCCCATCTGGTTGAATGGTACAACATGTGACTGTCCATAAACAGATCATCAGTTCGTATCCTGAACAGGAATCACAAGGATACACTAAGGTTAGGGACTAAACCCACCTGCCAAGCCAAAGTCTTTAGGTCATACACATCTAGATCACGTAATTGAAATTCAATTCCATTCTCTGGATTAAACAGAGAGCTGCTCCTTCCCAGTTCGGCCGCCACCTCCTCCTGCTCCTCTTCCCAGTTCGGCCGCCACCTCCTCCTGCTCCTCCTCCCGTTCACGCCATGTCCCCCTCTTACCCCCCTCCTACCCCCTTCGTCCTCTGCCATAGACACATGGAAAAAAAAAAACGCACGGCCAGGGGCCTCGCCCCACTCTTTCCGAAAATGCAGAATGAGACTGAATCGTGGCTAAAACATGGGAATATACATGGCCATATTTTTTGTCTTTTGTGCATGTCAAGAGTAATAGCGAACAGATGCTCAATCCAGGGCGCATCCCACTACTCACGATCTCCCCCCTCTCCGGATGCCCGTTCAACCCTTGCTTGGGCGTTGTCACGTCAGATCCTCTCTCTCTCTCTCTCTCTCTCTCTCTCTCTCTCTCTCTCTCTCTCTCTCTCTCTCTTTTCCTTCCTTCCTCAATGACCCGTTACCTCTGGTTCCCGTTCGATGCCTCCTCAGCTTTAAACATACCTGTCACATCCAGGGCGCATCCCGCTACTCACGATCTCCCCCCTTTCCGGATGCCCGTCTCCCTCCTCTTCGGATGCCCGTTGGACCCTTCCTAGGGC
>BFEA01000020.1:890370-901242 GCA_003427395.1 Chara braunii | reverse complement strand
TTCGCCGTTTTCATCATCCATTGCATGACGTTTAAGATATGTGTGTGATCGAGATTCGAAAACATATCTTTGACGTCGTATGTGGAGCAGATTATCGTAGTCATATCCCCATATGTTTCTTTTGCTACTTGATTGCATTTCTTCAGTCTAGGTAGTAGTTGGTTCGTTCCTTTTAGTGAGAAACCAACTTTCAATGCTTGACACATGAAGTTGATAGTTCTTGATAGTACCTTCGATGCTTTCCGAGATGACTCCTTATATGTCGACACAATTGGTCGGCGTCTCCTGACGTCCTTGTTTTTTTGAATTGTATATGCATTTTCGAATGATCCCTGTCCATCTCATTCTGCGATTTCCGTTTGTTGTATAATTTCGTAGTGATTCGATTCCGGAAAGAATTTTCGGGTCTTCTCGTATCAGATTTTACGGCATTCCACAAAAGTTTATCCAGGATTTATGTCCAATGGTGATAGGATACATTGTGTCAATCTTCTTTTTACTTCCCATACTTCTGATATGTGAAGAAAAATCTCCGTATCATTCTTCTTTTCGATGCAAGTAGAGACATCTATTTTAATTTTTTTTTTCTTCCTTAGTGGTCGTGGTATACTTGCAATGGTAGTGATGATTGTCCTTTTAATTTCTTCCTTTCCAATTCTTTCGTGCAATGGTATACTTGCATTCCACAAGAGCTGATTTTCTTTGATTTCACTTAATCTGCAGGCAATGTGGTTCTCAATTTTTGATACTGCACAATTACAGTCCGGTGCTTGTGTAAGCACCTGTGTGTGTGATTGTGTAATATTTCTCCGACTGTCTTTGATTTTTTAAACATCACACGCATCCGAGTTGTCAAATCGTTTGCCAAATTGTTATTACTTACGTTTTCCAAGATAGACTCAGTTGTTGTATTTCTCACTTGCTTCAGATTAATGCATGCATCAAATGAAATCTTCAATATCAGCCTTCTCTTTATATTGAATGCAAACTTCTTATTTGAAATTCGTGTGAAGATGCCTTTAATTGTTCGTTTTTGCTTCTTTCCGGTAATCGATCTCACCTTTGACAGAAGAATCAGTATATCATTTAATGATAACTTATACAGTTCACTCCGTCTCCATGGTGCCCCTAAATAGTTAATCAGAATATTTCTATGTTTGTTTGTTTTCGGTCCCGTATGCACCAGTTGGATCACATAGAAGATACATCCATTTTCGATTCGTTTTTTGCGTTTTTTTAGCTGGAACTTTGTGTTGTTAATTTCCACAATTGTTGATCCGAATGTTCGTTTAATTATTTTCCATTTTTCATTCCATAGTTTTCCAACTGTGTATTAAATGATTGCTTTCGGTTGAAGTATTGATGTTAACTTCGTAGTGTAACCCGATCAAACCAATTTAAACAAAACAGGTATATTCTGATTCATCTCATTGTTTCCATTCTTCTTCCTCTTTCTCCTTCTTCGTCTTCGGTTTTTATGAGTCTTTCAGCCTTTTCCCCTTGTATTCAAGAATGGATTCAGTCTCCTAATAAGTGTTGCTTCCATCCCTATCACCTCTGATCTCACCCCCGTCCAAATGGGTATCAAAACATATTTCTCCCAACCAAATTTGTGCAGCCAACTGTATAGTTTCCGCTGTGCTCCTCTATTTGGATTCTTGGTCAAGTTTATGTGTTCAGTCCATCTCTTGTCGGGCTATCTTCCTGTCCTCCCCACGTACATTTGTCTATACCAAGGTGAAACTCCCTGTACTAACTAGTTGCTCAATTTTCGTTGATAGCCCGTGTATCTGCTCCCACTTCTGTGTCGTGATGAGGTCGCCTGATGCTGAGGTGTCTTCTACCTTCCCAACAGATCTTCGGCGCTCGAAGATGTGTCAGATGAGTCATACTCATCAATCCCGCTTGATCTTGTACTAAGGCTCTCGTAATCATCCTCACTTGTGTCGCCGCCAGTTGTATTGGACACTCTGATGTTATCTGGATCTGGCATGATCTGTGTTTCAAGATCAGAATTGCGGTTGAAGTCCCGCCCCTTGTAGGCGTTCGGTGCGCTTCTGCTTGCTATGCTTTGGATCGGAATGCTGCGGCTACCATGTACTGAAGTTGGTAGTCCAACCATTGTCCCCATACATCTGTTCGGATGAACCGAAGACGACACGATCGGAGTGCAGGTACGAGTCAATTCATTGATCTTCTGCAATGCACCCTTCACAACCGCCAGATCATACTTTAGTAGCTTCAGGTTGTTGACCTCCTTCTGCACTTCCGATACCATCCTTTCTACTCTATCTTCCGCCTCTGCATTCTTCTGACCGGTTGCGCTTGGACCAACTGTCCCCCTTGGTTCATCTTTATCGGCTTCAGTGCTTCATCAATGATGGACTTGAGCGCGTCCGGAGTTAGCTCAGGCTTCTTTGCGGTGTCTTCCTTGTTCAGAGGAGCTGGCTGCTTTTCACTTGTCTTTCGTGTGAGTTGCTCCAGTGTCTTGGGAACTTTGTCCATCTCCCGGCGGAGCTTAAAGATTTCTTCCTCTAGATCTGTCGTAAACCACGCTCGATTTCCTGGTGGGGGGAAATCATTCTGTCTTTGCTCCCACAATGGTATCAAGAACCACCTTGGAGATTCTGACTCCGTCCTTCTTCTCCGTAACGATGGTGATCTTGACTTATATCTTCTATCTCTCGGAGTTTTCGATCTCCCCCTTCTTGAGCGCTTCCTCCCTTGAGATCCGGACTGAGATGATGAGTGTCTGCGCCGCCTCCTGTCCGACGATGATCGCGAACGCGACATCTTCCTTGAAGCTTGGGAACGTCAGGTAGGTAGTCTTCGTACTTGAAATCGATACAAAACCCTACAGCGTCGTTGATCGTCTTCAGTACACACCAGATAAGTAAAATAGAATCTCCAAAAATCGTTGAGTAATCTCCACGCTATAGTAATCTCCAACAAATCACCATTATGATATCATGAAAGAAAAGGGTTACGAATGATGAGAGAGATATAAAGACAGTGAATGTAAAATGGAAGAGTGATAGGTCTATACAGTTCCAAGCATCGCTGGCCTGAGGACCCTTTTGCAGATCACATGCCCTCACTTCTTTTTGGGGTCCACTTCTACCTGAGGACCGGTCCAATGCCCCCACTTCTTTTTGGGGTCCAGTTCCATCTGAGGACTGGTCCTTTGTTTTTCCAAAAGTCCCGGTTCTACCAGAGCTAGCTGTAGGTAGTCCACAATTTTGCCAAGGACTGGTCCCCCAATTTTTTTTGCCCCCGAAAAACCCACTTGCGTCCTGGTCGCCCGATGCCAAAAATGCGACACCTTGACACAGACGCCGAAGCCCACTGTACCGCAGCCTAATGGCTGCGAACTCCCTACTTGGAGAAAAATTTTGGGAGTACTCCCGAACGTCCGAAGACGCGAAAATCCATTTGGGAGTGCACTTCGCCATTGCACTCCCGACTTGGGGCACACTCCGATTTGGAGACCAGGAGGCGCACTTCAGATAGAGACTGATGAGCACTATCCAGCATGTGGCGACGAAAACAGTGAGGAGAATGCTTGTTTGCGCACAAGTTCTCCGGTCGAAACACAGGCCTCCGCGAGAGGTCTCCCGAAAATGGTCTTTTACAGGTGGGAGGCTCAAGCGATTTTGAGAGTGCTCTCGGGAGGCACATTCTGACAGCTCCCGAATTCAATCTGACAGGTTGAATTGTCTACCCCGTGGCTGAGGGGAACGGTGCCCTAAGGTAGTCAAAGCAATTGCACTAAGCGCGCACACAAGAGAGAGAGAGAGAGAGAGAGAGAGAGAGAGAGAGAGAGAGAGAGAGAGAGAGAGAGAGAGAGAGAGAGAGAGAGAGAGAGAGCTATATCATCAAACAGAGTTGCCCGGTAAACTGCAGGCAGAGAAGTAGAAAAGGATAACAAATGAAGGGTTGTGACAAACTGTTTCGTCGGGGTTTCACCCACTCATTAGGAGGCTAAACCCTCAACAGAATGCAAAATCCTCAGTCTGATTACACTGTAAGTGATAGTCCACCTTAACCCTGGTTGTGGTTAAGCATCAGCGATGCCGACGCGAATACCCTTACAAGGGTATCCGCCCCGGTTTTTGCAAATGACAGAAAAAATGAGTTTGGCTTAAAGTTAAGTATACCGTGCGAGGCGCGGTTGCGCCTGCGTGGTTACAATGGCTAGATGGTTGACTAAAACAAAGAGTGTGTGGGCGCGCAGATGTGAGGCGCGCGTGATTTTGTTTCTATCGTTGATTATAAAGCCGGCGCGGACGCCAGTCGGTTCCTTTCTGTTTTTATCTTTATTGTTATTTTTGTTTATTCTTGATTAGGATAGGATTTAAGGATATTTTTCTTTTGTTGGTACGCTTGATTGAGTTACGCGTGCGTACGGAGGATGACCTCGACGACGGCGACGAAGGCGACATTGTGACTATGGTAGGTCTTGGCATGCGGAGTGGTGCGAGTGGCGGCCGTGGTACAGCTTGGTAAGTCGGCGCAGACGTTGGGCGGCCGCGCGCACAGTTGCAGGCTGAGATGAAGCTCAGGCCAATTTCCCTGGCCCTGAGCGCAACGCCGTACCGCCTTATATGGCACTTCACGGATATTAGTTTCAGGTTTGGGTTTAGCCTTATAGGTTACGATATTGGGTTGACGATATTGAGGTTCGGGGATCAAGACCAGCATAGTGTCGACATAGCAGTTACAACAGAGCGATGTGGAGAAGATTGAGGGGTTGAGGGTTTGATGGGGCTATCCCTCTCTATTTTGTTTACAGGCGCGGCGAAGGGGGGGGGGCGCGATCTGTAGGGCTCCCCGTTAATTTCCCCATTTTATTTTTACTTCTACCTTTCTTTTCTTCTGTTAATTTTTGTTTTACTGGCGTCCCGTTCTGGGATGCGATATCGGGCCTAAGGCAGGGTCGCGTGGGATGTGTTGTGTTCGCGGGATTGCCAGAAATGGAATTACATGCGGGAGCCGCACCAGCCAGCAGGTGCGAAGCCTACTACGTCAGGGGAGCGGTACTGGGCAGGGGGTAGGCCTATAGCATCAGAGCCGGGACATCTGTTAATAGTGGAACGATACGGGGAGGATCTGACGGGCCACGGGGCAGGGGTGGCGCAAGGGAGTCCGGGAGTGAACCCGGACGCCGGCAGGGCCAGGTCCCTGCGGAGAGCAAGAAGGATGGTGACTGCCCCACACCCCCGCATCAAGCTGAGCGGCCCCTGGTACCACGGCGGGGCATCGCGTGGTCGGGGACTTCGGGACCTCCGACAGAGGCTGGCGCGGCCCGCACACGTGAATAATGTGTATAAATCGGGGCGGGCCCCGACAGGCTAGTGTTTTGGAGGACCGGGCACTGTCGGACCGCACGGTGTCGAGGAGACGGGGGCGCGCTGGTAGGGAAGGCAGGAGCAGGCGAGAACGGGCAAGACGAAGGGGACGAACGTGGACGCGAGGCGGTGTCGGGTACATGCAACGACGGGAATGGTTGCAGAGCAGGCCGGGCGCGGTAGAATAAGCACAACTTGCTTGACGGAATCAAGCGGGAGAAGGGACGATTCTGAAGGTTTCGGGATGGGCGACATCAGATCCGAGGTTAGTTTTAGTGATAGGTTAGTAAGTTAGGGGGTGGAAGAGAAAATCGGTGCGCGGGAGCATCGGAGGAGCTGGCTATGGTGAAAGAGAAGAAGGGGTAACCCAATCGATTCTTTGTAGAATCGAGCGAATGGAGGTAATAGACGGGGGGTTTGAGGCGGGGCGAATCCGAATCTGGAGTTAGTTTTAGTAAAGAGTTAATGGAATTGGAGTTAGTAAAAAAAGGTAGTGCGCGGAGGTTTGCAGACATAGCTATGGAAGAAGCAGATGATCGTGAAGGTTAACCGATTCTCAATGGAATCGGTCGAGGGCAGAACCATTCTGGGGGTTTCATGCAGAGGCGAATCCAGTAGCGATGTCGGATTTGGAGTCAAAATGCTGGTTTTTGCGGTACGTAGATGAGAAGCTGCGCCCGAATGGCAGATCGTTTTTTTTTCGAGTGATATGAATCTTCCCTTGTTTCGGGGAAGATTCATCCTCTTTTAATACGCTTGAAGGAGGACGGATCATATGGCATAGCAGAATCTAAGGAAGGGTTAGTAGCAGGGGAGTAGAGAGAGAAGGGACTGCGCAAATATGGCCGGAGGCAACGAAGAAGGGAGAGGGGGAGTGAAATCAAGAAAACTCGCTCATTTTACGATCGATTTTTGTGAGTTAGGATGCTATACCGGGGCTTTTTCATAGGGCGAGTGCGAGGGAACGGTTAGTTTTGGTGTTAGGATGGCGGTTAGTATGGTATGAGCGTCGGGAGATGCACGCAGGGAGAAGAGTTGCTACGGGGTAGATTCATTCGACTGGCTTACGGCATTGAAGGAAGGGGCTACCCCCGCTAAGCGCACGTCTGAGCAATCGCGTATACGGATACATCTTAGTAATGGCCTGTTCCTTTCTAATACTGCGGGCAGTAGACTGTGTTCGACTTGGCCAGAAGCGGACGAATGTCGTTACCGGCTGCCTGAGTGAACAGCAGTGCAGGCAATGTGGAGTTGTATGGTTCACTCACACAGCAAGTGGGCAGGCCGCTCATAGTCAGCGAGGAAGGTTATCTGCAACTGGTGACGCAGAGTTGGGCTTAGGGATTGGGCCGCGGGGCAGGATTGTACAGGGTGTAGTGTCGAGCTACTATGGTGTACTAAGCCTACATAGTAGTGGCTTGTATACTCAACATCCCCGTGCCTATCGGGTCCAACCTGCTATGGGGACCTGCACTGCGTATTGCCACACCTGACCAAGGCTGCAGACTTACCCGGTGGCAGGTGCATAGTTCATTGTGGTATGAGCTTAGTAGGAGGCAAGCTACCGGTGGGATGTCTACCTATGGTCAACGCATTTGGGGCTGCGAGAACTTTGGGGTGATTAGTTTTGAGGGGCGCATTGCTGCGATTTGGGCGACCATTAGGAGGTCAGCGTTCGACGCTTTGACTTCAGTTTGACGGTGTTACTGCGCATTTGGCCGCCATTGCGGGGCCCTCAGGCGATTGAAGGTATCAAGGCCCTCTCCTGGGAGTTGAGTCAGTCCTTTTCTTGCATCTCGAGCGTCTGAAACCCCTCACTCTGTCCTTCTAAATCTCAGTCTAGTCTATTGGTTCTGAGAGGAAGGCGGCAGGCGGGATTGCAACCCGTAACCCGTGCCAAGGCCTCTATGGGAGGTTTGCCCCACCGATTGCGGGAGCTCTGCCGAAACTCAGGAGGAGTTCTGGAGGCAGGGAATTGTAAGGTAACCATTGCTTTCCCTTATAAACCCAGTATAACCCCTATCTATACACCTCCCTCCGTATCGGGAGATTGGGCTGTATGCAACATTTACTTTGACTTTTTGGATTGACTTTCAGGACACAAACCAGACTAACTAAAGGAATGCATGTATAATGGCAGTTTCAGTTTCTTTGGTTGCCTGAAAGCAAATTATCACAGGGGGTAGCATCAGGGGGAAGGTTGGGAGGAAGGCAGTTCTGCTTGCGATTCAATGAGTCTTATAGGGTCAGGCATTGTTTCTAAGATGAATGGCCTGACTATAGCCTTATCATAAGCAAAGAGGGTATAATTAAGAGTTATAACTGAAGGTAACCTGGGCAGGCTGGACATTGTTTCTAAGATGAATGGCCCAACCCTATGCCCTCCTCTTGAAGACTAAGGTGCAGAAAGGTATATATAACTTGGCTATTTTAAATAGTTCAGGGCGACTAAGCATGGTTTCTAAGATGAATGACTTAGTCATATGCCCGATGAAGAGAAAAGTAGTTGTGCAACCTGTTCGTGTATAACTAAGGCAGAGGGATGACATTGTTTCTAAGACGAATGGTCAGCCCCAATGCCGTATGTAAGCTGGGTATAAAGGGCTAAATCATTGAAAAACTATGAACTATTGTTTGCTAAATTGAATTGGGGTGGCGAGAGTACTTACCTTTGTGGTTTGACCTGCATGTGGCTGAGTGAGGTTATTACTTGGTCTAAGTTTCAGTTGACAGGTAGTTGCTTTAGACGCTCGCCACGTGCTAGAACGATAGGAGTTAGCTCAATTTCTGCATTTTATGGGCTCGCATTTTCTGAGATCTTTTGTTATACTTGGCTTTGTATAAATCTTGGTAAGCTACTTTCCCTACGGGAAGCGCTGCCGAAATTTCTGCAAATCCAAGGAGTTAGTCAAATTTATGACTTTTCAAAGTTCAACTTGTCTAAGGTTCGTATATGACTTAGTAAAAATCTGGAAAGTCTCCTTTTCTAAAGGGAGCGCTGCCCAAATTTTTGCTAATTCAGGGAGTTAGACAAAATTGAACTTTGAAAAGTCAAAGACTATTTTTGGTTTCATATTCGGGCTGATATAAATTCTGAAAAGACACTTTTCCTTCGGGAAGCGCTGCCGAAATTTTCTTGATTTAGAGGAGTTGAATCATATTTTGACAGGTGGTGATTCTGGCGGTCCATCCTGAATAGGGGAGATTCTGCCATTAGCCTACCTTTGCTTTCGGCACTGCCTTAAAAGTAGGCTTAGACTTAATTGGCAAATAGCTTTAAGTGAGAATGTGCTATGGAGGTTCATCCCTCATATATTGATGATTTAGCTTGGGCATTGGCCAGTCATGCGTTACAGGTCTTCTGGACCGTTTGATTCAGGACCTGGACTAATTACAGCTTGATCCTACGAGGATCATCTTCTGTTATCACTGATAACAGGTCGGTTGCCGATTCGTCGGTTTACGATTCAACTCCAATTCACTCCTGTCACTCAACCTAAAGGCTTTTTAGCCTTGTGATTGAATTGTTTTGTCGTGTTTTCGCCCGGACTTTATTGAATGGCCATCCAACAAAAGTACTGAGTATTTATTTAAGAGTTGCACGAGTGAGGCTTGTATGGCTAAAGCGAGGGGTATGAGTGCAAGGAATGGTTGAAGTTGACCCCGTGTAGTGCATGGACTTTTGGTTGAATCTGATATGGTTGTGGTTTGGCCTCTGGATGTGATTGCCTGCGATTTTCATACATATATGGCTGAGAGGAGCCTCACTGTGACTGTGAGAAGTGATCGCCCTATATAATAAACCCTTACGTATCTATAAGTGCCCTGAGTATTTGAGAGGCTTACTGTGAGTGTGAATAAGGGTTAACTGGATTATGTCTCGAGAGGGAAGGGAGGTCCCTTTTTTACCCTTGCTTTTTAGGGTTTGTATGGTTGAACGTTATTGTCCATGGCAGCCGTCAAAGTCAAACCCCTTGATGTTTGACCGCCACGACAGCTTAAAGTTATCTACTCAACCCCTCTGCACAGGGTGCAGAAGAGGGTGTGGTCTTCAACCCCGCATGGCGGTTGTCCAGCGTCGAGAGATTAACCCTCAAGGCGCGTGTCAGCCGACATTTGAGTGTCGAACGCGACCCTCGCGATTAACGGGGATCGCGTGAGTATGGGTACTATATAGTACGCCATCATTGCGACTGCTTGCGTACGCCTGCATTGCGAGTCGATATGAGTTAGCCCTGCGTCCGCACGGTTTTAAACTGAGTCTCGCGCGCGACGTATCCGATTGCCGCATCAGAAAGTTATGGGTTGGTTACCAAGGGGATAGGAGCGTTGTCGCGTTGTTTGTGTTGTGTCGTGTTGTATGTGCGTGTGTGTGCATTTATTTTTGTGTTCGTAAAGTAGTGTGCGCGTGGTGTGTGGGATGCGTCCTAGTCGACAGACGTCGAGTTGCGCTTGGGACCTCAGCCCCCCAAGATGTCGGTTCGTGTACGGGTTCGATAGAGGCGTATTACCGCGCGTACCCCCTATGCTACAGCGAATGAGAAACGCCCTCGGCTGGTCCACCTCTGCGATTGCAACTGATTAGCTTTCGTACTGTGGACTGGTAACTCGGCGGGGATAATTCCACCGAAGGGAGGTGACAACTCCCATAAGGTGGAGGTAAGTTGTGCCTCGCGTAGGCCCTATCCTGTCGTAGGGACTCGCGAGAGTTATGGCTGGCGCACTCGGCCGGAGCGGCCTAAGGAAGCTCCACTTGTGTGTTCGTGACGAAGTTGGTCCAACTCCTGCGTGACGCGGCCGAGAGGGTCCCGCGCTACCACGTGAGGTGTCAGACCGATGCGCCCGACAGCGATCGCCTGACAACTGATACCCTGAGGTGGGCAACACATATCACATCTTTGTACAGGGACGCTAGACCTGATTTCCAACAGGTGTAGCTCCCCACAAATAGATGGAGCCTTCGACGTTGGGGCTTACTTATCGGGGATGCTCTTATCAACTCGTTAAGTAGGGCTCCCATAAAAATAAAAAAAAATAAAAATAAATAAAAACGCTAGGTGGGCACCAACCACTACCCTCAAGGTACCCGTAATGAAAATCGAAGCAGAATATCACTCACCCACACCAGATGGAAAACTCTATAGACAGTTGGTTCAAACCCCATCATATACATCATAAAACAGACCTGACCGAAAAACTTTAGGCAGAGAGGGAAAACCATATATATTAGGCTACCAGCCAAGCCACATATATATATATATATATATATATATATATATATATATATATATATATATATATATATATTAGGCTACCAGCCAGGCCACACGTGTCACCTTGTTTTCCTGGACGGCCCAGTCGTGCAACGACCAAGGAAAGTCCCAAAAAAAAAAAAAAAAAAAAAATCACAATAATTATGTTATGAATATAAATTCACTGAACAACTTTTGCCTCAGGGTCACGATGAAATTCTTTACCAAAAAAAACAAACCACATATATATATATATATATATATATATATAT
>BFEA01000020.1:816170-864053 GCA_003427395.1 Chara braunii | reverse complement strand
GGGTAATTACAAGTCCTTCATACCAAAGTACCACATACCTTTCCATCATCTATCATTTACAAAATATATGATTTTCCTACATAAATGCAAATCATGTGCGCATTGAACCTCAACTCCTTTAGTTTTTAGTATTTCATAGTAAGGTTAACTTAAAATACACATTACCACATACATATTGGGACTGTGTTGGGACTTGTTGGGAGTGTATAGGGACTTGTTGGTATATGTTCGACAAGGGTCTTCATATATGTCAATCAGTTGGGTCCAGCACAAGCAGTAGATACATATCAAAAATTTAATTTCTACGTTTAAAAATTAAAAAATATCAAAATATTTTTTCTGTTGGTTGTTTCAACACTTAAACCTTACTTTCCAATGCCTGAATTCTCCCACTTGCTTATTGACACCCATCCTCTCCTTATTTGGAGATTTTCGAGGTCTGGTAATTGACGACATCTTCAGAGCCGACGAAGGTGACGTAGCTATCCGAGCACACTTGTTACCCGACCTTAATGCCTCCTCCTTCCATGTCTCTGCCTCTTGTACTGCGTCTAGCCGTTGTTGTTTCAACACTCGAACCTTGCTTTCCAACGCCCGAATTCTCCCACCTGCTTCAGTCGCCGCTTCGAACTTACATTTCATTTCCTCGTATTCTTGAAGGATGCGAGCCAACATGGCATCACCGCTGGCCATTGACTTACTGGTTGACGGGTGCGAATTGCCCGCACTCTGCTTCTATCCTAGCTGTAGTAACTCGACACATTCACACTCTTATTAGTACGTAGAGCGCCACATACAAAGTCAAACTTAGCGTTTCACGAGTCATACGGTCCTTTCTGGAAATCCTCTCTATCCTTCTTCTCTCAGAATTTTCGTTCTTCGGGTTCATGTTCCCGCTTAAGCCTCTCTTCTTCCTGCTGTTTCGCCACCACTTCCGCAACCTTTGCACCGTACCAGGCCTTCAACTGCGCAACCGTCACCTCTAGAGCAACTATACATTGATTGGTATAAAAACATCCACTCCCTTTCTGATATTGACCGTTCACACTAAATGTTGACAATGTCATCACAAAAGAGGAAGACGATGCGGAGGTGGGGGTGGGGATGGAGGAAGAGGGGGAAGGGGTGGATGTGCAAGGGGAGTAGGGAAGGCCAGAGTAGGGGCTTACGCAGACGAGCCATGATCAGTGTTGGGAGCGGTTTGTCGATGGGGACACCATCTCGCGAAATGGTTGGGGTCGCCACAATTGAAGCATGTATGCACACTCGCAGCCCTAGGCATGTTAGCCATTATATCACTGATGCCGCAGACTAAATAACAACGCCACACAACCGATACTCTTAACCCCTATGATGGTTACTCTGAGAAGCAAAGTGTATGAACCGCAATCACTCAGTGTAAACGTACGGCAACTCCCCTACTACCAATGAACGACAAATCAAAGGTGACAACCAATTATAAAACAGTCCACGCCATTCATTCAGGAGAACGACAACTGACGAACATCAACCAACCTAGAAAGAAAAAGATGTAGTAGTGATGAAGAGAGAAGATGAGGAAGATAAGACAAGGAAGATGATAGAGCATGGAGAGCACGCAAGCAAAAAAAATAAGTCTTCCAAACGCAACTGTTGAATCAATAAACACATTGAAATCCTTGCAACATGGACCTCAAACGTTTCAGCTGGCCGCCACAAGCACTCATCAGGGGTCTTCAGTGTCACGACAGGTACTGATTGCACGTTAATCAACCTATTTATATCCTGCGTAGGTACCTAAAGAGAGTCTAAGATACATCGATTCAGATCAACGTAACACAAATCTTGAGAAAATACTGACTTTCCCGACGTCCGAATTTGGAGCGATGGGCGGTCGGGCCTCAAAAGAAGGGCGACCCGCGGCCGCATTGGTAGGAAGCTTATCACCCCTTCATGGAGGGTCATAAGCCCCCTCCTTCCCATCGGACGCAGACACCCAGATACTGTAGTCCTAAAAGTAGGCTTTAAAAGGAAAGAACCACCAATCGGTATCCCGTTATGGGACCGACGGTCTGAGTCTTTGGCAGTAATCGTGAACGGTGCTGGAACGGAACTCCGCTTGACAGTTAGGGTCCAGACTGGAAATAGCTGGACAGAGGATCGCTCTCAGCGTGCTCTGCGTGCCGGAAACTGAGGTTTGCTGGGTGGTGGTTGCGGCTATAGCAAGCTATTGGCCTGTGTGTGTATTGCTTGTTAGTGTACTATTCCGTGTGGACGGCTTAGTGTTGCGTGGAGGTCATAGTATTGAGTCTGACTATGGCACTGCATAGGTACAGGCCCAGGTACTGGTATTACCAGGCCCGCTGGAACCCTGTGTCCGGGGAAGGGCCCTGGATTACCATCATACTCAACTATGACGGTGGAGAGGAGTTGGTACTGAACATCAACGTAGAGGGAACAAGAGAAGGAGAGATGCGGACTAACCCGAAGTTGCAGGATGCGATCTCTGAGGCGAGAGACCAAGCTGAGAGAAGCTGTAGACGAGACGGAGTGACGGCAAGGCTTCGGATGACGGTGGCCTATCACGAAACTGAGACCTCGATGGACACGGCAGACCTGGAACAGGTCCACCAGGATAGAGACTCAGGGGGGGAAAGAGAGATAAGCGACGCGGACCGAGAGACCAACCTCAGGTCCTAGAACAGACCAGGGGAGATCCAGAAGCATCACCGGTCGGCAGACCCAGTGGAAGGAGGACCCGATGCCAGCTCTCGTCAGTTGGCGCCCGGAGGCCGCGAAACGGGAGAGAGACAAGGCAGAGGGAAAGGACGCGTGTGAGCGCGCGGCGTGCAGAGGTCAACAGGAGGCTGTTTTGAGAAACGAAAAGGCCAAGGCAAGTGCACTAGGACGGCGCGGCGGGGGCATATACTTGTTCGAGACGTGGCGCAACAAGAGAGGGTGCAAGAGGGCGGTCAACGAAAGGTATGTGAGTGAGAGTGGACAGTATGCCCGGGGCACGCGGGGCAGTCTGACAGAACGGGAAAAGGAGGGAAGAGGAGAGAGCGAAACAAGTGAGCAGGTGGAAGATGGTGACGTCAACTGGACTGAGGTACGCAACTAGCCTGAGAAATGACTGTAATGAGTGGCGTACTAGTGAAAGTGGCGTGAGGCAGGCAACAAGGGCGTGAGAGGTGATTGAGAGATCCACGTTGCTCGTCTCTTGAGCAGCGGGGTTCAGCGTGTTTTCTCACCTTTCTACGCGCTGACAAGACAACCCTCGGGGAGTCATTTTTATGAGGTGATTATCGTGGAGAACTTCCGAAGAGGCTCTGGTGTGCGCCGAGAGAGTTGCCCAGCCGCTTGATTATGTCACTCACAAATTAAGAGAGGGTGCTCAATATCGGACACCTATTCTTCGTCCTTGGTGCATGTGAGCGGGACGCGTGAGTGAGAACTAGCGCTGGTGACGTCAACTGCGTCTCTGCATTCTTGTACGATGGAGAGAGTCTCGTTTCCTTGAAGACAATTGTACTTACCACATGTCACGCTGCCTCTGAGTGACCCTCAACTTGTGATTGCAAGAGGCAGCTGACGCGCTTCACCGTGGTTGCTCTGGTAAAAAATTCTCAGATAAGATAGTGACTATCGTGAGATAACTTCTTCTGACTTATTAATTTTCGGTTCTTTTCTCTCTTTTGTTTTGGTTAATTAGGATGATTGGTCGTTGTTAACCAGTTATGTTTTTATCATGACAAGGGTCAATCTTGCAGTGGATTGCGTGAGTAGGTAAACAAGGGGGAGAAGCCCCGACTCATAGCAATAACTGAAAATGTGCAGGTCGTGAAAAAAATCCAACGTATGGACTACTATTCTAAGGGGATTAGCAAGACTAAGGCGGTTGGATAATATTGTTGTTGGCGCTGTCGATTGGTCGTATTCCTYTGTGTTGAGAGGTCTGGCTGATCACATGGCAAGGTCAAAGAGACGAACAACCTTTGCGTCCGTGTGTCCTGTGCCATGTGATCGCATCGTGTGACTGTACCGTGCTATGCCACGAGGCTGCATTGAAGTGCCTATTCTATAAGGCTGCATTGAATGTCTACTCCATATGACTACTTTGAGTGCATGTTTTTGTGTGGATGCATCGCGTGTTTTGTTCCATGTGACTGCACTGAGTGACAACTCCGAGAAGAGAAGGCTTGATAAACGCCTCCTTCTGATGTTGTCTGCTCTTTAGCCTGATGTGCCTCAATCTTGACATTGGGTCATCTCTACTCTTGGTCCACGTCCTACCTTAGCCGTTCTTTTCACTCTTCTTTGCGAGTGGCGGGTGTGAAGCCCTTAAGGGAACTCTGAGTTTACTCGTATTACGTACAGTGTGCATATCTGAGCAGAGCCGCTAATCGTCGCAATCTTCATTGATGACAGTCAACCTTCAGTCTGATCACGCTTCGGTAGGTCACTGACTATCAAGAGTTATCCACAAGGATATGGATGGGGAGAAATGATTATTGATCAGCGAGCTCATTGATTGAAACTAGGCTGAGCACTTGATGGGTTCGCTAATAAGTGGCCTCGACTAAGCGTTCTTGGAAAAGTCTTTAATAACTGTCCCTGCGCTTGTTAAAACGTTGGGGAGAAAACGGTGAGTTGTCTTTTGAAACGACTGTGACACACGAGACGAGGGTGAGATCCATCAGTTTGTCTTTGATCTTGTGTAGAACCCCTCTCGTGTATGGGTGCTGATTATCATTCTCTTTTCTCGTATTTTGTCAAGATCATTTTTTTTTTYCMTTTTTGCGATACCGGAAGTTTAACGGCAGTGACAATCTGTCCTCTTAGTGCTTGTTCCACTATGCCGTTGTTCAATGAGTAAAAGGGGGGTGATGCTAAAGAGAGTTGCTTATCTACTGGTCAAGTATTTGCTTGACAGAGATTAGTTACTCAGTTATCTTGGGGTCTGTTCGTCGATTAGGCAATGTTCCTGTTTCAGTTCACATGAGYAAAGGAAGAACGGTAAAACGGTTGAAAATGCGTTTCCTCGCAAATTAAAGAGGTGTACGGAAGTGACATGTGTGATGTGACGTCTCCGGATGATTTTGTGTGAGCAACGTGTTGGCAATTTAGTGGAAATCAGACTTCTCATTATGTGTCTGGCTGAAGCTGTGTTAATGACCCGCTGGGTTTTTCTTTCCCTTTTCCGCAGACAAAGTTACTCGTAAGTGACACCTCTGCAATCAGTCATGCTTGTGACACCTCTGCAATCAGTCATGCTTGTGACACCTCTGCAATCAGTCATGCTCACGACAGTAAGCTGTCACTACTTACTTGACTTGCTGGTCAAAGACACCATGAGTTAAGGTGATAATCCCATTCAGGCGAGACTCTGTGTCTGGGATCACGTCTGACTGTTTAGTCGTGAGGTGATCAGTTCTCCGATTGGAACAACTCCTGATCGTTCAGCCACTGGTAACCTTCCTATTGGGACTGACGAATCGAAACTCATTTACACTACTCAATGGACATTGCACTCAACATGTCCTGGACCTAGGACTTGTAAGATCTGGACCGCCTGTTTGCTCAAGGGCTACTGAGCGAGAATCGTGATCCGTGCAGTCTCTAGCTCGCAGCATGATGAGCAGCGATTTTGCGGGATATCGGTGTTGAGTTTGTCTGATGACTATGAGTTACCCTATACTGTATGCACGAACCAATCTACTGGCAAAAGTGGGCATCTCTGAGTACTAGTCGTTTGGAAAGACCCATTTGAGCCCTGTTGATAGCTTCTTCCGACATGTAAGTGTGGTCTGACAAACTTCAAGTACCCATAAGCCTCTTAGCAGTGGGAGGCCGCAGCACCCAAGC
Organism: Chara braunii; assembly: GCA_003427395.1. NCBI lineage: Eukaryota > Viridiplantae > Streptophyta > Charophyceae > Charales > Characeae > Chara > Chara braunii. Next base: position 858,209 of record BFEA01000020.1, on the reverse strand, counting down.
GGCATTAAACATCAGAGGTCTAATCGAACCCTTATTCACCTTACTACTGTGAAAGAGGGGCACTGTTCATAATCTGTATTCTGTCTAGACTCACGTTTGAATGCAACGTGACGGTTGAGGACACCCTATCCAGACCTTTGCTTGGGTCCACTCGTTGCCCTCCTAGTGGTTCCCGCTCCAACAGGAACTCAGTTTACTATCTGAGAAAATACGCAACCTAAACTGTTTGGGCGTAAATTCGAGCTTGATAATTAATTGAGTCCGGCGTTTCGTCTCTGAAGGACACTAAAACACCCATGCCCCACATCACATCAGACAGAATGGGAACCCTGAGGGAATCATTGGTACTTTCACATGAGCTGAAGGCAATACTCTTAMGTTCCYAGGCGATATACARWMAGAAAARYTAGTYTGAGCAATGYCATACGATKTGTAAGTTACARCAGATCARGAKCTTTAACSMAMCCCYTKAGCTACGTSWGATACTCAGAACKKSACCATCTTGAGTAACAGGCGTTGCTCTTTGCTGCATACATATCATGTCTGACTATCTATGACATACTTTATGCAAAARGGGYGGAAAATTTTATTTGAGTTTGTTAAGTTGATCATCTRCGRCCACTMGCTGGATKGAAAGTTTATACGCGATTACCTGGATTCGAAYAGTTTTCGTGAAAAGGTCATGACYAGTATTATCTCCAATCTTRTGGRGCGAGCTTTCWTYAGTGCCCACTTTTGAAAGAAAGAAACTTAGTCGCCYYTGGTCGGTGAAAGAATGCAGAACTCTCAACGGAGCTACAAACAGTTGCAYTKTTATTTAGCCAACSGRTCCACGCTCCAACCCTTYTGAGGGATGGTGGTATATAACGCTCCCGAGGAATTAGCAGTAATTGTTGAACACCGTGAATCGTGACAACTACTCCASGTTTGGGGATAGCTATCMGTTTCTYGYCGTAGAGCTTGCTGTGTGGCCTGGACGTGAGAGGAGYCATGAAAGAAGAGGAGATCTTCGTAGTGAAAAGCACAACTGTCCTGGAAAAACACARAAATTGGGAAGACAACGCATGTCAGAATATGGAGTTTCACAGACTAACTYAGAGGGAGTTCGCGGTCAAAATGGTCGGGGAGAAGAAGTACATCGAGTATGTAGTTTCGTTCTATGGACTCGACGATCAAATGCACAGTATCGRCTCTTCGCTGGAAAGTGTGRAACAGGCRWGGGYAARACTCGCATGAGCYWGTAGCGAACGAACTACCATTTCYAGAGCTTTACCARCATCTAGACYGYAGYTGTAWACARCTCCTCTTGCGGTACGAAGACACGAAAATTCACAAATTCARTGTATCAGGCTGCGTCTCGTGTATCGAATGRCATTCGGTKGATGTCAAGAGCAGTGTTCWGTAACMAAAACTGTACTCTGAACTGCATTCAGAACCGTACTCGGGACAGTACTTAGAACAGTACTTGGAACTGTGCTCAGAACGGTTCTTAGGAATGTACTTGGGACTTCATTCAAAACAGTGCTTAGGACGGTGCTCAGAACAAAATTTAACTGTGGATTCAGTCACCATTCAATCTGTGTTTAATCAGCAAACAGCSAATTCAAACGGCAAMGGYCATTCATTAGCAAGCAATCAGTCTTCGGAATAGCAAGCAATYAGTTTYCGGARYAGCAWGCAATCAATTTCCAGAGCAKCAGTCACAWTTTTTCTGATCAGSAACTACTAAGTTTTCTGGTCTGCAATCATTCAGTCTCCTAACSARCATTAAGAAGCAGCAATCAGTSATCARCAATCAGTCATCGRCAATCAGTCATCAGCAATCAKTCATCAGCAATCARTTATCAGCAATCAATTAATCGACAATCAGTTATCAGCCTTCAGTTCTCATTGATCAGTTATCAGTGATCATCTAGTCAATCTGCACCGGCTAATCTACCCATGAGTACAGTCGAGTCCTTTCGAGTCAGCGAGTCAGTGCTGGCCAATCTCAATCAGATTTCATGCAAGGAGACATTCCGTTATCAGTATGCTGGGGCCATTGGTTTCAGACAAGGAGATCTGTCAATCTTCATTGTCCAGACCAGTTTTGTTGATAGCACTGTCCACGATCTGAGGCCTTACCCGAAGAAGGGCAAGGATACTCATGAACTTTTTGATCCAGTCTGGATCTCAGCCACTTAATACCTTGAGCACAGAGAGAGGGAGCTCGATGAGAGTGGCACCACGTTGATCCGCAGCTTCGGGCCGCTGCTTTATACTGACTATCCTAGGCCTCTTGTCCCTTCTCTACTCACGGATGGCACGAGTTGGCTGGATGTGATTGGATTGGCAAAGAGGTACATCTCTCCAGCAATGATCGATGTTGAGGCGCTGACAGAGCCCACCGAGTATCCCTACCTCAGACGAGGAGTCTTTTGAGTGGACGGACTACCTACTTTGTGGGAGGAGTTTAGCTACATCGTTAACTACCGTGTCATGTGCCTTGGATGGTCGTGCTCAGAGCTTGCTGGCTACAAAGGGCATTTTGTCACGAAGCCCCAGTCTCAGAATGTATGTGGGCGTGGGTCACGACACCAGAGAAGATCAGTGAAAAGTGAGATTGAGAGAGACTGACCAGGGGAATGAGTGAGGACTCTTGAGAGGTGCTGACCACGCTCATTTATGTGTACTTTCTGAGATTATTATGAATTCACATTCTTCCCTCACTCAATCGCCCCTGTCTTTGCTCGAGTCAGTCAGTTTTATTTTCTGCATTGTTCTTGCTTGATGATTGCCTCCGTGGATGTTTTGTCACAGTTCTCAAAATCAGATTGACATAATTGATGCATGCATAGTACCCCATAATTTTATGATTATTACTTGCATAATTCTCTGCTGTTCCGAATCAAAATAAAAGATTCCTCAGATCGGGGACCGGCAAAGACCGCAATTGAAGGGTCTCGCTCGAAGCCGGACGCACACTACAGGAAGGGATTTGCATTATTTAATTTATTTTATTTATTGCAAACACACACAAAATGTTGCGTGACAGCCTGTTGGCTTTCTGGTCGCCCGAAGTGGACGGAATGAAAAAAGTGCGACAAAAATGACGTCGTTGCTGGGGACATGAAAAGATTTTCGTGTCCGGAACGAACCTAGGTCATTATTGTCTTTGAGCTTTGATTAGGACGTGAGAACTGTTGAAATTTCTGAGAGTTTCATGTTAACTTTATTATTGTCATTCAAGTCTTGAATTTCTTGAGAATCACGACTGCTAACTGTGATTTATTTCTTCCTTGTGTGAGGTACCACACTGGATCGGGAAAATGAGATTGATAGTATTGACTGGAGAGGATCGAGCTTGACACCAGGTATGCCCAATTATCTCTCAATACACAGAAGGCAATTGAAAGGAAGAGAGTGAGGCGGATCAAGACAAATGTTGGCCGACAGTGTTCTGAAAGATTTGTCTAAATTTATCACGAAGGGGATATTCCTTACAGGTATGAGGCTTGTTAGGGCTATCACTTTTGTGGTTCAACCATCAGTGTAGTGTTGACTCACTTCTTGGAGGGAGATATCTATGATATCCGCCCATATATCAAGGAAGGAGGCAACAATGAAGGTGAAAATTTTAATTGGTTATGGGAGATCGTGATCCAATTTATCTATGATGAAAAGACAGATCTGATCAAGCAAAAGAAGAAACTGGAATGGGGTATAATGACAGTAACATACAAGACTGTTTCAATCCCTCCTATACCTGACAACTATTGTGATAGGACTAACTGGCTGCCAATAATCAACATGGTATTGACATGAGAGAGAAGAAACGGTGGTCATGAGAGCTGAAGAGATTTCAGCAGAAGTAATCAGACAAAGAAGGTCAAATTGTGGTAGAGGTTCGAGTCCAAGTTAAGAGAAGATTGAATGTCTCCTAAGGTCACTGGATAGTCTGAGCAAGAGCGAGGCATTTCCATATGAAGTTGTCGGGCATGAGACGGTCGAGAGTGGATGGGAGCAGGAACGAGTATATGTACTGACCTTCTATTTCACAGATCTGGATGTGTATGATGTGAGAATCTATGTTCCAAAAAAAAGAAGCGCTGATGCAGTGTATGGGAGATGCTGGGGATTTGCTGAAGAGGTAGTACTGAGAGATAAGGAGAGACTTGAGAGAGAGAACAAATGTTTCACCGGGTCGACTCGTTTTGCTGTCTTTGATGGATTTTCAGTCCCTCCTTTACCTGATATCAACCTGTCTAAAAACAATTGGTATGCCATGATAAAATTTGCATGGCAAGTGAAGAGAGTCCAAGAAGAATACTCTCAGTAGCCAGAATAACTACTGTGAGGGGTAAACTGTACGAGGTAGTAGGGTGTGATAATCATTTTGTGATCCTGATATATGAGACTTGTGAGAGAGGGCCGATAATATTTCATATTTCAGTGGTCAAATTCCTGAGTACAGATAGCCTGGACGTAAGGATTTATGTATCGGCAGGTCTAGAAAAGGAAGATGGCTTCTTGAAGTGTCAGACAGGTGCTTACATTAGTCTCATAAGAACCAWGGAGTGGCTTGAAAAGCTAAAGAGGAAAGTAACCTGGCGGAAAGAAGTAAGACAATTTGAGAGGCTTCCTTAGTTCTCAACTGCTAAGGAATTTGAAGGCAGGAGAGATTTGATGCCTCTGTTGGAAGCTATTGCTGAGACTGGTAGAGCAAGAGAAAAAGACTCCACTGTGATGATAAAATCCCTACTCCTGAATACCTTTCAACACAGATTCGAGGTCCATGATTATGTCCAACCTGAGGTCTACCTTTCAGATGTTGCTTTTGATGATTACCAATGCCCAACTTGACTCAACAACTGACACTAGGAGTTGTGTTAGAGGGTAAGGTAGTCAAGATAGAGGGGACTCTTCGGATCTCTGACATAAATCTTTCTACCCTGGATGAGCTTGAGTTTTTGCAGCCTTTCTTGGATCGCATGAGAGATTCTTGCTTGAGAATTACCACTGACCAGACTGAGATAAACTCTCTGTTAAAGGTGGTGAAAATGAGAACTATTGAGAGAGTATTATACCACACTTTTCAGGAACGAGTCTCTTTTGCAAGAACGATCAACAGTGGGCTGTAAATGATGCAATTTGATTATGAGATTATAGACCTGACTCGATATTTTATGATCCGGGGTACTGTAAAGTGGTATGACAGAAGACTGAGTAGGGATGATGAGAAAGAATTGATTGAAGATTATATAGGAAGGTTGAGAAGGATTGCACTGCCCTTTATCACTACCCAATCAATTATTGCTTATACCCTATTTGTACAGAACTCTAAGGGGATAGAGCAAACAAGAGAAGAGAGGAACGAGCCTGTATCTCTTGCGAGAAGAGTGAGAGATTGAAGGGCAGAAAAGAAAAAGGACAAGAGTCACAGAAAGAGAAAGGAATACTTGGGAAAAGTCTATGGTCAAGATGGTAGGGCGAGCAAGACCAAGTACATCTGCTTGGACCAATGGAGAGGCCTTGGTTGGGGTTATACGGGAACTGGTCGAGAGAGTTGATACAATCAAAGAGGGGTCAGATATTGCCAGAGCAAAAATGTCACATGAGAGAATTCCCTGCTTCAGAGGACCTCAGGTTAATGACTTCTTGGACGAGTATGAATTATTTGGACTCAGTTATGGATGGACAGATAAGCAACGGCTTAAGCATCTTCTATCTTATTGTGACACTGATTCGAGACTGACAGTTCATGAGCTAATGGAAGGTGTCACTACCTGAAAAGAAGTCAAGGAGAGACTGAAGAAACAATTTGAGAAAGATTCAGTTCCAACCACTACTAAGGACCTACTCAATATCAGAAGAGCAAAATACGACACTTTCAATGTTTTTCTTCAGACCTTCACCCGAACAGCAAGAAGAATTCCATATTTGGATGAAGCCCAGAGATGCCATATATTTTTGACAAACTTTACTGACACTGAAAGGCAAGCAGTCCTTAATCAAGCTTAGCACTATCCTCTCAGATGGGATAAAATGGTTGCAATCATAAGAACTCTACCTATTGTCTCCCATAAGAAATGGTTACTGGATCAGATGAGTACTTTGGCCAAGGACTGAGAGACTGGGAATGGAATTAATAGAGGAAGCAATTTGACTACTGAGAATATTCTTCAAAAAGTGATGGCTAACTTTATGCCTGCGAGGCCTGCAACGCATGCTATGGATGACAGGGGAAAGAAAAAGGCTGAAAGTGAGGAAGATGACGACGATGATGATGACGACGAAAATCATGATAAGAAGGGGGATTCGTCCAGAACCAAAAGGAATGGGAAGAATAATGATGGAGGAAAYAGAGAGAGAAGAAAATATGATGAGCGTCCTAACAGGAGTTTTACTTGCTACTATTGTGGAGAAAGTGGGCATACTACCACCTACTGCAAGCCACTTGAGGAGGATGTAAGAAGTGGGGTGGCAAGGAAAGATGCAATGTGCCATGTCTCTGATAGCTCATGGAATAAGTTGGACCCCAGACATCCGGGAGGTATGAGGCTTCTTGCTCTTAAACATGATGAAAAGATGAAGATTAAGAAGAAGAGAAAGACCAATGTGAATGTTCATTTCCTCACTGGAGATTTGCCTAGTGAACTGGTACAAAGAACAGATGACCCTAATACCATGATTGAGTCGTCTCTGCAGTCCTTAACATTGACAGAGTGTGAGCCTAGTGAGGCATCAACAAGTGAGTCTCCATTGGTAGAGAGCCCTACTTTTCATAATCCTTCTGGACTAGTAGAGTCCTCTTCCAATGAAATGACTCATTTCCTGACAAACATGATGTCATTCCATGGTGATCTACCCACAGAACTTGTCATGGAACCTAATGTCAGGGTTGGTGAAGAAAGGAACCACCAAACCCGTATGACTCCTCAAATGATAGAAAAAAAGAAAAGAAAGAAGGCTGAGGAATCACTTATCGACATCCTTTATGATCCTGAACCGGAGCGTTCACATGAAAAGAATGAACAGGGAAGAAATAAAAAATATATTCTGAAGAGTGATTTGGATGATGGGACAATGATTTTTGATGTAATTGTTAAGATGCTGGAAGAAACGGAAGTGACACTGTCTTTCAAGGAAGCAATGATACTAGCACCCAAACTGAGAGAAAAGTTGAAACGGTTAATTGAGAAGAAGAAGATGGAAGTTAACTATTTGGGGTCAGTCTTTCCCAATCAAGTGAATAGATCACTGCCAGGTTGCAATATGAGATTTGCAACCATTGGTTGTGAGCATCTTATAATTCACATTAACGAAATGAAGATTCTAGCCTTAGTACATTTTGGGGCAGAGATGATACTTCTTTCACGAAGAACGATGGAAGCGTGTAATTTATCAATTGACAAACCTGCAAAAAATGTACTAAGTAATATTGCAGGAGAGCTATTCATGGCAGGGTTTATTGATAATTTGTCAATTAAGGTTGGGACAATGACTGTGGATTTACTGGGTTTTGTAGTACCTGATCTGGATCATGACTGCATCTTGAGAACTCCATTCTCTCATAGGATGGAGGCAGTCCAATTTTTCAGTCATGAAGGGTCATCCTGGATCAGTCTACAGGATCCAGAGCCTGCTCAAGAGCAGACCTTTATGGTCGGTACGAAAACCTATTTCAAGCATCAACTATCTGCTAACTCGATCAGGTGGGAGAAATCTGCTGAAATGGTTAGGAGACTAAAGGAGGAAGGGAAACGAGACGCAAAAGGAGAGATTTCAGTGGGAATCAATCATGTTTCGAAGATAATGAGAGCCCTTGGTAAACTCGAGGATGAAGACGGGCAAATTGAAACCTTCAAGAAAGCTGTGGGAACTGCTAAGGGGGGAAAGATGGAGTTGAGATTTGCATCGACTCACTCTTTTTTAGGAAAATAGGCACTGGGTCGAAAAGAAAATACAAACCCAAGAGGGTAAAGAAAAACCCAGTGACAGTCTTAATAGAAAATGATTATGATGAAGCATTGGAAAAGGAGAGGCAAATCATAAGAGCATTGAGGGAATCAGCAAAACTGGAAAACAGGGTCACCAGAGAAAGGTTTGACACAATGAAGATAGACTCAGATCAGTTTATCCTGCCTAAAGAGAAAGAATATATCTTCAGGATGTGTCAGAAATTCTCAGGTGCTTTCTCCTTTAATGATGAAGAGAGAGGACGGTTGGATGTGGACATGATCAAGATGACTAAGATTTTGACAGTTGATCATGTCCCATGGAATGATAGACCAACTAAGTATGCCCTAAAGGAAGAAGCGGAAGTAGTAAAGTACCTTGACAAGAAAAATGCATCCAATGTTGTTGAACCTGCTGATGGACCGTATGCTAACCACTGGTTTTGTTTTTGGAACCCAGGGGGCGGGCTAAGATGGATACAGAATCTCCAGAAGCTCAATTCTGTGACGGTACGTGATCTCCTCGCTGAATCCTTTGCTGGTCGATGTATTTATTCCCTAGTTGACCTGTATTCTGACTATGATCAGTTCCCTATTGATCCCACTAGCCGACCGATGACTGTCATGCACACGCCAAGGGGGTTTTGTTCAGATGTGTGAGGTACCTCAGGGTTGGACTAACGGAGTGGCGGTGGTTCAAAGGGATATAATCAAGGTCATGTAGGAAATCTCGCCTGAAATAACCAGTCTCTATATTAATGATAATCCTGTAAAAGGACCCTTGGTAAGAGATGAGACTTTGCTCGCAGGGGGAGTCGGAAAGTTTGTCTGGGAAGTTGCTGAAGGAGTAAAGATGGTCTTAGAAAGACTTCGGAAGTATAATCTGAGTGCCAGTGAGCCAAAGTCCCTTCTCTTTCAACCAGAAAAGATTATCGTGGGCTTCAGATGCTTCTGCAAGGGTAGGAGCCCAAATCCCAAGAAGATAGACAAGATCTTGAACTAACCTTTGCCTCTCAAGAGAGTGACAGACGTCAGGAGCTTCTTGAGAGTCTCTGGATTCTGGAGGATTTTTATTCCTCATTTTGCTGCGCTTGCAGAGCCTCTGAGAGAAATGGTAAGACAAGGGGCTAACTTAACATGGAATGATAAAGACAGCCTGCAGCAGAAACGTTGAAAGAAAAACTAAGTGACGGTGGTGTAGTGCTGGTAGTGCCATATTATGATGATGAGGAGACAAGACCTTTCATCATTGAGGCTGATGGAGGATCAGTGGCTCTGGGTGGAGTGCTTATACAGAAAGATGAAAATGAGAGATAAAGACCCTTAAGATTTGAAAGAAGGAAYCTCAATTCTACTGAAAGAGGCTACACCCAATTCAGGAAAGAGCTACTGTCAATCATCCATAGCCTCAGGTGCTTCAGGCACTACGTCTTGGGAAGGAGATTAATCCTGAGGACTGATGCATCTGCTGTGATTGGTGCCATTAAAAAGCACCAACAGGTAGATCCAACGGTCAGCGGATGAATCACCTTCATCTAGACATATGATTTTAAGCTGGAAAATATCCCCACTTAGAAGAACAGAGCGGATGGCCTAAGCCGGATTGAGTGGCGAGAAGAAGAAGAAGATGTGAATGGMACAATTGAAAAATCTGCCTATGTTGATAATTTTCTTAATGAAAAAGATGATGACGATTATGAGGCACCACGCTCTTACAAGTGGAGTCTGTGGCYCGAAGAGAGAGAAAGTTGGGGAGAAATCCCAAGTGCATACATTTATGAATCGATTCTTGGGAAAGAGGAAGAACATGAACCAAACGATTAGTATGCCAGGGTTAATGCAGCCACAGTGGCTGCTCATGAGATTGGGGAAAGTTCAGGTTCAAAAGAAGAAGAGGAGAGTGAAAAGAAGGAAGAAGAKATATTTTTCTTCTTTGAAGAATATGATGAGAACTATCAAGAGATTGACAGAAAGATGKAAAAGGAGCAACTAAAAGAATATTACTGTAAAGATTCAAGGTAGAAATTCAGACTAAAAAGAGGACATCTCTTTGTGGATGGTAAGGGGGGCCTACCTCCGCTAAGAGTGATCTGTGGTAAGGAGAGGCAGTTAGAGATAATCGCTGCTCTACATGAGGGGGTTGTTGTGGCCACAGGGCTGCTGAGGCTACCTACTCCACGACTATCAAACTTTACTTTTGGCCTGGCATGAGAAACATAATTTTCAGATACTGTAAATCATGTGTCGTATGTCAGAAGAGGTCTACCACAAGGATAATTGAGCCCCTATTCCCTACAATCCTGGTAGAGCAAGGTAGTACAGTTCATCTGGATCTCATCACTATGCCCCCCGGCAAGGGCGGGATGAGATATATATTAAACATGAGAGATAATTTCTCTGGATACGTTGAGGCAAAAACTCTGAAAAGGAAGACAGTTGAGCAAGAGGCTGATTGGATAGAGGAAGTCTACCTCAGGTATCCTTTTATCAGAGAATTTGTCTCAGACAGAGGACCAGAATTCAGAAATGAGGTTGTCTGAAGAATTACACTCAGATTGGGTGTCAGAATTCGGTATGTGACTACTTACCATCCTCAAGGGAAGGCACCTGTTGAAAGAGGCCACAAAACTCTGAAAGATTCATTAGACAAGTGGTGTGAAGGGAAACTCAACAATTGGCCAAAGTTGTTAAGAGCTGCTGTATATGCTGATAATATTACTGTCAAGAGAACCACTGGGTATGCACCTTTCACTCTGTGGTACGACCGATATGCTACATTACCGATTGAGAGTATTGTCAAGACATGGTCAAGTCAAGAAAGTGATAGAGATTATTTTATTTTAGAACTCCTTCATATCATAATGAGGCAGATATTTGAAGTCGATCAGGCAGTGATGGATGCAGCAGAGAGAATGACATACAGCAGACTATCGGATCAAGAAAGATGGAACAAGAAAAGGTATATAAGAAAAGAGAAATTGAAGATTGGGGATGTTGTTCTCCTGTTTGACAGTTCTCTTGAAACACAATGGACTAAAAGATTAGAGCCTAGATGGTTTTGTCCTTACAGAATCATAGGAGAGGCAGAAGGCAAGGTTTATGAGATCTCAGAAATTGACGGATCCAGAGTTCACGACATGGTGTCAGGGTCAAGACTTCGTAAGTTCATCTTCAGGGACCCTGACTTGATCTCTACAGTGACTCCAAAGAGAGAAAAAAGAAGTCAACCATCCAAGTAAGAAAACAGTGATAGAGGACTGAGGAAGAGTACAGTAAGACACTAGAAAAGTAAGACTCATTTATCAGCAGACAATGATCATTCTTGCATAGTCAATTCAGCATTTCAGTTTCAGTACTTCAGTTTCAGTACTTCAGTTTCAGCATCTCGGTTTCAATATTTCAATTTTCAGCAAGTGATTTCATTCTCTATTTCAGGAAGCAACTAAGTTAATAAGACTATATCTTTGATGCAGCGTTGCAGTCGTTCCATGAGTGTCAAATCCTGAGAGTGGGGAGTAACTGTGAGTATAGCTCTGGGAGCATAGAGACAGTGTCAAGATCTATGAAACTCATGGTTGTGGCACATCAAATGATATAAGCAGTACTATTCTTATCGTAAAGAGAAAGCATGATGGGCATAAAGAAGTCCATTTTTGTCTGAATGAAAGTTATCAGCAAAAGGACTTCGTGTCTCTAATTAAGCTGTCCATTCAAGAGATTCAGATGAAGGCAGACATAAAGAAGTTTAACTTTACTTGACTAAGAGTGGTCAGTAGAGGGACTTCGTGCTTCTTGGCTAAGGACCTGTCTTCACTCAGATGAGGGAAGGGAGCTCTCTATGATCAGAGTTTCAGTATTTCCTTGAGACTTACGGGACGTCTCTTGGAAAAAGAAATCCCAGTTGAGGGAAGGGACCTCTCAGGGGTTAGCACTAAGTCTTTGCTTGAGGTTGAAGGGAAGTCTTTTGCGAACCCTTGGTGTTGGCTAGCATGTTATTGTTCAGTGCCTCTTGAGACTGAAGGGAGGTCTCCTGGGAAATGTTTGTTCTGTTATGGGGCGAGGGCAATCTGCTTGTGGGATATGATATGCTTGCCTGACTGTATGTGCCGGGGGTTTTCTTCTCTAACCTAAGGATACGTTGATTGCCGAGGCTAGCCAGATCCTTACCGCAGTAGGTTGCAATCTGGTGGGGTCAGCAGGTCCCCGACGCGAGTGTCGAATTCCGTAGTCAGCTGAGGCTAAGACTCCGGGAGTCTAGCCTGTGAGGCTGAAAGGGGTCGGCTGGAACCCTACCACAGTTAGAGGATGCAATCCAGTGAGGTTAGCCAGAGCCTGGAACTGTGGTTAGACCGGGTCCCGCGTTCAAAAATCTGGGCGGGGTAGTCAGCGCCCTTGGCCAAAAACTGGTAGGTGAGCCGGTCCCTAACCGCAGTGGTCAAATCCGGATTCGGGACAGTCAGACTGACGAAACGTCTACTGTCATAGGGTGACCAGACCCGCTATAGTCTGGGTGCCCTGGCGAGAGTGCCAAAGGGCTGCCATACTCGAGTAGTGGGTAGGATTGGTCCTGACCTGGAGGCAGGTCAAAGGGACTGTCTAAACAGATGGTCTGACTAGTCCTGGCCTGAGGCGGGCCGAATGAGGTATGTCAGACTGACAGGATGTCCGACATTCCTGGTCAGTGGTAGGCCGAAACCAAGGCAATCAATAAATCCTGGGAATGAAGAGTTGTTATGTATTAATTATTATTTGTTATTTATTATTTTATTTATGGGTTTTATTTTAATTTTTGTTAATGCTTGACTGCTGGTTGTGAAAGGGTCTGCTTGCTASGGCATGGTTATTGTCTGTGGGACTCGCTGATTTTGCAGGTATACAAGTTTTCATTCGAGGTTCCCAGACCAGAGAAAAGAAAAAGGGTTTGGTATCTCCATCAAGTGAGAAGTTTAGAAGATATCTCTCAGACCAGGGAACAAAAAAGAGGGTTTGGTMTACCCTACTCCCAGCATAGCAGACAGAGTGAGTACCCTYGTTAYTGGGGTCATCCTTGACATAAATGTCTGATTAAGACCTAAGGTAACCTCCATGTGAAAGACTAGCAGTTGAACAAGTCAAACAAGCAAACAAAATCATTCTTAAAGTTTTATTTGGTGGCCGACAGGCGGTCTGGTTCACAAGGAACCTGCATCYCTGGCCGTAAAGAAGCCAAACTCTGAGGCCTGRGACGCTATGGAGTGGACAGTGAACTGGAAATTTCATGAGCCGGAATCTGACTCAGAGAGCAGAGAAGAAGTCGCGCTTATACAAGACATAAAAGACAGCCATGAGTTCGAGAAGATGCTGAAGAGAATGCAGTGATTAGGGTGATGGGGCGATGAGACAGCACATGGGACASAGAGGTGTGGAGCAGGCACTATGACCTTGCTTACWGCTGGAGTARGAGGAACTCTAGGGATATAAGGAGGAGAAGAGGCGCTGAGCGTACCATAGYGCGCATCGAATTKCTTGCGAAGAAACTCTATCCTGTCTGGGGATGGAGTTCTCTCGTACCACCCTCCTAACGGGTAACGGGGGTGWGGCCTTAAACGGCCATAGCCTCGCGGTTCCTCCTCTTCCTCCTCCTCAGAGCTATAATGCCRTCGAACCCTAACTGACAGTTCTTCCTTCGCTTTCCCTCCTCTTCCTCCTCTCCCTCTACCCTCTCCACGACGTGCCTCAAGCATGGCGGAGATCGAGTCTAGTTATTAAGGGAGGGATGAGWGACTGAGGATGTAGCACTAAGACCTATGATTAGAGGGATACTATATGAAGAGAGTTTGYGGCGATGAGATAGGCAAGGGGGAAAAACGAAAGYAGGAAATGACTGTACTRAATATGAAGACCACAACCTGCRGTGGTAGAGGGAAGGCGAACACCGAAAGAGAAGGCGAGCGCAGAGAGGAAAGGCGAGGCTGATAAGAAAGGTGAGCCGAAGAAGAAGGCTAGTGTAGAGGAAAAGAATGACCATTGGGAAAGAGAGCGAACGCCGGGAGAAAGAGTGGGCGTTGAGACAAAAACAGAAAACTGGCTACACGGAACCACGGCTTGGGCTACACAGAGAGTCTCGAATAGGAGCGAATGAGAATGTTGCTACTTTCGCTGGTTATATATTGGAAGCGTGATCCATTTCGACCCAGCGGGGACGCTGGGTGGGGGTTTGGTATTATGTCGGGGGGCACGATGTCCCGACCCTCCATTGTGTACCAGTTCCCCACTAAGTGCCAGTCCCTTGCTGCGACAGACTGATCCCTAGGCTCATCTCGTGCTGTTTAGGTCTGGTGCGTGGATTATCCTCGGCGCGGACCGGCCCCGGTAGTGTAGCCCTCAGCAAAAGGGGTGCGCCACAGGGCTTTCAATTGGTCCACGCAGGCTCGGCGCCCTGTTGTACAGCAGAGCACAACCGGCCTATGGCCGTGGTAGCCGCCGTGTTCGCCCTAGGACGCGGAGGTGAGAGGACTGGCGCAATCTTTTATACAGCGCGCCAAGTGACCTTCTGCCAAGTTATGGGTTAGGTGCAATCGCTGTCGAAAAGGGGAGAATAAGATGTCGGATCAAAACTCGTTTTCTTACGTTTGGGGAAATCCGGTGGCCTCCGGCCGCTGTGATGCTATGGTTCCCTTTCCAATTTTGAATTGTCGTCATTATTATTATTATTATTATTATTATTATTATTATTATTATTATTATTATTATTATTATTATTATTATTATTAAATTTCCAATTTTTGGTTTTTTCGCCTGTCGATCTGTCATTTCGTAGGAAAAGGGGCCGCCGATTCGGGTTTTCGGACCGTAACTGCGATCTCATGGTCTGGATTTTACTGACCCTTGTATATCGCCTGCGCTAGACTTGTTCGTCCGAGCCTCGCGGTGAGACCCTGGTGGCCAGGTTAAGGGGGCAGATACAGAAATGACTCAAGAGAGAAAAATAACAAAAGGGGGAAAGAGAGGGAAAAGATTGGAAGTCGGGCTTTAGATTTRTGTGTGGACTCGTATTGCCGTTCGCGCAAGGCTGCTGCGCGACGGAATTTAGAAACGACATATTTTCGTTTCCTCTATTATTACTTAGTTTTCTTTTCGCTCATTTGTCCGATTCAGTTACCTTTTAGCTTGTCACTTCACAGGAGAGCCAACGGTCCGAATTTGGAGCAATGGGCGGTCGGGCCCCAAAAGAAGGGCGACCCTCGGCCGCATTGGTAGGAAGCTTATCACCCCCTTCATGGAGGGTCATAAGCCCCCTTCTTGCCATCGGACGCAGACACCCGGATACTGTAGTCCTAATTGTAGGCTTTAAAGAGAAAGAACCACCAATCGGTATCCCGTTATGGGACCGACGGTCTGAGTCTTTGGCAGTAATCGTGAACGGTGCTGGAATGACACTCCGCGTGACAGTTAGGGTCCAAACTGGAAATAACTTCGGGAGTTAATTAATTTTCTCTCTAATTCTGAATTTGTCCTTACCCTTCGGGAAAACATCTTGGCAGAACCTACCGTTTAGAGCACAGGGACACTGGCGGGCAACAAGCCTATAAAAGAGTGACGGAGYCGAGTGTTAGGCACGTCRTGAATGCCAGGCACAGTTGCTRCTCTRGGGGTTTGAGTTTCATCGTAGSGCTCTGCTGGGACAACCTCAGAGYTGGGGACGTGCTRTGCTGGACARAGGATCGCTCTCAGCGTGCTCTGCGTGCCGGAAACTGAGGTTTGCTGGGTGGTGGTTGCGGCTATAGCAAGCTACAGGCCTGTGTGTGTATTGCCTGTTAGTGTACTATTCCGTGTGGACGGSTTAGTGTTGCGTGGASGTCATAGTACTGARTCTGACTATGGSACWRCATGGGTACATGCCSGGGYACTGGTATCACCAGGCCCGCTGGAAACCTGTGTCCGGGGAAGGGCCCTGGATTACCGTCATACTCAACTATGACGGTGGAGATGAGTTGGTACTGAATATCAACGTAGAGGGAGCAAGAGAAGGAGAGATGCGGANAGGGCCCTGGATTACCGTCATACTCAACTATGACGGTGGAGATGAGTTGGTACTGAATATCAACGTAGAGGGAGCAAGAGAAGGAGAGATGCGGACTAACCCGAGACCTCGATGGACATGGCAGACCTGGAACAGGTCCACCAGGATAGAGAATCAGGGGGGGAAAGTGAGATGAGCGACGCAGATCGAGAGACTGACCTCAGGTCTTGGAACAGACCAGGGGAGATCAAGAAGCATCACCGGTCGGCAGACCCAGTGGAATGAGGACCCGAGGCCAGCTCTCGTCAGTTGGCGCCCAGAGGCCGCGGAACGGGAGAGAGACAAGGCAGAGGGAAAGAACACGTGTGAGCGCGCGGCGGTAAGAGGTCAACAGGAGGCTGTTTTGATAAACGGAAAGGCCAAGGCAAGTGTAGTAGGACGGCGCGGGGGGGACATATACTTGTTCGACACGTGGCGCAGCAAGAGAGGGTGCAAGAGGGCGGTCAACGAAAGGTATGTGCGTGAGAGTTGACAGTATGCCCGGGGCACGCGGGGCAGTCAGACAGAACGAGAAAAGGAGGGAAGAGGAGAGAGCGGAATGAGTGAGCAGGTGGAAGATGGTGATGTGAACTGGACTGCAGTAAGCAACTAGCTTGAGACATGATTGTAATGAGTGGCGTACTAGTGAAAGTGGCGTGAGGCAGGCAACAAGGGCGTGAGAGGTGATTGAGAGGTCAACGTTGCTCGTCTCTTGAGCTACGGGGTTCAGCGTGTTTTTTCATCTTTCTATGCGCTGACCAGACAACCCTCGGGGAGTCATTTTTATGAGGCGATTATCGTGGAGAACTTCCGAAGAGACTCTGATGTGTGCCGAGAGAGTTGCCCAGCCACTTGATTATGTCAATCACAAATTAAGAGAGGGTGCTCAATATCGGACACCTCCTCTTCTTTCTTGGTGCATGTGAGCGGGACGCGTGAGTGAGAAGTAGCGCTGGTGACGTCAACTGCGTCTCTGCATTCTTGTATGATGGAGAGAGTCTCGTTTCCTTGAAGACGATTTTACTTACCACCTATCACACTGGCTCTGAGTGACCCTCAACTTGTGATTGCCAGATGCTGCTGATGCGCTTCACCGTGGTTGCTCTGGTAAAAAATTCTCAGATAAGATAGTGACTATTGCGAGATAACTTCTTCTGACTTATTAATTTTCGGTTCTTTTCTCTCTTTTGTCTTGGTTAATTAGGATGATTGGTCGTTGTTAACCGGTTATGTTTTTATCATGACAAGGGTCAATCTNAATTTTCGGTTCTTTTCTCTCTTTTGTCTTGGTTAATTAGGATGATTGGTCGTTGTTAACCGGTTATGTTTTTATCATGACAAGGGTCAATCTTGCAGTGGATTGCGTGAGTAGGTAAACAAGGGGGAGAAGCCCCGACTCATAGCAATAACTGAAAATGTGCAGGTCGTGAAAAAAATCCAACGTATGGACTACTATTCTAAGGGGATTAGCAAGACTAAGGCGGTTGGATAATATTGTTGTTGGCGCTGTCGATTGGTCGTATTCCTCTGTGTTGAGAGGTCTGGCTGATCACATGGCAAGGTCAAAGAGACGAACAACCTTTGCGTTCGTGTGTCCTGTGCCATGTGATCGCATCGTGTGACTGTACCGTGCTATGCCGCGAGGCTGCATTGAAGTGCCTATTCTATAAGGCTGCATTGAATGTCTACTCCATATGACTACTTTGAGTGCATGTTTTTGTGTGGCTGCATCGCGTGTTTTGTTCCATGTGACTGCACTGAGTGACAACTCCGAGAACAGAAGGCTTGATAAACGCCTCCTTCTGATGTTGTCTGCTCTTTAGCCTGATGTGCCTCAATCTTGACGTTGGGTGATCTCTATTCTTGATCCTCGTCCTACCTCAGCCGTTCTTTTCACTCTTCTTTGTGAGTGGCGGGTGTGAAGCCATTGAGGGAACTCTGAGTTTACTCGTATTACGTGCAGTGTGCATATCTGAGCAGAGTCGCTAATCGTCGCTATCTTCATTGATGACAGTCAGCCTTCAGTCTGATCACGCTTCGGTAGGTCACTGACTATCAAGAGTTATCCACAAGGATATGGATGGGGAGAAATGATTATTGATCAGCGAGCTCATTGATTGAAACTAGGCTGAGGGCTTGATGGGGTCGCTAATAAGTGGCCTGGACTAAGCGTTCTTAGAAAAACCTTTAATAACTGTCCCTGTGCTTATTAAAACGCTGGGGAGAAAATGGTGAGTTGTCTTTTGAAACGACTGTGACACACGAGACGAGGGTGAGATCCATCAGTTTGTCTTTGATCATGTGTAGAACCCCTCTCGTGTATGGGTGCTGATTATCATTCTCTTTTCTCGTATTTTGTTAAGATCTTTTTTTTTTTTCCTTTTTGCGATACCGAAAGTTTAACGGCAGTGACAACCTGTCCTCTTAGTGCTTGTTCCACTATGCCGTTGTTCAATGAGTAAAAGGGGGGTGATGCTAAAGAGAGTTGCTTATATGTTGGTCAAGTATTTGCTTGACGGAGATTAGTTACTCAGTTATCTTGGGGTCTGTTCGTCGATTAGGCAGTGTTCCTGTTTCAGTTCATATGAGCAAAGGAAGAACGGTAAAACGGTTGAAAATGCGTTTCCTCGCAAATTAAAGCGGTGTACGGAAGTGACATGTGTGATGAGACGTCTTCGGATGATTTTGTGTGAGCAGCGTTTTGGCAATTTAGTGGAAATCAGACTTCTCATTATGTGTCTGGCTGAAGCTGTGTTAATGACCCGCTGGGATTTTCTTTCCCTTTTCTGCAGACAAAGTTACTCATAAGTGACACCTCTGCAATCAGTTGTGCTTGTGACACCTCTGCAATCAATCATGCTCACGACAGTAGGCTGTCACTACTTACTTGACTTGCTGGTCAAATACACCACGAGTTAAGGTCATAATCCCAGCCAGGCGAGACTCTGTGTCTGGGATCACGTCAGACTGTTCAGTCGTAAGGTGATCAGTTCTCCGATTGGAACAGCTCCTGATCGTCCAGCCACTGGGTAACCTTCACGTTGGGACTGACGAATCGAAGCTCATTTACACTACTTAGTCGATATTGCACTCAACATGTCCTGGACCTAGGACTTGTAAGATCCGGACCGCCTGTTTGCTCAAGGGCTACTGAGCGAGAATCGTGATCCGTGCAGTCTCTAGCTCGCAGCACGATGAGCAGCGATTTTGCGGGATATCGGTGTTGGGTTTGTCTGATGACTATGAGTTACCCTATACTGTATGCACGAACCAATCTACTGGCTAAAGTGGGCATCTGAGAGTACTAGTCGTTTGGAAAGACTCGTTTGAGCCCTGTTGATAGCTTCTTCCGACATGTGAGTGTGGTCTGACAAACTGCAAGTACCCATAAGCCTCTTAGTAGCGGTAGGCCGCAGCACCCAAGCGGCATTAAACATCACAGGTCTAATCGGACCCTTATTCACCTTACTACTGTGGAAGAGGGGCACTGTTCATAATCTGTATTCTGTCTAGAGCCACGTTTGAATGCAACGTGACGGTTGAGGACACCCTATCCAGACCTGTGCTTGGGTCCACTCGTTGCCCTCCTAGTGGTTTCGCTCCAACAGGAACTCACTTTACTATCTGAGAAAATACGCAACCTAAACTGTTTGGGCGTCAATTCGAGGTTGATAATTAATCGAGTCCGGCGTTTTGTCTCTGAAGGACACTAAAACACCCATGCCCCACATCACATCAGACAGAAGGGGAATCCTGAGGGAATCATTGGTACTTTCACATGAGCTGAAGGCAATACTCTTACGTTCCCAAGCGATATACAGTCAGAAAAGCTAGTCTGAGCAATACCATATGATGTGGAAGTTACAGCAGATCAGGAGCTTTAACCCACTCCTGAGCTACGTGTGATACTCAGAACTGCACCATCTTGAGTAACAAGCGTTGCTCTTTGCTGTATACATATCATGTCTGACTATCTATGACATACTTTATGCAAAAGGGGCGGAAAATTTTATTTGATTTTGTTAAGTCGATCATCTACGGCCACTAGCTGGATGGAAAGTTTATACGCCATTACCTGGATTCGAATAGTTTTCGTGAAAAGGTCATGACTAGTATTATCTCCAATCTTGTGGGGCGAGCTTTCATTAGTGCCCACTTTTGAAAGAAAGAAACTTAGTCGCCTCTGGTCGGTGAAAGAATGCAGAACTCTCATCGGAGCTACAAACAGTTGCACTGTTATTTAGCCAACCGATCCACGCTCCAACACTTCTTAGGGATGGTGGTATATAACGCTCCCGAGGAATTAGTAGTAATTGTTGAACACCATGAATCATGCCAACTACTCCAGGTTTGGGGATAGCTATCAGTTTCTGGCCGTAGAGCTTGCTGTGTGGCCTGGACGTGAGAGGAGCCATGAAAGAAGAGGAGATCTTCGTAGTGAAAAACACAACTGTCCTGGAAAAACACAGAAATTGGGATGACAATGCATGTAAGAATATGGAGTTTCACAGACTAACTCAGAGGGAGTTCGCGGTCAAAATGGTCGGGGAGAAGAAGTACATCGAGTATGTAGTTTACTTTTACGGACTCAACGGTAAAATGCACATTATCGGCTCGTCGCTGGAAAGTGTGGAACAGGCCAGGGCAAAACTCGCATGAGCCAGTAGCGAACGAACTACCATTTCCAGAGCTTTACCTGCATCTAGACCGCAGCTGTATACAGCTCCTCTTGCGGTGCGAAGACACGGAAATTCACAAATTCAGTGTATCAGGCTGCGTCTCGTGTATCGAATGACATTCGGTGGATGTCAAGAGCAGTGTTCAGTAACCAGAACTGTACTGTGAACTATACTCGGAACCGTACTCGGGACAGTACTTAGAACTGTACTTGGAACTGTACTCAGAACCGTTCTCAGGACTGTACTTGGGATTGCATTCAGAACAGTGCTTAGGACGGTGCTCAGAACGACATTTAACTGTGGATTCAGTCACCATTCAATCTCTGTTTAATCAGCAAACAGCCAATTCAAACGACAACGGTCATTCATTAGCAAGCAATTAGTCTTTAGAATAACAAGCAATCAATTTCCGGAGCAGCAAGCTATAAATTTCCAGAGCAGCAGTCACAGTTTTTTTTATCAGCAACTACTAAGTTTTCTGGTCTGCAATCATTCAGTCTCCTAACCAGCATTAAGAAGCAGCAATCAGTCACCAGCAATCAGTCATCGGCAATCAGTCATCAGCAATCAGTTATCACCAATCAATTAATCGGCAATCAGTTATCAACCTTCAGTTCTCATTGATCATTTATCAGTGATCATCTAGTCAATCTGCACCGGCTAATCTACCCATAAGTACAGTCGAGTCCTTTCGAGTTTGCGAGTCAGTGCTGACCAATCTCAATCAGATTTCATGCAAGGAGGCATTCCGTTATCAGTATGGTGGTACCATTGGTTTCAGACAAGGAGATCTGTCAATCTTTATTGTCAGACCAGTTTTGCTGATGGCACTGTCCACGATCTGAGGCCTTACCTGAAGAAGGGCAAGGAGACTCATGAACTTTTTGATGCAGTCTGGATCTCAGCCACTGAATACCTTGAGCAGAGAGAGAGGGAGCTCGATGAGAGTGGCACCACGTTGATCCGCAGCTTCGGGCCGATGCTTTATACTGACTATCCTAGGCCTCCAGTCTCTTCTCTTCTCACGGATGGCACGAGTTGGCTGGACGTGATTGGATTGGCAAAGAGGTACATCTCTCCAGCAGTGATCGACGTTGAGGCGCTGACAGAGCCCACCGAGTATCCCTACCTCAGAGGAGGAGTCTTTTCAATGGACGGACTGCCTACTTTGTGGGAGGAGTTTTGCTCCATGGTTAATTACCGTGTCATGTGCCTTGGATGGTCGTGCTCAGAGCTTGCTGGCTACAGATGACATTTTCTCATCAAGCCCCTGTCTGAGAATGTACCTGGGCGTGGGTCACGACACCAGAGAAGATCAGTGAAAAGAGAGATTGAGAGAGACTGACCAGGGGGATGAGTGAGGACTCTTGAGAGGTGTTCACCACAATCATTTATGTATATTTTATAAGATTATTATGAGTTCTAATTCTTCCCTCACTCAATCGCCCATGACTTTGCTCGAGTCAGTCAGTTTTATTTTCTGCATTGTTCTTGCTTGATGATTGTCTGCGTTGATGTTTTGTCGCAGTTCTCAAAATCAGATTGACATAATTGATGCATGCATAGCACCCCATAATTTTATGATTATTACTTGCATAATTTTCTGCTGTTCCGAATCAAAATAAAAGATTCATAAAACCGGGGACCGGCGAAGACGGCAATTGAAGGGTCTCGCTCGAAGCCGAACGCTCACAACAGGAATGGATTTGCATTATTTAATTTATTTTATTTATTGCAAACACATACAAAATTCTGCGTGACAGCCTGTTGGCTTTCCGGTCGCCCGATGTGGACCGACTAGAAAAAGTGCGACAAAAATGACGCCGTTGCCGGGGACATGAAAAAATTTTCGTGTCCGGAACGAACCTGGGTCATTATCGTCTTTGAGCTTTGATTAGGATGTGAGAACTGTTAACATTTCTGAGAGCTTCATGTTAACTTTATTATTCTCATTCAAGTCTCGAATTTCTTGGGAATCACGACTGCTAACTGTGATTTATTTCTTTCTTGCGTGAGGTACCACACTGGATCGGGAAAAGGAGATTGATATTATTGACTGGAGAGGATCGAGCTTGACACAAAGTATGCCCAATTATCTCTCAATATACTGAAGGGAATTGAAAGGAAGAGAATGAGGCGGATCAAGGCAAATGCTGGTCGACAGTCTTCTGAAAGATTTGTCTAAATTTACCATGAAAGGGATATTTCCTGAAAGGTATAAGGCTTGTTGGGGCTATCACTCTTGTGACTCAACCATCAGTGTAGTGCTGACACACTTCTTGGAGGGAGATATCTATGATATCCGCCCATATATGAAGGAAGGAGGCAGCAATGAAGGTGTAAATTTCAATTGGTTATGGGAGATCGTGATCCAATTTATCTATGATGAAAAGACAGATCTGATCAAGCAAAAGAAGAAAGTGGAATGGGGTATAAGGCCAGTAACATACAAGACAGTTTCAATCCCTCCTATACCTGACAACTATTGTGATGGGACTAATCGGCTGTCAATAATCAATATGGTATTGACAAGAGAGAGAAGAAACGGTGGTCATGAGAGCTGAAGAGATTTCAGCAGAAGTAATCAGACAAAGAAGGTCAAATTTTGGCAGCGGTTCGGGTTCAAGCCAAGAGAAGATTGAATGTCTCCTAAGGTCACTGAATACTCTGAGCAAGAGAGAGGCATTTCGATATGAAGTTGTCGGGTGTGAGATGGTCGAAAGTAGATGGGAGCATGAACGATTATATGTATTGACCTTCTATTTCACAGATCTAGATGTGTATGATGTGAGCATCTATGTTCCAAAAGAAAGAAGCGCTGATGCAGTGTATGGAAGATGCTGGGGATTTGCTGAAGAAGTAGTAATGACAGAGAAGGAGAGACTTGAGAGAGAGAACAAATGCTTCACCACGTCAACTCGTTTTGCTGTCTTTGATGAATTTTTAATCCCTCCTTTACCTAATATCAACCTGTCTAAAAACAATTGGTACGCCATGATAAAATTTGCATGGAAAGTGAAGAGAGCCCAAGAAGAATACTCTCAGTACCCAGAATAACTACTGTGAGGGGTAAAATGTATGAGGTGGTAGGGTGTGATAATCCTTTTGTGATCCTGAGATATGAGACTTTTGAGAGAGGGCCGATAATATTTCATATTTCAGTGGTCAAATTTCTAAGTACAGGCAGCCTGGACGTAAGGATTTATGTACCGGTCGGTATAGAAAAAGAAGATGACTTCTTGAAGTGTCAGACAGGTGCTTACATTACTCTCATAAGAACCATGGAGTGACTTGAAAAGCTAAAGAGGAAAGTAACCTGGCGGAAAGAAGTAAGACAATTTGAGAGGTTTCCTAAGTTTTCAACTGCTAAGGGATTTGAAGGCAGGAGAGATTGGATGCCTCTGTTTGAAGCTATTGCTGAGATTGGTAGAGCAAGAGAAAAAGACTCCACTGTGATGATAAAATCCCTACTCCTGAGTACCTTTGAACACAGATTCGAGGTCCCTGATTATGTCCAACATAAGCTCTACGTTTCAGATGTTGCTTATGATGATTAACAATGCCCAGCTTGACTGAACAACTGACACTAGGAGTTGTGTTAGAGGGTAAGGTAGTCAAGATAGAGGGGACTTTTTGGATCTCTGACAGAAATATTTCTACCCAAGATGAGCTTGAGTTTTTGCAGGCCTTCTTGGATCGAATGAGAGATTTTGCCTTGAGAATTACCACTGACCAGACTGAGATAAATTCTCTGTTAAAAGTGGTGAAAATGGGAACTACTGAGAGAGTATTATACCACACTTTTCAGGAACGAGTCTCTCTTGCAAGAAGGATCAACAGTGGGCTGTAAATGATGCAATTTGATTATGAGATTACAGACCTGACTCGATATTTTATGATCCGGGGTACTATAAAGGGATATGACAAAAGACTGAGTAGGGATGATGAGAAAGAATTGATTGAAGATTATATAGGAAGGCTGAGAAGGATTGCACTGCCCTTTATCACTACCCAATCAATTATTGTTTATACCCTATTTGTACAGAACTCTCAGGGGATAGAGCAAACAAGAGAAGAGAGGAACGAGCCTGTATCTCTTGCGAGAAGAGTGAGAGATTGAAGGGCAGAAAAGTAAGAGGACAAGAGTCACAGAAATAGAAAGGAATACTCGGGAAAAGTCTATGGTCAAGATGGTAGGGCGAGCAAGACCAAGTACATCTGCAGGGACCAATGAAGAGGCCTTGGTTGGGGTTATACGGAAACTGGTCGAGAGAGTTGATACAATCAAAGAGGGGTCAGATATTGCCAGAGCAAAAAGGTCACATGAGAGAATTCCCTGCTTCAGAGGACCTCAGGTTAATGACTTCTTGGACGAGTATGAATTATTTGGACTCAGTTATGGATGGACAGATAAGCAACGGTTTAAGCATCTTCTGTCTTATTGTGACACTGATTCGAGACTGRCAGTTCAKGAGCTAATGRAAGGTGTCWCTACCTKRRAAGMAGTCAAGGAGAGACTGAAGAAGGAATTGGAGAAAGATTCAGTTTCAACCACAACTAACGACCTACTCAATATCAGAAGAGCAAAATACGACACTTTCAATGTTTTTCTTCAGACCTTCATCCGAACAGCAAGAAGAGTTCCATATTTGGATGAAGCCCAGAGATGCCATATATTTTTGACAAACTTTACTGACACTGAAAGGCAAGCAGTCCTTAATCAAGCTTAGCACTATCCTCTCAKATGGGATAAAATGGTTGCAATCATAAGAACTCTACCTACTGTCTCCCATAAGAAATGGTCACTGGATCAGATCAGTACTTTGGCCAAGGACTGGGAGATTGAGAATGGAATGAATAGAAGAAGCAATTTGACTACTGAGAATATTCTTCAAAAAGTGATGGCTAACTTTATGCCTGCGAGGCCTGCAACGCATGTTGTGGATGACAGGGGAAAGAAAAAGGATGAAACTGAGGAAGATGACGACGATGATGATGACAACGAAAATCATGGTAAGAAGGGGGATTCGTCCAGAACCGAAAGGAATGGGAAGAATGTTGATGGAGGAAACAGAGAGAAAAGAAAATATGATGAGCGTCCTAAGAGGAGTTTTACTTGCTACTATTGTGGAGAAAGTGGGCATACTACCACCTACTGCAAGCCACTTGAGGAGGATGTAAGAAGTGGGGTGGCAAAGAAAGATGCAATGAGTCATGTCTCTGATACCTCATGGAATAAGTTGGACCCCAGACATCCGGGAGGTATGAAGCTTCTTGCTCTAAACATGATGAAAAGATGACGATTAAGACGAAGAGAAAGACCAATGAGAATGTTTATTTCCTCACTGGAGATTTGCCTAGTGAACTGGTACAAAGAACAAATGACCCTCATACCATGATTGAGTTATCTATGTAGTCCTTAACATTAACAGAGTGTGAGCCTAGTGAGGCATCAACAAGTGAGTCTTCATTGGTAGGGAGCCCTACTTTTCAGAATCCCTCTAGACTAGTAGAGTCCTTTTCCAATTAAATGACTCATTTCCTGGCTAACATGATGTTATTCGATAGTGATCTACCCCTAGAACTTGTCATGGAACCTAGTGTCAGGGTTGGTGAAGTAAGAAACCACCAAACCCGACTACATGATACGGCGTATGTTCTAAGGTTGTAATAACCCAAACAATCCTACCACATTCGGATCTTTTCTACGCTGCATAGAAGTCATTACTTTACGTTCAGCTATTACTAAAGAAGCAACTCCTAGTAAAAGTGGTATTATTATTCCAAGTATTTTTGCTAAAATGTCAATTATATACAATTTCATTTTGTTTGTTGTTTTTTTAGCTGTTGTTAACGCATGAAATGAAACAAGCCACTTCTCAATTTATCACACGTACGTATGAAACCTCAAATGATAGAAGAAAAGAAAAGAAAGAAGGTTGAGGAATCACTTATCGACATCCTTGATGATCTTGAGACGAGGCATTCACAGGAAAAGAATGAACAGGGGAGAAAGAGAAATTTTGTTCTCAAGAGTGATTTGGATGATGGGACAGTGATTTCTGATGTAATTGTTAAGATGCTGGAAAAAACGGAAGTGACACTGTCTTTCAAGGAAGCAATGACACTAGCACCCAAACTGAGAGAAAAGTTGAAAAGGTTAATTGAGAAGAAGAAGATGGAAGTTAATTATTTGGGGTCTGTCTTTCTCAATCAAGTGAATAGATCACTACCAGGTTGCAAGATGAGATTTGCAACCATGGGTTGTGGGCATGCTACAATTCGCATTAACCAAGTGAAGATTCTAGCCGTAGTAGATTCTGGGGCAGAGATGATACTTCTTTCACGTAGAACGATAGAAGCGTGTAATTTATCTATTGACAGACCTGCAAAAAATGTACTAAGTAATATTGCAGGAGAGTTGTTCGTGGCAGGGTTTATTGATAATTTGCCTATCAAGGTTAGGACAACGATTGTGGAGGTACTGAATTTTGTAGTACCTGATCTGGATCATGACTGTATCTTGGGAACTTCATTCTTGCATAGGATGGAGGCGGTCTAATTTTTCAGTCATGAAGGGTCATCCTGGATCAGTGTACAGGATTCAAAGACTGCTCAAGAGCAAACCTTTATGGTCGGTACGAAAAATAATGTCAAGCATCAACTATCTGCTAACTCGATCAGGAGGGACGAATCTGTTGAAAGGCTTAGGAGATTAAAGGAGGAAGGGAAACGAGAAGCAAAAGAAGAGATTTCAGTGGGAATCAATCAAGTTTCGAAGATAATGAAAGCCCTTGGTAAACTCGAGAATGAGGACGGGCAAATTGAAACCTTCAAGCAAGTTGTGAAAACTGCTAAGGGAGGAAAGTAGAATTGAGATTTGCATCGACTCACCCTTTTTTAGGAAAATAACCACTGGGTCGAAAAGAAAATACAAACCCAAGGAGGTTAAGAAAAACCCAGTGGTAGTCTTAATAAAAAATTATTATGATGAAGCATTGATAAAGAAAAGGCAAATCATAAGAGCATTGAGAGAATCAGCAAAACTGGAAATCAGGGTCACCAGAGAAAGGTTTGACACAATGAAGATAGGCTCGGATCAGTTTATCCTGCCTAAAGAGAAAGAATATATATTCAGGATGTGTCAGGAATTCTCAGGTGCTTTCTCCTTTAATGATGAAGAGAGAGGACAATTGGATGTGGACATAATTAAGATGGCCAAAATTTGGACAGTTGATCATGTTCCATGGAATGATAGACCAACTGAGTATGCCATAAAGGAAGAAGCGGAAGTAGCAAAGTACGTTGACAAGAAAATTGCATCCAATGTTGCTGAACCTGCTGATGGACCGTATGCTAACCACTGGTTTTGTTTTTGGAAACCAGGGGGCGGACTAAGATGGATACAGAATCTTCAAAAGCTCAATTCTGTGACGGTACGTGATGCTGGTAGTCTTCCTAATGCTGATCTCCTTGCTGAATCCTTTGCTGCTCGATGTATTTATTCCCTAGTTGACATGTATTCTGGCTATGATCAGTTCCCTATTGATCCCACTAGTCGACCGATGACTGTCGTGGACACGCCAAGGGGGCTTGTTCAGATGTGTGAGGTACCTCAGGGTTGGACTAACGGAGTGGCGGTGGTTCAAAGGGATTTAATCAAGGTCATGTAGGAAATCTCGCCTGAAATAACCAGTCTCTATATTAATGATAATCCTGTAAAAGGAGCCTTGGTAAGAGATGAGACTTTGGTCGCAGGGGGAGTCAGAAAGTTTGTCTGGAAACATGCTGAAGGAGTAAAGATGGTCCTAGAAAGACTTCGGAAGTATAATCTAACTGCCAGTGGGCCAAAGTCCCTTTTCTTCCAACCAGAAGTGATAATCTTGGGCTTCAGATGCTTCTTCAAGGGTAGGAGCCTATATCCCAAGAAGATATAGTGCGCTTGCAGAGCCTCTGAGAGAAATGGTAAGACAAGGGGATAACTTAGCATGGAATTATAAAGACAGCCTGCAGCAGAAACGTTGAAAGAAAAACTAAGAGACGGTGGTGTAGTGCTGGGAGTTCCATATTATGATGATGAGGAGACAAGACCTTTCATCATTGAGGCTGATGGAGGACCAGTGACTCTGGATGGAGTGTTTATACAGAAAGATGAAAATGGGAGAGAAAAACCCTTAAGATTTGAAAGTAGGACCCTCAATTCTACTGAAAGAGGCTACACCCAATTCAGGAAAGAGCTACTGTCAATCATCCATAGCCTCATGTGTTTCAGGCACTGTATCTTGGGAAAGAGATTCATCCTGAGGACTGATGCATCTGCTGTGATTGGTGCCATTAAAAAGCACCAACACGTAGATCCAACGGTCAGCAGATGGATCACCTTCATCTGGACATATGATTTTAAGCTGGAAAATATCCCCACTTAGAAGAACAGAGCGGATGACCTAAGCCGGATTGAGCGGCGAGAAGAAGAAGAAGATGTGAATGGAACAATTGAAGAATCTGTCTATATTGATAATTTCCTTAATGCAAAAGATGATGAGGATTATGAGGCACTATGCTCTTAGAAGTGGAGTCTGTGGGCCCGAAGAGAAAGACAATTGGGGAGAAATCTCAAGTGCATACATTTATGAATCGATGCTAGGGAAAGAGGAAGAAGATGAACCAAACGATTGGTAAGCCAGGTTTAATGCAGCGGCAGTGGCTGCTTATGAGATTGGGGAAAGTTCAGATTCAAAGGAAAAAGAGAAGAGTGAAAAAAATGAAGAAGTGATTTTTTTTTTTTTTGAATAATATGATGAGAACTATCAAGAGATTGGCAGAAAGATGGAAAAGAAGCAACTAAAGGAATATTACTGTAAAAATTCAAGGAAGAAATTCATACTAAAAAGAGGACATCTCTTTGTGGATGGTGAGGGAGACCTACCTCCACTAAGAGTGTCTGTGGTAAGGAGAGCCAGTTACAGATAATCGCTGCTCTACATGAGTGGGTTGCCGGTGGCCACAGGGCTGCTGAGGCTACCTACTCCAAGACTGTCAAGCTCTACTTCTGACCTGGCGTCTGAGACATGATTTTCAGATACTGTAAATCATGTGTCTTATGTAAGAAGAGGTCTACCAGAAGGATGATTTAGCCCCTATTCCCTACAATCCTGGTAGAGCCAGGAAGTAGAGTTCATCTGGATCTCATCACTATGCCCCCAGGCAAGGGCGGGATGAGATATATACTAAACATGAGAGATAATTTCTCTGGATACGTTGAGGCAAAAACTCTTAAAAGGAAGACAACCGAGCAAGTGGCTGATTGGATAGAGGAAGTCTACCTCAGGTATCCTTTTATCAAAGAATTTGTCTCAGAGGATCAGAATTCAGAAATGAGGTCGTCAGAAGAAGTACAGTCAGATTGGGTGCCAGAATTCGGTATGTGACTACTTACCATCCTCAAACGAATGCACCTGTTGAAAGAGGCCACAAAACTCTGAAAGATTCATTAGCCAAGTGGTGTGAAGGGAAACTCAGAAATTGGCCAAAGTTGTTAAGAGCTGCTGTATATGCTGATAATATTACTGTCAAGAGAACCACTGGGTATGCACTTTTTACTCTGTGGTACAACCGATATGCTACATTACCGATTGAGAGTATTGTCAAGACATGGTCAAGTCAAGAAAGTGATAGAGATTATTTTATTTTAGAACTCCTTCAGATCAGAATGAGGCAGATATCTAAAGTCGATCAGGCAGTGATGGATGCAACAGAGAGCATGACATCCAGCAGACTATCGGATTAAGAAAGATGGAACAAGAAAAGGTATATAAGAAAAGAGAAATTGAAGATTGGGGATGTTGTTCTCCTGTTTGACAGTTCTCTTGAGACACAATGAACTAAAAGATTAGAGCCTAGATGGCTTGGTCCTTACAGAATCACAAGAGAGGCAGAAGGCAAGGTTTATGAGATCTCAAAAATGGACGGATCCAGAGTTCACGACATGGTGTCAATGTCAAGACTTCGTAAGTTCATCTTTAGAGACCCTGACTTGATCCCTACAGTGATTTCAAAGAGAGGAAAGAGAAGTCAACCATCCAAGTAAGAAAACAGTCATAGAGGACTGAGGAAAAGTACAGTAAAACACTGGAACAGTAAGGCTCAGTTATTAGCAGACAATGATCATTCTTACATAGTCAATTCAGTTTTTCAATTTGAGTACTTCAGTTTCAGCATCTCGGTTTCAATATTCAAATTTTCAGCAAGTCATTTCATTATCTATTTCAGGAAGCAACTAAGTTAATGAGACTATATCTTTGATGCAGCGTTGCAGTCGTCCCATGAGTGTCAAATGCTAAGAGTGGGGAGTAACTGTGAGTACAGTTTTGGGAGCATAGAGACAGTGTCAAGATCTAAGAAACTCATGGTTGTGGCACATCAAATGATATAAGCAGTCTTATTCTTATCATAAAGAGAAAGCACGATGAACATAAAGAAGTCCAGTCATAGATGAATGAAAGTTAACAGCAAAAGGACTTCGTGTCTCTGACTAAGCTGTCCATTGAAGAGTTTCAGATGAAGGCAGGCATAAAGAAATTCAGCTTTACTTGACTAAGAGTGGTTAGTACAAGGACTTCGTGCTTATTGGCTAAGAGTCTGTCTTCACTCAGACACTCAGATGAGTGAAGGGACCACTTTGAGATCAGAGTTTCAGTATTTCCTTGAGACTGACGGGACACCTCTTGGAAAAAGAAATCCCAGTTGAGGGAAGTGACCTTTGCTGGGGTTAGCACTAATTTTTTGCTTGAGGCTGAAGGCAGGTCTCTTGCGAACCCTTAATGTTGGCTAGCATGTTATTGTTCAGTGCCTCTTGAGACTGAAGGGAGGTCTCCTGGGAAATGTTTGTTCTGTTATGGGGCGAGGGCAATCTGCTTGTGGGTTATGATATGCTTGTCTGACTGTATGTGCCGGGGGTTTTCTTCTCTACCCTAAGGATACGTTGATTGCCGAGGCTAGCCAGAGCCTTACCGCAGTAGGTTGCAATCTGGTGGGGTCAGCAGGTCCCCGACGCGAGTGTCGAATTCCGTAGTGAGTTGAGGCTAAGACTCCGCGAGTCTAGCATATGAGGCTGAAAGGGGTCGGCTGGAACCCTACCGCAGTAAGAGGATGCAATCCAGTGAGGTTAGCCAGAGCCTGGAACTGCGGTAAGACCGGGTCCCACGTTCAAAAATCTGGGTGGGGTAGCCAGCGCCCTTGGCCAAAGACTGGTAGGTGAGGCGGTCCCTGACCGCAGTGGTCAAATCCGGATTCGGAACAGTCGGACCGACGGGACGTCTACTGTCATAGGGTGACCAGACCTATAGTTTGGGTGTCCTGGCGAGAGTGTCAAAGGGTTGCCATACTCGAGTAGTGGGTATAATTGGTCCTGACCTGGAGGCAGGTCAAAGGGGCTGTTAAGACAGATGGTCTGACTGGTCCTGGGCTGAGGGGGGCCGAATGAGGTATGTCAGACTGACGGGATGTCCAGCATTCCTGGTCAGTGGTAGGCCGAAAC
Organism: Chara braunii; assembly: GCA_003427395.1. Taxonomy (NCBI): domain Eukaryota; kingdom Viridiplantae; phylum Streptophyta; class Charophyceae; order Charales; family Characeae; genus Chara; species Chara braunii. The sequence goes on along the minus strand of BFEA01000020.1, from coordinate 826,016 downwards.
CAAGGCAATCAATAAATCATGGGAATGCAGAGTTGTTATGTATTGATTATTATATGTTATTTATTATTTTATTTATGAGTTTTATTTTAATTTTTGTTAATGCTTGATTACTTGTTGTGAAAGGGTCTGTTTGCTGGGACATGGTTCTTGTCTGTGGGACTCGCTCATTTTGCAGGTATACATGTTTTCATTCGAGGTTTCCAGACCAGAGAAAAGAAAAAGGGTTTGGTATCTCCTCCCTTTTATCTGAGAAGTTGAGGAGACGCCTCACTCAGACCAGAGAAAGAAAACAAGGGTTTCGTATCTCCATCAAGTGAGAAGTTGAGAAGATGTCTCTCAGACCAGAGAACAAAAAAGAGGGTTTGGTATACCCTACTCCCATCATAGCAGACAGAGTGAGTACCCTCGTTATTGGGGTCATCCTTGACATAAATGCCTGATGAAGACCTAAGGTAGGCTACATGTGAAAGACCAACAGTTGAAAAAGTCAAACAAGCAGACAAAATCCTTCTTAAAGTTTTATTTGGTGGCCGACAAAGGGCCCGGTTCACAAGGAACCAGCATCCCTGGCCGTAAAGAAGCCAACCTCTCAGGCATGGGACGCTATGGAATGGACAGTGAACTGGAAATTTCATGAGCCGGAATCTGACTTAGAGAGCAGAGAAGAAGTCGCGCTTATACAGGACATAAAAGACAGCCATGAGTTCGAGCTGGAAAAGAAAGAGAAGGAAGAAGATGCTGAAGAGAATGCAGTGATTAGGGTGATGGGGCGATGAGACAGCACATGGGACAAAGAGGTGTGGAGCAGGCACTATGGTCTTGCTTATAGCTGGAGTAGGAAGAGCTCTGAGGATATAAGGAGGAGAAGAGGCGTTGGGCGTACCATAGCGGGCATCGAATTTCTTGCGAATAAACTCCATCCTGTCTGGGGATGGAGCTCTCTCATACCACCCTCCTAACGGGTAACGGGGGTGTAGCCTTAAACGGCCATAGCCTCGCGGCTCCTCCTCTTCCTCCTAGTCAGAGCTATAATCCCGTCGAACCCTAACAAACAGTTCTTCCTTTGTTTTCCCTCATCTTCCTCCTCTCCCTCTACCCTGTCCACGACGTGCCTCAGGCATAGCGGAGATCGAGTCTAGTTATTAAGGGAGGGATGAGAGACTGAGGATGTAGCACTAAGACCTATGATTATAGGGATACTATATGAAGAGAGTTCGCGACGATGAGATAGGCAAGGGGGAAAAACGAAAGCAGGAAATGACTGTACTGAATATGAAGACCACAACCTGCAGTGGTAGAGGGAAAGCGAACACCGAAAGAGAAGGCGAGCGCAGAGAGGAAAGGCGAGGCTAATAAGAAAGGTGAGCCGAAGGAGAAGGCTATTGTAGAGGAAAAGAATGACCGCTGGGAAAGAGAGCGAGCGCCGGGAGAAAGAGTGGGCGCTAAAACAAAAACAGAAAACTGGCTGCACGGAACCACGGCTCGGGCTACATAGCGAGTCGCCGATATCTTATTCTCCCCTTCTCGATAGCGATTGCACCTAACTAATAACTTGGCAGAAGATCACTTGGCGCGCAGTTGAAAAGATTGCGCCAGTCCTTTCACCTCCGTGTCCCAGGGCGAACCCGGCGGCTACCACGGCCAGAGGCCGGTTGTGCTCAGCTGTACAGCAGGGCCGGTCCGCGCCGAGGATAATCCAGGCACCAGACCTAAACAACACGAGATGAGCCTAGGGATCAGTCTGTCGCGTCAAGGGACTGATACTGAGTGCGGAACTGGTACACAATGGAAGGCCGGGACATCGTGCCCTCCGACATACGTATGGGGAAATCTGGTGGCCTCAGGCCGCTGTGATGCTATGGTTCCCTTTCCAATTTTGAATTGCCGTCATATTATTATTGTTATTGTTATTATTATTAAATTTCCAATTTTCGGTTTTCCGCCTGTCGATCTGTCATTTCGTAGGAAAAGGGGCCGCCGATTCGGGTTTTCGGCACGTAACTGCGATCTCATGGTCTGGATTTTACTGACCCTTGTTTATCGCCTGCGCCAGACCTGTTCTTCCGAGCCTCGCGGTGAGACCCCGGTGGTCAGGTTAAGGGGGCAAATACAGAAAGGACTGAAGAGAGAAAAATAAGAAAAGGGGGAAAGAGAGGGAAAAGATTGGAAGTCAAGCTTTAGATTTATATGTGGACTCGTATTGCCGTTCGGGCAAGGCTGCTGCGCGGCGGAATTCAGAAACGCCATCTTTTCCTTTCCTCTATTATTACTTAGTTTTGTTTTCGCTCGTCTATCCGATTCGGTTACCTTTTAGCCTGTCACTTCACAGGAGAGCCAACGGTCTGAATTTGGAGCGATGGGCGGTCGGGCCTCAAAAGAAGGGCCACCCGCGGCCGCATTGGTAGGAAGCTTATCACCCCCTTCATGGAGGGTCATAGACCCCCCTCCTTGCCATCGGACGCAGGCGCCCGGATACTGTAGTCCTAATTGTAGGCATTGAAGGGAAAGAACCACCAATCGGTATCCCGTTATGGGACCGACGGTCTGAGTCTTTGGCAGTAATCATGAACGGTGTTGGAATGGCACTCCGCCTGACAGTTAGGGTCCAGACTGGAAATAACTTCGAGAGTTAATTAAACCCTTCGGGAAAAGATATTGGCAGAACCTACCGCTTAGAGCAAATGGACACTGGCGGGCAACAAGCCTATAAAAGAGTGACGGAGCCGAGTGTTAGGCACGTCGTGAATGCCAGGCACAATTGCTGCTCTGGGGGTTTGAGTTTCATCGTAGGGCTCGCTGGGACAACCTCAAAGCTGGGGACGTGCTGTGCTGGACAGAGGATCACTCTCAACGTGCTCTGCGTGCCGGAAACTAGGTGGTGGTTGCGGCTATATCAAGCTATAGGCCTGTGTGTGTATTGCCTATTAGCACACTATTCCGTGTGGACGGCTTAGTGTTGCGTGGAGGTCATAGTACTGAGTCTGACTATGGCACTGCATGGGTACAGGCCCGGGTACTGGTATCACCACGCCCGCTGGAAACCTCTGTCTGGGGAAGGGCCCTGGATTACCGTCATACTCAACTATGACGGTGGAGATCAGTTGGTACTGAAGATCAACGTAGAGGGAGCAAGAGAAGGAGAGATGCGGACTAACCCGAAGTTGCAGGATGCGATCTCTGAGGCGAGAGACCGAGCTGTGAGACGCTGTGGACGAGACGAAGTGACAGCAAGGTTTCAGATAACGGTGACCTATCACGAAACTGAGACCTCGATGGACACGGCGGACCTGGAACAGGTCCACCAGGATAGAGACTCAGGGGGGGAAAGTAAGATGAGCGACGCAGACCGAGAGACTGACCTAAGGTCCTGGAACAGACCACGGGAGACCCAGAAGCATCACCGGTCGGCAGACCCAGTGGAATGAGGACCCGAGGCCAGCTCTCGTCAGTTGGCGCCCAGAGGCCGCGGAACGCGAGAGAGACAAGGCAAAGGGAAAGAACACGTGTGAGCGCGCGGCGGTAAGAGGTCAACAGGAGGCTGTTTTGATAAACGGAAAGACCAAGGCAAGTGTAGTAGGACGGCGCGGGGGGGACATATACTTGTTCGACACGTGGCGCAGTAAGAGAGGGTGCAAGAGGGCGGTCATCGAAAGGTATGAGAGTGAGAGTTGACAGTATGCCCGGGGCACGCAGGGCAGTCAGACAAAACGGGAAAAGAAGGGAAGAGGAGAGAGCGGAACGAGTGAGCAGGTGGAAGATGGTGACGTCAACTGGACTGCAGTACGCAACTAGCCTGAGAAATAACTGTAATGAATGGCATGTTAGTGAAAGTGGCATGAGGCAGGCCACAAGGGCGTGAGAGGTGACTGAGAGGTCAACGTTGCTCATCTCTTGAGTAGCGGGCTTTAACGTGTTTTCTCATCTTTCTATGCGCTGACAAGACAACCCTTGGGGAGTCATTTTTATGAGGCGATCATCGTGGAGAACTTCCGAAGAGGCTCTGATGTGCGCCAAGACAGTTGCCCAGCCGCTTGATTATGTCACTCACAAATTAAGAGAGGGTGCTCAATATCGGACACCCACTCTTCTTCCTTGGTGCATGTGAGCGGGACACATGAGTAAGAAGTAGCGCTGGTGACGTCAACTGCGTCTCTGCATTCTTATACGATGGAGAGAGTCTCGTTTCCTTGAAGACGATTTTACTTACCACCTGTCACGCTGCCTCTGAGTGACCCTCAACTTGTGATTGCCAAAGGCTGCTGATGCGCTTCACCGTGGTTGCTCTGGTAAAAAATTCTCAGATAAGATAGTAACTACCGCGATATAACTTCTTGTGACTTCTTAATTTTCGGTTCTTTTCTCTCTTTTGTCTTGGTTAATTAGGATGATTGGTCGTTGTTAACCGGTTATGTTTTTATCATGACAAGGGTCAATCTTGTAGTGGATTGCGTGAGTAGGTAAATAAGGGCGATATACAGTCAGAAAAGCTAGTCTGAGCAATGCCATACGATGTGTAACTTACAGCAGATCATGAGCTTTAACCCACCCCCTGAGCTACGTGTGATATTCAGAACTGCACCATCTTGAATAACAGTCGTTGCTCTTTGCTGCATACATATCATGTCTGACTATCTATGACATACTTTATGCAAAAGGGGCGGAAAATTTTAATTGAGTTTGTTATGTTCATCATCTACGACCACTAGCTGGATGGAAAGGTTATACGTCATTACCTGGATTCGAACAGTTTTCGTGAAAAGGTCATGACCAATATTATCTCCAATCTTGAGGGGCGAACTTTCATTAGTGTCCATTTTTGAAAGAAAGAAACTTAGTCGCCTCTGGTCGGTGAAAGAATGCAGAACCCTCAACGGAGCTACAAACAGTTGCACTGTTTTTTAGCCAACCGATCCACGCTCCAACCCTTCTGAGAGAGGGTGGTATATAACGCTCCCGAGGAATTAGCAGTAACCGTTGAACACCGTGAATCGTGCAAACTACTCCAGGTTTGGGGATAGCTATGAGTTTCTGGCCGAAGAGCTTACTGTGTGGCCTGGACGTGAGAGGAATCATGAAAGAAGAGGAGATCTTCGTAGTGAAAAGCACAACTGTCCTGGAAAAACACAGAAATTGGGAAGACAGCGCATGTCAGAATATGGAGTTTCACAGACTAACTCAGAGGGAGTTCGCGGTCAGAATGGTCGGGGAGAAGAAGTACATCGAGTATATAGTTTACTTCTACGGACTCGACGGTAAAATGCACAGTATCGGCTTTTCGCTGGAAAGTGTGAAACAGGCCAGGGCAAAACTCGCATGAGCCAGTAGCGAACGAAGTACCATTTCCAGAGCTTTACCAGCATCTAGACCACAGCTGTCGACAACTCTTCTTGCGGTACGAAGACACGAAAATTCACAAATTCAGTGTATCAGGCTGCGTCTCGTGTATTGAATGACATTCGGTGGATGTCAAGAGCAGTGTTCAGTAACCAGAACTGTACTGTGAATGCACTCGGAACCGTACTCGGGACAATACTTAGAATTGTACTTGGAACTGTACTCAGAACGGTTCTCAGGACTGTACTTGGGACTGCATTCAGAACAGTGCTTAGGACGGTGCTCAGAACGACATTTAACTGTTGATTCAGTGACCATTCAATCTTTGTTTAATCAGCAAACAGCCAATTCAAACGACAACGGTCATTCATTAGCAAGCAATCAGTCTTCGGAATAGCAAGCAATCAGTTTCCGGAGCAGCAAGCAATCAATTTCCAGAGCAACAGTCACAATTTTTCTGATCACCAACTACTAAGTTTTCTGGTCTGCAATCATTCAGTCTCCTAACCGGCATTAAGAAGCAGCAATCAGTCATCAGCAATTAGTCATCGGCAATCAGTCATCAGCAATCAATCATCAACAATCAGTTATCAGCAATCAATTAATCGGCAATCAGTTATCAGCCTTCAGTTCTCATTGAACAGTTTTCAGTGATCATCTAGTCAATCTGCACCGGCTAATCTACCCATGAGTACAGTCGAGTCCTTTCGAGTCAGCGAGTCAGTGCTGGCCAATCTCAATCAAATTTCATGCAAGGAGGCATTCCGTTATTAGTATGCAGGTGTCACTGGTTTCAGACAAGGAAATCTGTCAATCTTCATTGTCCAGACCAGTTTTGCTGATGGCGCTGTCCACGATCTGAGGCCTTACCCGAAAAAGGCCGAGGAGACTCATGAACTTTTTGATCCAGTCTGGATCTCGGCCACTGAATACCTTGAGCAGAGAGAGAGGGAGCTCGATGAGAGTGACACCACGTTGATCCGCAGCTTCGGGCCGATGCTTTATACTAACTATCCTAGGCCTCCAGTCCCTTCTCTTCTCAAGGATGGCTCGAGTTCGCTGGACGTGATTGGATTGGCAAAGAGGTACATCTCTCCAGCAGTGATCGACGTTGAGGCGCTGACAGAGCCCACGAGTATCCCTACCTCAAACGAGGAGTCTTTTCAGTGGACGGACTGCCTAATTTGTGGGAGGAGTTTTGCTCCATGGTTAGCTACCGTGTCATGTGCCTTGGATGGTCGTGCTCAGAGCTTGCTGGCTACAGATGGCACTTTCTCACGAAGCCCCTCTCTCAGAATGTACGTGGGCGTGGGTCACGACACCAGAGAAGATCAGTGAAAAGAGAGATTGAGAGAGACTGACCAAGGGGATGAGTGAGGACTCTTGAGAGGTGCTGACCACGCTCATTCATGTGTACTTTCTGAGATTATTATGAGTTCTCATTCTTCCCTCACTCAATCGCCCCTGTCTTTCCTCGAGTCTGTCAATTTTATTTTCTGTATTATTCTTGCTTGATAATTGTCTCCATTGTTGTTTTGTCACACTTCTCAAAATCAGATTGACATAATTGATGCATTTATAGCAAACCATAATTTTATGATTATTACTTACATTTCTCTGCTGTTCCGAATTAAAATAAAAGATTCCTAAGACCGGGGACCTACGAAGACCATAATTGAAGGGTCTCGCTCGAAGCCGGCCGCAGACAATAGGAAGGGATTTGCATTATTTAATTTATTTTATTTATTGCAAACACATACAAAATCCTGCGTGACAACCTGTTGGCTTTCCGGTCGCCCGAAGTGGACCAACTGGAAAAAGTGCGACGCCGCGCCGCTCCGTTATTGACATGGGTCAGCTAGTTAGTTGATGGCGCCTTGTCGGCACGGGTCCCTGCGAGGAATATCGAGGAGTTAATGTGGGCAAGGGGGATTACGACGGCAGACGATGGCGCGAGGTTCCGGTTGTTTTATCTGGCGCGACTATTGATGTGCTGAGGGTTCTTCCAACCTTGATTCTAGGCTGAAGAGGTCTCGTGCTCTGTGCTTCGTTTATGTGGTGTCACGGGTTGACACGCTAGAGGAAGGGAAGGTTGTCGGGGTGATTAAGATAGTCTTCATGAGATCTTGGGCATGGTAGTGGCCCTACTCCTATGCTCCTGCAAGAATCTAGTGGAGGTTGGTTGGGCAATGCGGGCAAAAAGTGAGGAGCATCTTCTCATGCGGAGTGAGAGGAGGGAGGCTTGTTACAAGCTGGAGCGTCAAAAAGAGCTGGCGGTTTCAAGCATTTGTTTCAGCTGGTTCAACGGTTAAAGACACAGTAGCAGGTAGCGGCACAATAATGACAGCGGCGATGGAGCAGGGGAATTCGTGCGAACATGTGTGGTGCTCTTCGCGTCAACCGCCTTTTCAATTCGATTTCCCTGATGTTAATTTTGTATATCCTAATTTCCTACATTCTTACTGTAATCTAGTGTTTGCACAGTTATAAATTCAGCTGCTCAAATTCGAAAAAATAAACTCACAATCTTATCCTCTGTTTTCTGATAAGCCAAATTCGCATCTACATCTACACACACATACACATATCCTTGAATTTCAACTATAATTTCTGATTAGTCTCAAGCAAAGTATTCTCATCCAAATGTACACACACACACACACAAATATATATTCTCCATTCTGAATTGCCAATACAATTCGTAAGAATCTGTTCTGCAATTACGTATCCTTGAATTTCGAGTACAGTTTCCGGAAGTCCCAAAAAAGTTTCTATTATGATTTTCTAACCTTGGAACCCGAAAACTTCAGAATTTCCCGATAATTAGTGTTTCCTTCCTTAAAATTGGTGACACGTGCACATGGTGGGAACTGCCAGACGTTGATTGGCGCAAGGGGCAGCGCCATGTGTTTTTTTATGAGGTTGTTCTTAAAGATGTAGGGTGTTTTTGGGGGTTATTGCATATTTTTGAAGAGGCCCTGCTTTTCCTTATTTCCAACGACATTTTGGTAAGTGCGTCATCAATAACTGTAGTCGGCTAGATCAAATCATTCACGGAGGGCTAAATGGTAGGGAGAGGGTGGGGGGAGCTCTATCTTGCAGGGGCATCCCAAGGTGGGGGGTGAATGTCTCAGATAGGGTAGGGCCGGAGTAGGGGGTTACCGTATTCTGGGGCAGGGGCTGGTGTGTGGGTCAACATCAGTCCTTGTAGAGGAAGAAATGGGCAAGGGGCAGGGGGGCATGCATTAGGTGGGAACTGCGTGCTCCTAGGGAACGCGGGGTAGAGAGGGTTGGTCCTATTGGGGCCGAGGGAGAGTGGGTGACTCACCTCGACGAAGGCAGTGTAGGGCTGAGGAGGGAGGGACGATCTCTCTCGAATAACTCTATCATCCAGTTTACTATTTCTTTCCATTTTGTTTGCCTCTCGAGGAGGTTGTAGGAATAGGTGCTATCTGGCAAGTCATCTGTGATCCTGCAAAGGGTGGTCGAAAATTCGGTGGCCCTCGAAGACCGATGCTGGAGCAACGCTGGCCGGAGACGGATCCAGGCGGCGCAATTCTGTGACCTAGCTTAGTGGGGGCGTGAGGCCTGGTAAAGAGCTTTGGGGGGCTGTTTGCGGGGGCAGTCTCAGTGGTCATCGGGGTTCGTAACTGGAGCAATGCTGGCCGGTGCTGGAGCAAGGTGGTGCAACTTTGTAACCTGAGCTGATGGGAGCATGAGGCCTGGAAGAACTTCTGTTCGTGCTGAAAATAGCCATGCTGGTGGCGGTCGTAGGTGGACTGAATAGGTTTCACCCATCTGATTCATGGTTGGGAGGCTTTTTGACACACATATTCTAATGACTTGGTAGAATCTGAATAGTGGAAAAAAAGTCGGTTGTTCTAATGAATATCTGAGGACTCTAGGGACTCTTAGCAACCCATCTTAGGCGGTTTGGATGTTGTCATACTCAGTGATCTGCGGCTGTTCGATGCCAGAACGACGCTGGCCGGTGCTGGGGTGTTGCCCTGTAACCTGATGATGCAGGAGTGTGAGGCCTGGTAGAGAGATCTGGGGATGCTTTGGGGTGGGCATCCCAAGGGACAGCCAAGGTTTGCTGCTGGGACGACGCTGGTCGGAGCTGGGGCGAGTTGTGTTGCCCTGTAACCCAGCAGGGTGGGGGCGTGAGGCCTGAAGAGCTCAGCAGGGAGTAAGACTGTGTTGGAAAGTCTTAGAAGGGCTTGTTAGGGATCCTGAGGGTTGTGAGCATTCGTAGGACCTCTGTGACAGCCTATGGCATGAGTAGGTATAAACTTAAAATAAGTCTGTAATTCATAGGTCATTAGATATTCATGATCCTCCCCATGCTTTCTGAATCATATCGTGTTCACAGACTGTTCTCAGCCGAAGCCGGGTAACGGCCCCGGTATCTCAAATGATCTCAAATGTTCTCAATAATCTGTACAATTCAATACGGGACTCTGGGCCCAGTTCCCAGCACGTGCTGCTCCCCACAAATAGACTGGAGCATTT
>BFEA01000020.1:741506-783678 GCA_003427395.1 Chara braunii | reverse complement strand
AGAGAGAGAGAGAGAGAGAGAGAGAGAGAGAGAGAGAGAGAGAGAGAGAGAGAGAGAGAGAGAGAGAGAGAGAGAGAACGATGAGCACGTCGCATGCCGTGGCTTGCCATCACGTGCCGTCGCGCCCGAGACGATTAAGAAGCCCGCCCCTTTGAATGGCGGGCCTTCGAAGGTCGATTTCAGGGCTGGGCGCGGGCGCGCGTTCAGAATGGCCGTTTGGGCAGGCCGAACCGGTATCGCACGGCCCAAATTGCGGGCCGGTCACCACCTGCGGACGGGCCAGATCGCAGGCCGGTGAGAAAAGTTTCTCATCGGCCTGCGATTTGGGCCGTCGTCAGGTGGTGACCGGACCGCAACCTGGGTCATGCGATATGACGTTAGCCATTCTTATAGTATTGTAGATGTAGTTCTGAGAAGAAAGAGAGGCAGACAGTCTTGGGGTAAGACATGTCCCGTTCCTCTGTCCCTCTCTGCGCACCTTCTTGGACGCTGGAAAAGAGAGATGGAGATCAGAAACATGGGCCTGCACTTCGAGTCGTTTGCAATAGCCTAGTTATCGGCAAGAGCGTCACAGGTAAGAATTGTCTGCCAGCCTGTGCAAATTTCTTCTTTTCAAGAGTTCGTTCTTGCTCACACCACTCCTCTTTCATTTGTTTGCTACATTTGACGCTGATCGCAGTCCAGCACCACGAAACCACATGTTTATTTCACTCAAGCCCATTGCCATGTTCCTTTTTAGCCCTTGAGCCCATCGCATGAGCAACGACGACACTAGGATAATTGGTGGTTGCTTATAATTTTCAAGAAGCACTGCGGCCGCCTCATCTTTTCAGTCCCAAAAGGGAAAAAAGAAACAATACACAGCAGTTTGGTCGCACTCTATATTCCTTTTGCAATTTCAAACTCAGGCCCTCTGCACACACCGCGGCGCACCCCTGTCGTTACAAACCACTGCGCCTTTCTTGAACCCAGGCTGTAAGACACCTGCTGGCATGAGTCCTTTTTTGCCTATTCGAAACTCCATTCTTGACTGGGACGGACTTGCCTCAGTTTACAAATGTTCTGGCTGTTGTCACTGGTGAGCCATCATGTAATTGATGGACCCTTCTTCTCCACACCAGGCGCCTGACAATTCCACCTAGCGCATGTAGATGATCACCAGCTTCTGCACACGGATCTTCTGGAACATTCACCGGCAATGGGAGTTCTGGACAGTAGATGATCATGCACATCTCTGCAAGGAAAGATGTTGCTATCTAACTTCATTTAGAAACTAGAGGTAATGCGTGGATGTTGTCGCCAGTCAGCCAATACAGCACAATCAAAAAGATACGCTGATGTCGCTAATTGCTCGATGCTTGAGAGACCCCTCTGATAGGAGACCTAGCAAAAATGGAAAACCTACCATTCAAGGCATTTTGCGACTCCGGCATTTCAGGAGGTGTCGGTGGCGGCAGGGCCGCAAGAGGCGATGAGACAGATTTGCACGGAGGGGGACTTCCAAATGGAACCGAGGGCCGACGCACCGTGTGAGTAGAAGCAACAGTGCGCGATGCCACAGCATCCTTCAAACCTCCATCCACCAGTCCACCTGACGAGTATGACACAGTTTGATTGAATGACAAACTCCTCTTGAATTTTGGGTTCTGCAAGCAAGACTGAGCACAATACCAGGCATACAACATAAACATCAGCATCGGAAAGATTCACAAGGGCAGCTCCTCTCCATAGCAGATGCTTCAAAATCAAAATGAACTTTGCTGACGAGGTGCACTAAAATGTGTGCATATGACACGGTTTGATTGAGTGACAGGCTCTGCTTGAATGTAGGTTCTGCAAACAAGACTTGAGCACAATAACAGCCATACAACACTCTCTCTCTCTCTCTCTCTCTCTCTCTCTCTCTCTCTCTCTCAAACACACACACACACACACACGCGCGCGCGCGCGAGCTCGCACACCGAAGCCCTTGACCGCATGGTGAGTTAGTTCACACTTTTTTTTTTTTTTTTTTTGCAGTGAGATAGTCACGACGCCCGCAGTTTCCATTTTTTCAGTAGCTGTTTCAGGCAAACCGTCGATAGAGACCGAAAAAATCACTGCTTATTGGAAGGCCCATTTCACAGGGTAAAAAAAAGGCAGCAGTGGTCGTTTGTTTGAAAAACAAACATAGCTGAACATGGATATCCTACGAGATACATGGATCCTCTATGAGATAGAATGGTGTTTCAGGTCTTCGAGACGAAGAAAAAAACTCGTAAGCCCTAATAACAACACACCGCAAACAGCACCATGCCTTCGACATAGGTCAGAACCCCGCACGCCATAAACACTACGGACCTTGGCGACAAAGACTTAACTCCCTCCTGCTCCTCTTGCAAGGAACATGAGTATGGACGAAGCACAGAAATCCAGAATGCAAAATCACACTGAAGTCCAAGTATTCAAAGCCAAAGCAGATAGCACATGGAACCGAGTAACCATCCCATTGAGAATGATACAGAAGAATCGTGAGTCAATGTCCATGCCCACCAGGGCAACACCAACAGCATAACCCAAATGTAGCTCTCTCTCGTGAATGGCGCCAGGCACCCTATCTACTCTACAGCCTATCCTACAACTACAGCAATGAACAGCAACCAGACAACTTGACTACCAGCGAGTGATGATGTCAACACCAATGCAGACCTCCACCATCACCAGGTACGTGTCCTCTTCCCCACACTCTCCATTGTTACCCACACAGCGCCCTTCACCTCCGAAGTACCACCTTCGCCCTCACCTCCCCTCCACCCTCATGCGGCCCGGCTATGGCGGCCAGTGCTCTGCAAGCAGGCAGCGCCCTACCGCCTATCGCTGCCCTGCTTCTTCTTAGCGCAGCACACTTGCATGTGCACAGCGTGCCCGCATATGCCAGCATTGGCCAAGATCCCCGCTGCCTCGCCCTGCCAGCCTGTGACCGGGGCCCAGAGGCTGAAGCCAACTCGATACAGTTGGGCCCCGGGGTAAGGCAGTTGCGCCTCCTTCATCAAGGCCTGCGGCCAGATTCAGACAGTGGGCCGATTTCCCTTTGGCATTTTCGGCCTCTCTTCCCAGCATGCATTGTCGGCCTCACGTTCAGATGCCCAGGGCCTAACCAACTCAGAGGCCCTGGGCTTTCAGCATTTGCTGAAATCCGAGACTCGGTGCACTCCAACCGACTGGCGTCCTGCAACTGTATGGACCCCACTTCGTGAAATGTTGCACAGAGGGCTCTTGTCGATTTGCTGGCCCGCCTTCACTTAGGGCGGGCACTAGGCTTGCTGGGGCCTTAGCCCAGAACATGTACATCATGGCAAGGCCCCTACTTGAGGGCTCAATCCTCACACTCTTCCCCCAGCAAGTCAAGAATATACAACACTTGCACACGTACAAATCCTTCCATAAGGATCCACAAACAACATCGATTACCACTCACCAAAAAAAGAAGGGACACCGACTATCTAGTTGCTCGGTTTGCCCATTTCTTTCATTGGGCATAGGGCCTTGCCGCACTACTCACCAAATGCACAGAATACAAAATTTATGGCAGTGCATCTTCCCAGATTCTAGCTAAAGATTCATTCTCAATTTGTACATTTGGCGAGTGGCATGGCGAGGCCGATGCTCACACTGGGACTTTTTCAACTTACCTGTGGACGTAATTGCGGTTAGTTGCATCCAGGATGGACTGTAAAAGAGGTCAGATGCATCTGCGAAAGTCCTCATGTGAGTATGCCGTGAGTCTTGTGCGCTCAGGCATCAGTGCGCAGCTGCTCTTTCCTGTTTTTTCCCCCTTTTTCTGAAGGGCTTCGGCCTTGAGATGTCATCATTGAACTGACTGGCCCGGTAACTCAGAAGGATCCTGTTCTGTTAATCTGATCGCTAGATGACCTGCTTCAGCTTCGCTTGCAAGGACATAGGAGGGAATACTACCGATCTTTCTTTCTTTACTGTGAGCGATTTTTTTGAGAAGCAAAGTTTGTTGCTCTGCGCTGTGTGAAATGATCCATACAGTTGCAGGCCCGGAACTCAGAACTTTTCAGAGAAAATGCTGCCTCGCTAAGGTGTTTGCTCAAGATCACGATTCTGAGTCTATTTGCTGTGATTTTTTAATATGTTTGTGGTCAGCCAATCTTGTACGGATCCCATATGCTTACTTAATGAGTTTCGAGCCTTTCGACTCTGTGTGCGTGTGTCCGAGTGCACGTATGTGTGTGTCAGACTCAATTCGGTGGGCCGAGATAGTGAGATCGAGAATTGGCAGGGGGTGCGCTGAGAGTGTGTAATCGGAAATCCCCCTCAATCATAAGAGTGCCACTGTTGTTATGCAGGCCTCGTAAGGGATGAATGAAGTAATCAGTATCCAATCTGCTTGGCAGTTCCTGTTTGCTGGGGGAAGTTGTCGGAAACAGTTTTGTTATGTCAGACGTAATGCTGGGTGTGCATCTTGGAGCATTTCCTGCAAGGCAAAAGCCAAAGAAGAAACCGAGCAGCATGTCTCAAAATCACTTCCTGGACAGTGTGGCAAACTCTCTAGGCTTTGTAGTACACCATATGCCCCATGGCAGTTCCATTGTAAGGCTGTTCGATCAGTGAATCGAACAAATGTACAGCTGTTAGTACTGAGCCCGTACTATGCTGCACAGGGCACCGAAACATGTGCGAAAAACAAAAAAGAACAAAACGTGGTTGTAAAGCACAAAAAAGTTGAGAAAACTCTACAACCTCCTTTCTATTTTTGGGTCGTTATTTAGATTCTTTAAAACTAGAAGACATCAAAACGAGCTGATTGATTCCTTGATTTGATTCATCAGCTGGTTGATTGATTGATGAATTCACAAAAAGAAAAGAGGGGGGGGGCGGCGACCACCCCCTGACCAACCAACACATCAATCAATCAATCAGTTGTTGTTTTTTTTTTCTTTCAACTTAATTAAACTTACATATCATCAAACAGAGCTGCCTGGTAAACCGTAGGGAGATAGGGAGAAGACGGCAACAAACGAGGGGCATTAGCCTTATACATATAAATATATTGATTGATTGATCTGTTGGTTGGCGGAGGTTCGCCCACCCCCCGCGCGCCCATCAATCAATCAATCAATCTTTTTTTTTTTCACGCACATTTCCTTGTTCTCTTTTTTCTCCTTTTTTGTTTTCCCCCCCCTATGAAACAATCAATCAATCAATGAATCAATAAATCCCTCCATCAATCAATCAACCAATCCATGAATGATCAATCAATCATTCAATCATTCAATCAATCAATCTGTCAATCAATCAATTAATCAATCAAGTTTTTAGTTGATGCTCTACACCGACCTATGATTGCCTGGGGGGGGCTGTACCCGTCCGTAGGCAAGGCATAGTCTCCAGCCTCCCGTCCTTCATTCACCTGCTGCCTTCCCGTTGCTCCAGCCTCTCCACCCACCATCCACCGGACCTCCTCTTGCAGTTTTCCAAACTTCTGGTAAAATTACTCCCACCCTCCACCCGGCCTCCATGCTCCCTCCACCATACGTCCCCCGCCTCTGCGCCCATCCTACTAATCACCTGAGGTGACCCTTCACCCCTTCCACCCTCCTCTCTCACTGGGCCAATCCTCCCCCAGTGTGCCCACCCTGCTCCTAAACTGAGTCGACCCTCTTTCCCCACTGCACCGACCCGCCTCCAGCTTCTTCATGCTCTCTCTCTCTCTCTCTCTCTCTCTCTCTCTCTCTCTCTCTCTCTCTCTCTCTCTCTCTCTCTCTCTCTCTCTCTCTCTGTGTAACGCACCCTCAAGGCCGCATTACTATCCGGGGAGGTCTTGCGCATCTACGACCCGCTACTGCCGATGGGTGTCACTACCAATGCGTCCGGCTATGGCAGTAGTGCCGTCGTCGAGCAAGCGTGGACTGGCACCCGGTCGAGTCTTTCAGCAAGAAGGTGCCCGTCGTGCACTCAATCGACGATGCATGACAGAAGGAGCTCCTAGCCTTCGTCCACGCGCTGAAGCAGTGGTGGCACTTTCTCCTTGGTCGAAGTCAATTCCGATGGGTGACGGACAACAATCCATTGGTCTTTACAAGACCCAAGACACGGTCAACAGCACCACCGCCCGTTGGATGGCTTTCATTTACCAGTTTGACTTCTTTCCCGATCACATCCCGGGGATGTCAAACCGTTTTGCAGATGCTCTCTCACAGCGTCCGGATCATTGCACCGCAGTCTATTCGACCTTCGAGATCGATGACGACCTGCTGGACAACTTCATCCGCGGCTACCAAGCCGACCCTAGGTTTCATGACAAATATGTGAATTGCTCCTCGACTTCTTTCCCGATCGCATCTCGGGGATGTCAAACCGTTTTGCGGATGCTCTCTCACGGCGTCTGGATCACTGCACCGCAGTCTATTCGACCTTCGAGATCGATGATAACCTGCAGGGCAACTTCATCCGCAGCTACCAAGCCGACCATGGATTTCGCGACAAGTACGCGAATTGCTCCTCTCCTAATCCGACGCCATCACACTACAGGATCCAAGAGGGATACTTGCTTGTCCACACACGGGGGAAGGACTTTCTTTGCGTGCCAAGTGATCCCCACTTACGTACGAGGATTCTTGGCGAGTTCGGATCAACCGAACGATTGGCTGACACCGCGAGCGGTTTTGGTGACCCGACCTTCTTGGCGGCGTCACACATTATTGCGAGTGATGCAAGGTTTGCTAATGCTGCAAATCTCGCAATCATCGTCCATATGGAGAGTTGCAACCATTACCTGTCCCCTTTCACCGAAAGGAAGCGATTGCCATGGACATCACCGAGCCATTCCCCAAGCACAAGACCGGTGTTGATGGGATTCTCACAGTGGTCGACTGACTCATCAAGTTCGCCATGTTCTTGCCTTGTCGCTATCATGCCAAGGCACCGGAGTTGGCCGAGGTTCTTTACGCCAGTTGGATTTGAACCAAGGGTTACCCCAAGGAAATCATCTGCGACCGCGACACTCGGTTCATGTGTGGTTTTTGGTTGGCACTCATCAAACAATGGGGCTCATCTCTCAAGCCGAGTTCGACTCCCCACCCCTAAACCAATGGTCAAACGGAGAGGGCGCATCAGACCGCACAGGTTCTCCTTCGCACTCTAATCCGTCCTCACCAAAAGGATTGGGTTGAGCAGCTGCCGGATGTTGAATTGGCATACAACTCGTCCATCCATCCGGCCATCGGGATGTCGCGATTTGAGTTCGCGCACGGCTCACCGGTCACTTCTCCGTTGGACACAACCATCCAACGGGCGGCCGAGATCGACGACCATCTTCTTCTCTTGCGCCGGATGCAGGAGCTACTTGTCAAGGCCACGTGGCAAAGGCGCAACAATGCACTAGCCAACATGCCAATCGCCAGCGTCTTCCTTGTCCATTCCGCGCCGGCAACCTCGTATGGGTCTCTGCTGCGGAACTCAGCCTCAAACAAGATATATCTCGCAAGCTCCTCCCGAAATGGATGGGGCCCTGGCCGATCGTGGCACCCGCTGGGGATGCGCCCGAAGGACCTTCATTCATCATTCAGGTGCCCGCCCACTTGCCCGTCATCCCAATCTTTCATTGCTCCAATTTGGCTCTTTTCAGTTCGTCAACTTCGCCCTTGACCCGGCTTGACTTCATAAAGAGGGGGGGGTGTTACATGCTGCGCCTGCACACGGGCCCAAGTTAAAGGTCCCGACGGTTGCTGAGGGGCCCCCAGGCCGCGTGCCATCCAGCACGCACCTTAGAGGCCCACGGCGGCCCTACAGGCCATAGGTACTGTTAGACGTCGTTTTGGACTGCAGGTCTCAAGGCGACGCCTTGGGCCAGGTACACAGGGACGAGGCCGTTTCAGGCCAGGCACGTTTTGGCGCCTCGCTGCATCAGCAGCACGGTCTGGACACCCGGAAGGGGCCCAGACCAAGTAGGCCGTTTGAGGCCAGTGCCTGAGGCGCGCCCAGCAGGCCCAGCGCTACATATAGCTGGGCTGAGGCAGGGTACTGGACAGCTCCAGTAGCTCACTTCTTGAGCGGCGCACTGCTGGTTCAGCGCTGCGCTACCGAGTTGGAGGCTGAGCACCGGAATGTAGAGGAGGCCATATCTGCGACGAAAGGGGACTTACCTGGCGCCATAGCTGGGACTCCCCGTGCACGCGCGACCTGCACACGACGACACAGAACGGCGGTCAGTTCGTCGTTATCACCTGCAGGTGAGACAGCAAGGGAGGCGATCTTCTTCGTCAGCCTCCCTCTCTTCCTCCTCCTTCATCAGATACGAGAGAGAGAGAGGTTACAGGTAGAGGATACAGGCAGGGGTTACTGTTCCGACATTTTTGAGGCAGACCTTGACTGCGTATCGACACGGAACTATTTTTTTGGACTCCGCTGTTGCGATCTCGGTCTTCTCCCTCGCCTCCATCTTTGTCTCGCCTCTTCTCCCGTCTCTCACCTGTGGTATCTCCCCATGTGCGTGTACGAGGGCCCTTTCTTCCATGTGTGCGGTCCCTCCTCCTCCCTCACATGTGTGGTGTATGATGGGATGTCGCGTCAGTCCCGGTCAGGGGAGGGAGGGAGAAGTGAACGCCGAGGGGACGAAAAATGGAGGGAGAAGTGAGGGCCTAGGGAGGAGGAATGGCCAAGAAAGGAAGGAGAAAGAGAGGGAGGGCTGAGGGCCAAGGGAGGAGGCAAGGAGGAGGTCAAAGAAGTCGAGAGGAGAAAGGAAGAGGAGGGAGAAGGGCGGAAGGAGATAGGGCGGAGAGGAGGCGGCGGCCAGGCGGAGATCACGTGGAGATCAGGCGAATGGAAGCGGGAGGTCAAAGAAATGGAGACTCACTTTGAAACGGTTTTCACCTTTAGCAGTAGCGAATGCAGATCCCAGGGCTCGATCCCTAGTTCTCACGTTACCTTTGTACAGTATCTGTGTCGACCCCAAGTGTTTGAACCATACCTGCGGCGCATCGCGTGCGCGCGAGCTCCGCACGTGCGGCGCATAGCGCACGCGCAAGCATGCGCGCGCACGTGATGCGGCGCACCCCAATAAATAGGGTAAAAAAAAAAAACGGGAAAGGTTGGCTGAGGTAGCCAATGCTGCCCCTCCCAAAGGGCACAGAAAAAAAAATTAGGGCCACGTATTCCTTGTTGAATACCCTTTTTCCCGAAGGACCCCAGCACTGCATCTGCAAGGGTCCCAACATCTCAAGAAACGTTCAGCAAATTTTGTGTGAGAGCGGAGCAGGCCTGCAATATATGTTCTGGATCCGAAGTCAGGTCTGCTTTCCAGCAGTTATGGGTTACAAGTTACAACAACTACTTGCTATCGTGGCTCTGTCTTTCTTTGTTTTGTTTTTCTACGAGCAGTGGCCCTAAGGGCCTTGCTCCACTCGTCACTACTTGCACAAAAGACACAACATATGGCGGCGTATGGTTCCATGTTCTAGCAGAAGATTCATTTCTCTCTTTCTTTTGTTTCCTTTTCCTACGAGCAGTGGCCCTAAGGGCCTTGCTCCACTCGTCACCACTTGCACAAAAGACAAAACATACGGCGGCGTATGGTTCCATGTTCTAGCAGAAGACTCATTCTCGTTTTGCACATTTGGTGAGTAGTGGAGGGAAGCCCTGAAAAGCACGTGGTGAGTTGGCCTGCTACTGCCCAGAGACATAGCTGAGGAAGGAGGAAGGAGGGACAACGAAGTAGAAGATAGACATAGCCGAGGGTGAACAAAAAAAAAAAAAAGAGAAAGGAGAAAGAAGAAAAGTGAAGGAGGGTGAAAGAGAAGTGAAGGGTAGCGAGGAAGAAGGTGCCGGCAGCCATAGCCGACTTGGAGGTTGACCGGGCGTTGACCAAGGGTTGACTGGGCGTTGACTAGAGGGTTGACCGGAGCGTTGACTGGGGTTTGACTGCGTTGACCAAACGTTGACCAAGGCGTTGACCAGGAGCTGTTGACACGATCTGGGCCAAGCTGGAGTTGGTATAATCTCGCCAAGCCCTTAGCCTATCCCCTCGCCCTATGGATGTGCACTCACCCTATTGTACTTGCTAAGTCTGTGTCTGTCTGTCTCTTCTTTCTGCATTGAGTCTCTTCTGTCCCGGTGATAGGACTCCGTGTATGAAGGATAGGGCCTCGTTGACCAAACCCACACGGGCTGAGTAGGGCTAAAGACTGTGTCTGACAACTCGACTGTCCCGGAGGACACGAACCCTCCCAAGGACCGGTACTGACCGGCGGGCTGCTCGGTGTGGCACGGTGGGCCCAAAATCCGAGGTGTGGGCTGCACAACGGGCCATCTAAGTCTTGAGAGAACCTGCTGACCGCGTCGTCTTGTCTGCGACGTTAAAGAATTCCTGAGGAGTTACAGGGGATCTCCTTAAATGCCTCCTGGTCAGCAACAGGTTCTGTAGTGACGGCTTAAATGCCTCCTGGTCAGCAACAGGTTCTGTAGTGACGGCTGTAGTGATTAGAGTCTAGGCTAGAGACCATAGTTGATAGGGCTCTCTACGAACCCTGTGCTCCATAGATTAAGTCAGTCTTAAGTTGAGTCAATTAAGGGGAGAGTCTAAGTGGTGAGGAGTGGAACCATCACTTGGTTGTGCGTCTATCACCATGGTAGACACACGTAGTGGAACGAGCACCTCCCTTTATACAGCAAAGCAGGACGCGAAGACCGCCGCCATCCTGAAAGAGAGAAAAGAAAAGGAGGCCAAGAAGAAGGCTCTGATGGAGGAACAGGTGGCGAAATTGAGGAAGATTGAGGAGGAGATGGCTAGAGAAAAAGAGAGGTTAAACAAAGAAGAGGAAGAGAAGCTCAAGGCAGTAGAAGAGGAGGAAGAGGTAGAAGAAATGTCACTGGGGAGGAGAAGAAGGGGGCAAGGAGGTGAATCCAGAAGTACCAAGGAAGACCAGATGGAGAAGCAAATTACGGAGTGGGCTGCTGGTTTATCCCTGGGGGACGAAGAGGAGGCATTGATGTATGTGCCCAGGGAAGAACAAGAGGCCGCCATGAAAATGTGGGATGCAGAAGAAGATCCACTCAGGCGGCAGGCGATAGAGGATGACAAGAGGATGGAGTGGAAGTTCCGATTGATGAGGGAGAGGAAAAGAAGAATGGAGGCGGCGAGCCAGGCGGCGAAAGAATTGGAGGTGGTGAAAAAGCAAAGAGAGCAGATGGCGACGCAGGTGGACCTATTGGGGAAGATGGAGATAATGGCGAGATACATAGAGCGCCTGGCACAAGTCCAGGAAGAACAATATCTATTTGGTAGAGGTCAAGACATTGCCTTACGCTCTATACGGTTGGGGCGCAGGGACTTCGCCAGGGAATTGGCGACACAGGTGGGCTCAGAGGTGAGGGCCCGCCTAGAGGGTACGGAACTATTGCACGGGCGCCATAGAAGGCGCCAAACTGGCTGCTCCCAAGGAGGAGGCACGTCCCTGTAGGGAGCCCGTTAAGGTCAAATTCCTGGATTCCTACAGCGGGAAGAAGGAAGAAAGTTTTCATAATTGGGAAGCCAATATCAAGAGGTACGTGCACTTGCAGAAAGTCGCCCCGAACGAGCATGTCGAAGTGATTGGTTGTGCTGGGGCGGACGTGGGGTGGGACGATGGCGATCCAAGGCCGGGGCGGACGTGGGGGGGGCGTTGCCGTCTCGACCTCGTCCACTTACGACGAAGTGTCGAAGTGATTGGTTGTGCTGCTCGAAAGCAGCTGGAAGCGGGAGGCGGGATGGTGGGGGCGGTGGCTAGGAAACGTATGGATGGCAGGCCAATGTTCGGGTGGTTTCCCACCTGAATGTTCAAAAACGGACGGCCTATATGGGCCGCAGATCTCAATAGATCGACGGCCCAGATAGGCCGCCAATTCCAATATTCTGGCGGCCTACCGTACCCGGTTAATTTTTTTCTGGGGGGCGGGAGGCCTCCATGACACGTGTGGAGGCCTCCCGGCCCCAAAACAATTTGAACCCCCCCCCGCAATCAACTTGCGCCCCGGCCCCAAAACAATTTGAACCCCCCCCGCAATCAACTTGCGCAAATTGCAACCGGGGGGGAACCGGCGCAGTCCACTGGCCAGTAGAACCAGCCCGGTTCTGGCGGGGGAAGGGGGGCCTGGTGGGGCCGGGTATTCAGCCTTGGTTAATTAAAAGGGCTAAACGAGGCAATCATTCATAGATTCAAAAGACACATACATAGATTCAAGACACTATGCAAGGAAAACTTTGAGTCAGCAGCTTGAGGCAATCATTCATAGATTCAAAAGAAGATGCTAGAGATAACAAAAGCACAAGAGCTCACCGAAGACAATAGTGCTGACTTGGCCATCTCTGCATTGGTCACAGGACTTGCTGAATTTGCGGTGCTTGGCTCTCGAAGGGCTGAAGCGACCGATGCAGATACCTGCCCCGTTGAAGTCACTGTTGAAGAACATGTTGATGTAGGTGAAGATGGCTGAGCCACAGACTCTGGCTGATCAATGAGGAACCCACTATTTCCTATCCTACTATTAGACACCTTGTTTCGGATGGAACCACTTGTTGAGACTGGAGAAACACTGCGAAGGGAATGAAGCGGAGGAGGTGGAAGTGGTGATGCTGATGTGCATGCAGACACTGCAACCGTAGAAGCACCAGTTCCTGGACTTGTGCTCAAAGCTCCCGATTGTGGCACAGCTTGTGGAGCAGACGGTGGATGAAGAACTCCACTATGAGCACTTGGCGGCAATGCTGAAGATTTATCTGAACAGTTTAGAGGAGGGGGGGGAAGCTGGTGAACCTCACCACTTCGTGGTGACAACCCTGAAGTAGGAGATGCAATCGGAGAGATTGGTGGTGAGCTTGGAAGGCGAGGTGGCGGCCTTGTCTGCAAGGGTCCTGATTTGAAGGTTCCCATTCCTGTGCCACCATCCAGGGAAAACCTCACCTGTTGTGGACCGGTTTGCAACACAGGGCAAGAATGAGGGATTCCCTGGTAGGCTGGCAGGGGCTCCATCAAATTGAGAGTATCTGCAATGCATCCGTGCCCATTCTGACTCGCACTGATGAGAACATTTTCGCCACCCCTTGACGGGAAACCATTTACACCAGCTGAGTTACCCATGCGAAGTTTGGCACCAGATGTCACAAGGGGACCAGATTTGCTCACAATTGGCCGCTTTTCCACAATTTTCCTCGATGCCAACACATTTGACGGCTGTTGCTGATTCCACTGACTCTGTACATGCTGGGCCTTCTGCTGCTGCAACGGCATTCGATCAGCTGGTGAAATGTTCGGGTGCCCTCGGACATCCGCAGCTGCTGACCGTGTCGTCATTGTTGCCTGGGTTGCCGGTGGATTACCCGGGTTTTGCATAACACCGTTGCCCCGAGCGGTATAAGGCAGTGGTCCAGATTTACTCACTTCTCCAGCCTGCCGGTTCCCTTTCCGAGGCAAGGCACCAACGAGCAAGCAGCCTTGTGATTGTGGCTTTGCACCATTATCCGTGGGTGTGTCCTTCAAGTGTACTGCTTGAGCTGAGGGGATTCTGTCACAGAAAGCTATATTTGTACTGTTCTGCTCACCCTGCCGATCTGGATGAAGTGGAGAAAGAAGCAATGGGCCAGATTTGCTCAGAGTGGGCTGGGAGGTAAGAGGACGGCCAAAAACATTTGCCTTTCCCATATTTATCCCTCCTGGTGCGACCTCCATATTCACAGGGAGACCAGCTGATGTCAGGGGTGCAGACTTGCTAGTTCCATAATTCACAGCAGTGTCTGGGGGCCTACAGGACTGCCTATTACTCTGCCGACGACTGCCAGCAGGCACCTTCCCAGATTCCAGCGCAGCCATGACCATGGTGTTCATAGCAAACATCGCATCCTTCTGATCAAGACTCTCCGCCCCAATTTCACGAAGGCTGTTGTTCAAACCAGACAACACAGCGCTCCACTGTGGAGGAAGTTCTTCTGGGAGTTCCTTTATCTTTACCAGATGCATTTCCACAGAGAAACAGCAGTGAGGGTAAGTCCGTAGTTATCTCAGTGAGACAGAGATAATGTAGCAATCAAGACCACAAAAATGACAGCATGTAACAGGCCTGCACAGCAGCACAACCAAACCAACAGCGCCACTTGCCCGTACAGTGTTTGGAAAAAGGCGAGGTGGAATGGGAATCCCGGTTCAACATTTTCTTAACTCAAACATTTAAGGAACTGATTGCCCTCAATCCTCTCAGCTCCACAAGTCTGACTACGTTCAGCTGTACTGATGGATGGGCTTTAAATAACCCCCTTTTGAAAAGAAAAAGGGAAAAACGTTAACGACAACCTAAAGTCCATATGTTGGTAACAAAGCAGCAGTCGGTGTGAAGATATATTAGAAATGTGTGCACAAACAATGGGAGAACGTGTATCAATGTGAGAACGATGGAGATTGTAAATATTCTGCATTCTGCACTGTAAGACGCTAGCTGTGCTGCAACTTCGCAAGTTAACCAGCCGTTAAGGCTTTGGAGGCCATCAAACATTCCAAATAAAGAAATTTTACAGGACGTGAGATACAAGCCCATGCCATTGGTTCTGGGATCTTTTCTCATAACAAGTAAATCAGATGAATGGAGAACAGCTAGAAATACCTTACTTCCATGTGCAAGATTGAGAGTCTGGGATATTTTCTGATTACAAGTAATTAAGCTGAATGGAGAAGAGAGAGAAATCCCTTCTTTTTTTTTCTCCCTTTTTTTTTTTATTAAACTGATCAGAACAGATACTACACTCGATCTTAGCCAAAAGGCCGAGAAAGGTATTAGAAATCCCTTACTTACTTCCTCTTGCAAGATTGACTAGTCTTTTTTACAGGACGTGAGATACAAGCCCATGCCATTGGTTCCGGGATCTTTTCTAATAACAAGTAAATCAGCTGATTGGAGAAGAGCTAGAAATACCTTACTTCCTCGTGCAAGATTGAGAGTCTGGGATATTTTCTGATTATAAGTAATTAAGCTGAATGGAGAAGAGCTAGAAATCCCTTACTTCCTCTTGCAAGATTGACAGTCTTCCAGGACCATAAGGGTTGTAGGCCGGATCTGTGAAACAGAGCATAGACAGATGAGAGAAGCGGAAGAACAAAAGACAGATGGGGAAGAAGCTTGCCACTATCACATCTGCAAACGATTCCATAAATTGCATGAATGACTGTCCTATTTAAGACTGATGTAGACCCCACTTCTTCCGTACATTGGTTTGATGTTGTACCCCAATGCTTCAATAATTCTTGCAGACGACAATTTCTTTTCGCATTGGCGTAGGTCCACATTCAACTTCATAGAGAATCCTGCTGATAGCACTTCTGGGCTTCTATTGGCATACATACCGTTCATAGAATATCCAAAAACAGGGATTCGGTCAGGTCAATAATTCTTGTAGACAACAATTTCTTTTCACATTGACGAAGCTCCACCAACTTCATAGAGGAATCCTGCTGATCGTACTGCTGGGCTAGTATTGGCACAAATACCATTCATAGAATATCCAAAAACAGGGAATAGGCCAGGTCAATCACCTCCATGGCGGATTGACATCGTGGTGTCCACACTGGACTACCAAGGGTTCCACAATCCTCCCAGGAATCGTGCTCCCAGACGGCCTGTCCCAGACAAACATATCAAAACAGAGAGACCAAAACATCTATCAGATTCCCTTGAATCCGTTCCCAGGCTCTGCAGTATCTCTAATGCTTACTTTCCAGGCATCAGCAGGCAATGCATATTCCACAAATCCTTTTACTCCTCAGACAAAAGAATTGGAGATACAAAATATAAATCTTGTGTTCACGTAACTTCAAAACTAACTTTCACTACCAGCTAGAAGACCTGTTGTCGATCCCCTGACCCTAAAAAGTAGTTGAGGAAACACGTTCATTTAACTTTCATTACCTTTTCTTGCATTTTTATTTTGTGTGTTTTGAGGCACATTCACATTTTCATCATAGACATGATCTCTCTGTCTCTCTCTTCGCTCCCTTCCCCCCCCTCAACTTCCACCTACCTCCCTCTGTGTATACCCGACCACACATTGCCCGTGACAAAAATTATGTGCAGAGCAATGCCCCTTGCACAAAATGTTCTGTGTGCAGTTTATGTCACAACTTGTCCCTTTTCATAAAATACTAGAGGACCTGTTATGGCTTCACACACAGAAAACAACCATGGTTGGCGAATATGTACTTCACTTAGATATTGGATTGTGCAATTGCATCCTTTTCTCCAAGTGCTCTCTCTCTCTCTCTCTCTCTCTCTCTCACGCGCGCGTGCTCGACCCGGCTTGACTTCATAAGGAGGCGGGGGTGTTACATGCTTAGACACGACTGTTGCTGGGGGCCCCCAGGCCGCACGCCCCTCAGACGCGCGCCCTGGAGGCCCACGGCCGGCCTTAGGGTTGCAGTTTCGATTTGAGACAGCATTCATTTACTTATTTATTTATTTATTTATTTCCTGTCCTATTTTTGTCTGTTCAGGCGTCGTTCCGGAGTTGCAGTTCGTCCGAACAGGCTCTTTGTCTGTTCGGACAAAGGCTGCATCCTGGGCCTTGGACATAGGCAGGCGCTTTCGGGCCAGGTCCGCTTTTGTCCAGTTGCGGACACTCGCTCATGTGTTATGAACCTGGTTGCTTGTTGTCGGAAGACCAACGCTCGCTCACATAGACTTCCATGCATGCCCATACACACACAGAAGGAAGGGGATAGGAGTATCACACCACACGGAGAGAATGAGACACAACGGAAGCCTTGTCCATGCGATATGACAGAATACAATGAGAGTGCAATTTGCTCCACAGACCTCCCCTTGGCCTACTCAAACCACTTCCCATCCCTGAGGCATCTGCACAATCAGTGTCTATTTACTTACTGATTTAGGTAGGACCACCCCTCGTGGTATGCATCAGGTTATGGTGTGTGCGGACAGGTTCTCCAAGTATGCGAAGTTCATCCCTTTGCCAGGAGAAGCCAGAGACCCTGCCGTTCAAGCGGCATTTGCTGACAGGTGGGTTACACATCATGGACCACCCACCTCTATTGTCAGTGATCGAGATCCTCGTTTTTGCAGCCATGAGTGGCAGTCCTACTTCAAGGACTACCTCCATTCTCGCTTGGACATGACATCTGGTCGTCATCCTGAAGCCAATGGTCAGGCTGAAGTGATGAACCAGATTCTGTTCCAGCTGTTGCGTCCTGTGATCAGTCCAAATGAGCAGGACTGGGATCTCCATTTGGGTCCTGCACAGCTGGTGTATAACACTTTTGTACACTCCTCCACTGGTTTCACACCCTACCGGTTACATTGAGGTCGTGAGCCACGCCAGCCTCTCGATGATATCATCGATAAGGCTACTCCTACATTGACACCTGGAACCACAGAGTTCACCAGACGTTATTCGAGTGGATATCGAGCATGCCCGTGCCAACCTGCTCAAAGCTCAAAAGACTATGATTCAGCAGGCTAACAGACATCGCCGGCCTTCTACGATTCGCACAGGTGACTGGGTTTGGGTACTCGGTTCTTAGTTATCCCGGGAGGAGGATATTTCACCTAAGCTGTTCCCACGATATATGGGTCCATGGCAGGGTTTAGATACAGTGGGGGCTGATCGTTTTGGACCATCCAATGTTATTGATGTTCCCCTGCATCTACAAACCTACCCTGCCTTCCATGCATCCAAGTTGTTGCCCTTTACCTCAGCTGATGCATTCCCAGACAGACCCCCTCAATTCGGTCCACCAATCCCAAGGCATATGAAGTGGAGACGATTGAGGATGAGATGGGTACCGGCTCAGATGTGCATTATCTTGTGAAGTTCATGTACCAGGC
Source organism: Chara braunii (assembly GCA_003427395.1). Lineage (NCBI taxonomy): Eukaryota > Viridiplantae > Streptophyta > Charophyceae > Charales > Characeae > Chara > Chara braunii. Next base: position 765,816 of record BFEA01000020.1, on the reverse strand, counting down.
TCACAATGAGGATCGCTGGTTCACACGTAACGAACTTCTCAAGACAGCTAAGTCGGCTGTCCTCAAATATGAGGCAACCAAGAAGGGACTATTTCCTCGACGCTATGCACGCCTGCACTCCTAGCTCAGAGGTCCTCGCTTCGAGGGAGGGTCGGTCTGCAATGACTTGCTGATTCTGCAGCCTGCGACCCGTCGACCCGAGGCTGTAACATAGGTAGGTTAGATTTGTAGTTTTGTTTGGTTGAGGGCTAACCGAGAGACCTGCCTGTAAGGAAAATTCTTGAGGGACATATCTGCAAATTCAAGAAAATATAGGCCCGCACTAACTAGAATTTCCTACAGTTACCTTAACTCGAATAGCAGGCCCGGGCTACCCCAAGGACGGACAGGCCTTGAAGGCCTATGCCAATAGACAGTCCTATAGCCTATAGTCGGGTAGGGAGAGGCCCTAGAGGCCAAAACGGAAACGGTACTGGTCGGTCCAGTCAGTCTGGTCTAGGTCGTGTCTAGGCTAGAGTAGACTATGAATAGGTTTAGGAAAAACTGTTCGGGGCTTTTGGCAGTTGGTACGGTGTACGACGCTACTGTGCAACGCATGAACTGGAGTGCCCATGGGATCACGTATACAGACGATTTATTTTTAGAATTGAATTAATTTCGCCTGATTATGGGATACATACGTATATGACCTTTCTCGGAGAAGGATTGAGTTTGTGAGTGAAGTGAGACCCGTGACAGGTGACAGCTTCAGCGTTGGGGAAGACAGTCATAGCCAAACATGTGAAGCATCGGCCATAGCTGGGGCCTGTGTTGTTCTCGGACAACACGCGGGGCTGTTCAAAGGTCTGGGCTATTTAGAGTCTGTTGGGGGCAAGAGAAGTCGATGCCCTGCTGAACCCTCCTCAAGAGTAGGGTGTCAAGGTCTGTGGCACTGCAGCCTTAGCTGCTGCTATCTTCCTCAAAGCTCATCCTTGTCAGGAGAGGTGGCGCTGCTACAGACTTTCACCCGGGAAGTCTTCTGGCACTTCATCATCATCAGGTACTGTGGTGCTAGTCTTCTTCTTCATCCTCTGAGAAGCGCTTGGCCTCAGAGGCCTGTTTCAAGGTGGCGCTTCCCTTTGGAGGCAGTATTTGGGTGGCACTGGTTGTTTCAAGGTCTCAAGGGTAGTATAGCAGTTACTCAGGGTTGGGGAGTGAAGCGCTGCTCATTCCAGAGCAGCGCACCATGGTTTTGGGGTTATTCTGACATTTCGAGACTCTGAGTTTAGTAAACAGTGTGAATATTGTCTGTGGACTATCATTGCTTCATTGTTTCCTGAATGTGATCTACTCCGCTTTCCTTTGTGACTGGTTCTGAGGATTTTGTGGAGCGAATACCCTTTCAGTGTTTTCTGTCATATCCCATCGACAAGTCTTCCGCTGTATTTCTCTCCCTGTACGGTGTGATACTCCCATCTTCTCCCCTTCCTTCTGTGTATGAATGGGCATACCTGGAAGTCAAGTCTATGTGAGCGAGTGTTGGTCTTCTGACAACAAACAACCAGGTTCATAACAGAAGCGCCACCCTGAAACAGGCCTCTGAGGCCAAGTGCCTCTCATAGGATGGAGAAAAGACGAGGCCACAGTCTATGATGAAGATGAAGTGCCATACGACTTCACTTATGAAGATCTGCAGCAGTGCCACCTTTCCTGGCAAAGGAGATCCCTAAGGATGTAAGTTGCAGCTATGGCTGCAGCGCCACCACCCTCCAACCCGACTCCTGAGGAGGGTTCGACAGGGCCCCAACTTCATGTGCTCCCAACAGACCTCAGATAGCCCAGACCTCTAAGCAGTCCCACGTGCTGCCAGAGAACAGCGAAGGACCCAGCTATGGCCGATGCTTCGAGGGTCTGGCTATGTTTGTCGTCTTCAATGCTGAAGCTGTTACCACTCCAGCTCACGCGTCCTGCAGCTGCGATGTACAAAGTACTCCCCGTCAAGAAGCCCCAAACAGCCTTCCTCAATCTATTAATAAATCTACTCTAGCCTAGACTCGACCTAAACCGGACCTATTGGACCGACCCGTACCGTTTCAGTTTCCGCCTCTAGGGCCTCTCCCTACCCGGCTATAGGCTATAGGACAAGTCTATCAGCGTAGGCCCTAGGGCCTGTCTGTCCTCATGGTAGCCCGGGCCTGCTATTCGCAGTCAGGGTGGCTATAGGAAATCCAAATTAATACTGGCCTGAATTTTCCCAATTTTGCAGATATGTCCCTCCCGAATTTCCCCACAGGTGGATATCACGGTTACTCCTTCGTAAAACAAAATTACGAATGTCCTGCTTGTTACAGTCTCCGTCTCGGTGCGACGGCCCACAGGCTGCAGAATCAGCAAGTCATTGCAGGCCGACCCTCCCTCGAAGCGAGGACTTCCGAGCTAGGGGTGTAGACGAGCAGAGCGTCGAAGGGCTTGTCCCTTCTTTGCTGCCTCGTACCTGAGGACAACAGACTTTCCGGTCTTGAGTTCCTTTCGAGTAAACCAGCGTTCAGCAACCTGGACGTCCGGTAGGCACCCAGGCAAGCCACATTTTGGCACCCTAGAGGACCACGGCCGGCCTTAGGGCCGCAGTTTCGATTTGAGACAACATTTATTTATTTATTTCCTATCCTATTTTTGCCTGTCCAGGTGTCGTTTCAGACCTGCAGTTCGTCCAAACAGGCTCTTCGTTTGTTCGGACAAATGCCGCATCTTGGGCCTTGAAGGCAGGCCCTTCCGGGCCAGGTCCGCATTTGTCCAGTTGTGAACACTTCCTGCTGCATTAGCAGGGAGGGCCTGGATGTCCGGGAGGGACCAGAGCCACACGGAGTCACACCCGCGAGGCCCAGCGCTACTTATAGTTGGGCCAGGCCAGGCCAGACACACAATTCGACACACTGCTGGAGCAGTGCGACACAGCGCTGCGGTGTAGAGGTAGAGGTGTACGTAGGAGGTGAGGCGGAGGCCATACCTGCATCGTCGATACTTACCTGGGCACCATAGCCGCGCTCCTCGCGGAGGCCATACCTGCATAGGGACCACGACGACAGTCAGTACACAACGGCAGTTACCTGCACGTGACACAGCGAAGAGGACGACATCTTACGTTTCTTCCTCTTGCCCTCCATCTCTTTTCCCTCCTTTCTTCTTCTTCTTCTTCTTCTTTCAGAGAGAGAGGGGTTTTTTACATCGGGCATGAAGCCCAGGATCCGATTCGACAACTTTGTGGCAGACATTGATTGGACATTCAGCAGGGAGACTACTTCTGCACTTCGCTATTGCGATCTTGGTCTTCTCCCTCACCTCCATCTTCGTCCCGCCTCTCCCCCATCTCTTCATCTGTGGTATCGCCCCATGTGTGTGTGCAAGGAGGGACTTTTCTTCCATGTATGTGGTCCCTCCTCCCTCTCTCACATGTGTGGTGTATGATGGGATGTCGCATCACTATCTGACAGGTCCGGTCATATTTGAGTCTTCCGCTGCGCTACATTGTTCTATTTTTGTATGTATCTGGATGTACTTTGCTTGTCGATGCTTTGCTGATGTTGCATTGTCCATTCGAGTCCTTTTCATCACTCTGCGGATCCTTGGCCCCATATACACTGCTCAACTGAGCATGTATCGGTGGGCACCAGAGCCCCGCGCGTGAATCAAGACTCCAACCAGACCTCGATCGATTAATTGATTGATTGATTGATTGATTGATCAATGGATTGATTGATCGATTGATTGAACGATTGATTGATTGATTGATTGACTTAGCTAACTTCCAATTCCGAAAAAAAAATTCTTCGCAATTCTTCCTTTGGCACAAAATCATTTTTTGATAATTTTGCAATATTAAAAATTGTGCAGCAACTGAAATGTTCGATTTTCATTTTTTTTATTTTTTTTTAATTCCGTTGCAAGATAAGTCCAATTTTCTATTTGAATTTTGTGTTAAAGCACTAGTACCTCTGCCAGTGTTGGGAAAATAGCGGAAAGTGGACGTTTTCCCAAACTCCTAAAATGTCGAAGGCCGGGCCCGACGGCTGCCATTAATAAATCTGATCGGCGGCCGTTGTTTCGTTTCCACCTCCGAAAAGGTAGGAGGCCAACCCGAGGCCCGCTATTTTCCCACTTGCCAAAGCTACTAGTGGTTTAATTCGTTTTTTTAATAAAATCTGAATTATGTAGCTTTTCTCATTATCGTTGGTGGTAAGAATGTACATATAGAAATCACCACCAACCAAGCCCAAGTACGCGCAGCCTTTATGGCATTTAGTTAGCTGCGCGTATTTATTTTATTACTACGAAGTTTCGTCTCCGCTCGAAACTTACAGGAACAGACTTAGTGCCATTTGATAAGTTACCAAAAATAAAGGAGAAGGATATAAGAAAAAAAAAGTGATAAAAAAGAGAGTAATGGCAAGCAATAAAGATTTTAACTGATCCATTGGTTTATAGAAAATCCATGTTTTAGGTGTTTCAAAATACACGACTTTCACAAAACGTACATAATAAAAGCAACTAATAACGCTGTTTACTACTCCTATTAAGGCTAATAAATAAGCTCCGCAACGCATCAATTAACTAGGCTACCAGCCGGGGGCCGTCGGGGTCACACCCTATTTTCCCGAACGGCCCACCCATGCAAGGACCAGGGCAGGTCCTAGCAAAAAAAAAAAAAAAATCAAAAAAATTGCGAGGCATAGGGCCTCGATATGCCCTACAGGGCCTAATATTCACACAGTCGGCCGCCCTAAGTGAAGGCAGGCACGACCGAGGCCCTACAGACCATTTCAAGGTCACCATGCAACTGGGGAAATTCGGGTAGTTGCGCAGCACCGGTCGGTTGGAAGCACCCAGCCCCAGGCTGCCTTTCATTGCATGTAACTGAGGCAGCCCCTGGGCCGGATACACAAAGTGGACCGAACAAAGGCTGAGGGCAGTTGGGTGCTGGTAAACGCCACAGGCCCTGGGCCTGTTTCCATCGGACTCAGGTTCAACCTCCCTGGGCCTACCGGAAGCTTCTCGGCTGGGGCCCAGTACCGCAGCACATCATTGGACATTTGGGCACTGGGTGCTTTGTGCGCAAGCGCTGCTGCGCTATCGCCTGCCAGGCTCACGCGCGCACGGGCGAGCTGGAAGGAGCAGGCAGCCATAGCCGAGCTGCGCTGCTGTATGCTGGATGGGGCGCATGGTGGTCCTTGGGTGCAAGTGGCATCTGTGAGTTGAGGAACGAGGTTGTGAGTGATACGAGAGACATACCTGGTGCTTGACGCGTGCGGCATTGGCCAAGGTCTGCTCGTACTTGGGAAGCTGTTGACGTCAGTCTGCTCGTACTTGGGAAGCTGTTGACGTCATCAGCGGCATTGTAGTCTAGGCTAGATAGGATCAGCCATTCGTAGTCTGGGCGCCGAGCGCCAGATAGGATATCAACATTCGTTCTTCCTTGATGATGACGAGACTACTCCAGCATTGTCAATTATGAGCTTTTGGTGTTCTCTTATTTGGTGAAACTCAAGACGCAATTCTACTTTTGGTTCGAGGTCACGACTATCTGGTCTCATGTGTATGATGCTGTTTGATTGCTAAAGTTCGCTAGTGCTCATCTTCCTTGCAATTTGGTATCGGAGCATGTTCAAGTTAAGCGGGGAGAAGTCCTCAGTCTCCTTCGGCAGGACAAGTTCAAGATAAGCAGGGAGAAGTGTGAGTTCGGCGGCTTCGGCCGCACCCGTGTCTTGTACTTGGGTCATGAGATTTTCGTGGAGGGTTTGAAGCCCAATGACGCGAAGGTGGCCAGCATTCGTGACTGGCCGCGTCCTCAGTCTGTGACTGAGATGAGGTCCTTCTTAGGGATGGCAGACTAGTATCGCAATTTTGTTCAAAATTATAGCGTAGTGGCTGCCCCTTTGACGGACCTGACTCGCCTTGACACCCCATGGGAGTGGACAGACAGGTGTGAGGCTGCCTTGACACACCATGAGGTCTTGAAACTTCCTGATCCTGACAAACCTTTCGTAGTAACTATGGATGCTAGCCAATATGGCATAGGCGCCGTACTTGCACAGCAAGAGGGGAAGCAGTCGAGACCAGTAGAGTACATGTCCAAAAAGATGCCCTCTCAGAAGTTGGCTACCAATAATAATAATAATAATAACAATGAGTGGATGGCCCAGAATCAATATCCAAAGTTCCATCTTGCTGCTGACATCACCATAGGTCCATAGCTATGGTGGACAACTGAGGACTCTGCCCTCCTGTGCAAAGGACAACACAAAGCAGCTATGTCGCTACACTCCTGTCCAAAGGACAACCCAAAGCAGCTATGCCTCGAGCTTCCTTGGTGCGGCACTACCCCAACTGGGGCCTTCCAGATGCAGCGTCCAACAAGGTGATGAAGATGGTGTCCACCATAGCCAGGTAGGTACCTCGCCACTCTCCTCTTTCGCCCCCTTCTTCCTCCTCAAGCTGGGCTGCTCGCCATAGCCAGGCGTAGCTCCCAGCTGCTCTTCACCTCCAGGCAGTGCTGCACAAGTCCAGCGCTTGGCTCAGCAGCATGTCGCCAATCCTTGCATGCCGCAAATGAGGAGGAGCTGCTTGCTCCTCCGGAAGATATAGCGGCCTACTGGCCTCTTGGGCGGTGACTTCCTAGGCCGAGCGGCCTCCCAGCAACCGGTACCTCCTCCCTTTCGGAGGTAAACATCATTGCAGGCTCTGCTATCGTCCGGACAGGCCCTAGACTCAGGCTACTTGGACTGGTACCGGCCTACCTCTAACCTACCGCTACTGGGCCTAAAATGCCAACTTTTTGTCTTCTTCTGCTCGGCCTCCAGTACCCGACACTCTACTTTCCCCCCCGCTTCTCGAAGTGTCGCGGGCCTACCCCGTTACTTGAGTGTTTTCCCCGCTGCAACCCTCAAAGTCACGGCCACAGATAAGTACCAGCCCTGCGGGGCCCTTCAAAACAAGTACCCTTGCGGGTCACACACACACTCAGCCGACAAGCACTCAGACAGGCATGCAAACCAGCAAGCACGCACACACACACAGACTTGGAAACCACAGCAGAATGTGGGAATCTCAGGAAGGCATTCATTCCAGCGGCAAATCCCAGAAATCAGCAGTGTTCTCAGCCTGTGTTCTGGCAGGTTATTACACACTGAGAAACCATCCATATAGAGCAATACAATGAAGTAATGAGCCAATGTTCAAGCCCATAGGCCACACCAACACAATATTCAAAGTCGCTTCTCTCCTGTCTGGCGCTCGGCGCCCAGCCTTCTGCCCGACAATCCTACCTACAGCTGGTTCACGCAAGAGGCTGACTTCGACTCTCGAAGACCAATGTACATGACTGTCAACACCGTAGCCAACCTCTCATGCACCAGGTACATATCTCATCACCCTCAATCAGACCTTGATTACCCACACTCACCTCCTTCCTTGAAGACTACCTGATCGCCCTCCTACCCACTGGCGCCCAGCAGCCCATCTATGGCTGCTCGTGCCCCGCTTCCCTGCAGCACCCCACCTCACCACTATGCTCCCCGTCAGCGCCCTTGGCAGCAGTGCATCAAGCGATAGCCCAGCAGCACTTCCGCATTGCCTGCACTGGCCAGAATGCCTGGCCTGGGCTGCCTCACTTCTTTGATGGAAGTGGCAGCCTCCTGGATGCTGCGTGTGGCCTGGCTGGAAGCTTCCAGCAGCTTCCAGTTGGGCCTCAGACCCTGCGCCCAGGCCCGGGACTACAGTTGAGGGCCTGGGCCCTGTTCAGTTGGGCACGAACTGAGTCTCCGGCTTGGGCTGTTTGCTGCATCTGTGCAGGGCTCCCAGGCAGGTGCGTCGGCAGTACTGCTTTTCCAAAGGCCGATGGCCTGCTTCCCAATGTATCGGCCCTGCTTTGTGTGTATGTGCCCAGGTGCAACTGTCAAGGCCTGGGCCAACTGTATGACGCAGCTTAGTGAGGCTCACGCGTCTACCCAACAAACTGGCGTGCTGCCAGAGCATGAATACCCACATACGGAAATGTCGAATTCTGGCCTCTGACGAATATTCAGGCCCGCCTTCACTTAGGGCGGGCACTCGGCTTTCTGGGGGCCTTAGCCCAGAACATGTGATGTCTGATAGGGCCCCTTGAGGGCTTTTTCCTCACAAATGAGTAAACATGGGTTCAAATGTACCCTTTAAGCCCTTTAGTCACTGCTTATATCCACCAACCCCCTCTGGATGACCCATCACCAAAACCGAACTTAAGACCAGATTCAGACCGCCTAGGCCAAGCGCAGTCCTGGCCTGAAGTCTTTTTTTTTTTCTTTTTCTTGGGATCCTTGCCTCTTTTTTGACCCGTCTGGTTTTGCCGGTTGAACCCCCCTCTGCCCAACTGGCCCAGGGGTGCCTGGCTACGTGTGCCAGGCCAGGCGACGGCCAGGCATAGCAAAATGGAGCTATGCTGCTGTAGAAACCAGAGTGATAACATTCTATCATGAACATCGTTACCCATTTTCTTTTCCAACCATGAGAAAAAAACAACGGACCACAAGTTTGTCAGAGAAACACTGACACTAATCAGATCATTGCCATTTCCAAATAGCAATGCATAGAAAACAGACAGGAAAAGTCTAACAGAGAAGTAGTGACACGCAAAGTCCCATTAAGAGCACAAGTAGTCTGCTGTGACCAGATCCAAAACAAAAACTTCCTTGAACCACCCGTACCACGCACAGGCACACTTCAAAACCGAAAATGTGACACTGCAGGCTCTTAGGATGAACAGTGCTACCAGGCAACAAAGGCTGGTACCACCAGTACTGCGGGGTGTATTTTTTGGCCGGGACGGAGGACCCGCCTCAACAAAAAGAGGCTCGGTGGTACTGATGAAAAGAATAGAGATTGGTAGGATGGAGGTTGAATCTGTATCCTCCTATGCTGGTCTCCGGGCGGCACGGCTGGGGAATGGCCGCCAGGGTATCCTCTGGGGTGGGCGGGGCAATTCAAAAACAATTAAAAAAAAAACAGTTGTGTAAAATTGCAATACAATTCTACAAACAAATTTCGGCTCAGGTCCCTAGGATTTCCTTCTTAATTTTAAGATAAATCATAAATGAAAATAAATGAGAAAACATGAGGTAAGATATACCCATTAAAGTTTAAACCCTTCTAGTTTCCATTTATAACCCCCAACCCCCCCTGGATGGCCCATCACCAAAATGGAAGCTAAGCCCGGATTCTGACTGGTCAGGCCAAGCGCAGATCTGGCCTGAAGTCGGTTGTTTTCTTTCCTGGAATCCTTGCGTCATTTTCAACCTGCCTGGTTTTGCCAGGCGACCCTTCCCCTGCCCCGCTGGCCCGGGTGTGCCTGGCCGGGTGCACCAGGGTGGGCATCGGCCCAGCATACGTATCCTCCTATTTTGGGAAGAAAGCAGTACCATAATGCAGGACCAGGCAACAGGCAAGGGGATGTCAAACACTGGACCATACCTGCCGATCCATGTCACTTGAGCTTGCCAGACCATCATCATCTGACAATGCCCGTTCTGCGCCCATGCAGGGGTCTCCTGGGGACATAGCCTCATGTAGATCCATGTGATTCTGCTGAGCTGTTTGCCTCATGAAAGGCTCAATGGATTGCACACTCATCATACCATTGGAGAAGAACTTCGTCTGAGAGCAATAAGAAAGTCATGCCAAAAAAGGAACGAAGTAGAACAGAAGAGAACAAACTGTTAGGCACATCAATGACACACCGTACATTTACTTCTGGCATCCCAGCTTGTTCATCCCTTTAATATACAACAACAGAGAAACAACAGAGCCTACCAATGGGTTGAGCTCCGTTGGTACACCTATGAACTGTTGAAATACAGACGCAAGGTTGAATCCACGTGAACTACCGTATTCACCCGAATACAACGCCCGGTCATTATAGCTCTATTTGGTGCACCTTTCAGTCTAGATACAGTGATAATGACCGGACGTTCTATTCGGGTGAAGACGGTAGTTGAGTGAATTTCTGAATTACCGGGGGCTGGTCAGTTCAATGATGATATCTCAAGGCTGTCACCCTTCCTTGACGAGGACGAAGCCCCCGCCCGGCCCATTCTGCACTCCCAGTTGTGCCCAGGTCAGTTCAGCCCTTCAACCGGAAATCCGCTTCGGCGAAAAACTGCCACAAACTTTTATTTTTATATTTCTGAAAACCGAGTCCATCTGCACTCACTGCGAGCTGTCAGAATCCGCATCAGAATGTATGAACTCAGCTATCTTTTGGGAGAGTGGGTACCTTCTTCCCCCGAACATAGCACATATGCATTGTAAACAAATACAACCCATAGGCTTTGTTCTATTTGAATACAACACATATGTGTTCTATTCGAATAGCACTAAATTTCGAAGACAATGCACATGCATTCTATTCGATTTTTTTTTTTAACTCGAATAAAACACATATGCATTATGTTCAGGGGAAGAAGGTAGTTGCTGTTGGGTGAGGGGAGGGTCAACAGGGAGAGGGGGGAGGTCAATTAGCTGAGGAGCGAAGGTCAAAATAGAAGCTGGAAAAAGCGAAGGTGAAGGGGAAAGGAAGAAGAAGAACAACAACAACAAATTGAATTACACTCTGGAGGACTGGGGTAGGTGGGAAGCACGAGTGGGAATGGCAAGGGGGGAGGGCAACGAGGAAGGTTGACAGATGAGGTCGAGGAGGAAAGGTCCACAAAGGATGGTGAGGGGGGAGGGGGGAGGGGGGAGGGCCCAGCGAGCAGACTGTCCAGTGGCTCTTTCACCACTATACTACGAACTGCTCTCTCTCTCTCTCTCTCTCTCTCTCTCTCTCCAAAGAAGAAGAGGTGACAATAATGGAGGGGCAATGGCGATGGCATGAAGGCAATGGGACCCAACTTGAAGGTATCCTCCAGGAGGGGAAGGGAGGCCGCCCAGGCCATTTCCAGGCCGGTACCTCCCCCCCACCCAGATTGCTGGAGGTGTACTGCCCGGTTCGCCCAGGTGGCTTCCGCAGAGGGGGTTGCCCAGTCAGACAGGGGAACACCGTAGAATGAAAGAGAACTGTCATACCATTGGAGAAGAACTTCAGCTGAGCAACACTAAACCACCACTACCTCCGAGCCTCTTTCTGTCAAGGCGGAGTATAACTGCGACGCAAGCTTTGCCGAAGCGCCAGCACGACCTTTTAACTTCTGTTTTGGCTGGCGCTGCCAGCCATTTTGGTCCGGTGGTGCCTAGCCCCCGAAGAGTGCGGTGTGGGTTATATTTCCAATTTAGACTTCGCCTCTGAAACATAATGGCGGTTAAACCACCACTACCTTTCCAAGCTGTAGCCCCATTTGGGAAAATGACCTCATCCGAAAATTTCGGGTGTCCGGCATAGGGTTGGAGGCCAAGTGCATTAAAATGAAAAAAAGAAAAGATTTGGGCCTTCTGGTCCTGCTTTTGCAACGTGCAAAAAAAGAGAAACAAATTGTGTGGAAAACAATCATGTTGGGGAAGTCCATCACCAAGGCCATACTCACACTAGTACTGTCCAGAATGTATCTGTCCACTATTATAGCGAAGTGCAAATGTTTTTCTTTCATCTTGTTCTCTTGTTTTCTTGCTTCTCTTGGTGCCCTGCCAGCGAGGCAGGGCGTAATTCGCATTCACCTGAAACGCCCTCACTGAGGATACTCACGCTACATTCCTACCAATGTATTGGGCCACTTTCACAGCCAAAGCGGTGTTTTTTTCTTCTTTTTCCTCTTGTGGATCTGACAGTGGCTCGGAAACGCCCTCACTGAGGGCATACTCACACTACTACCTCAGAGAATGTGTCTGCAGATTCTGCATCCTATCATGGGCAAAGCTTGCTTTTTTTTTATCCCCTCTTCGTTGGTGAATCTTACCGCCCCGTCCGTATCTTTTTCGTATGGTACCGGGAAAGAAAAACAAAAAGGTTCCACGAAAATGCCAGGCTCGGCAAAACTTCGCGCGCAGGTAAAATCAGGGTCCACAAAAAGAGGCTCGGAGGTAGTGGTGGTTTAAGAAAGCCATACGAAAACAGGAGAACACCGTAGAATGAAAGAGAACTGTTAGCCACATCCCTGACACACCATACATTTATTTTGGCCAATCGAGCTTGCCCATCTCTATAGTATGCAGCGGACGACCAAGAGAGCCAGAAAACAGAAGTGCTCTGAGTGTCCAGTACAGCAACGGTTAAACGAGGGACTGATTCTAACAATCTACATTGGCTTTTTCTTGCGGTGACGCTACTTCACGAGTGCCTTACTCTGCTGCCTGGATCTTGAGCACTGCGATTGGAATGAAGAAAAGCCTAACAGCGTTCACGAAAGTAAAAGGCCTGAGAGGAATGGCATCCAAAGAGGCCCCCACACACAACGCACATTCATCAAGCCAAACAAACTCACCTGTGCGTGATGGTATTTCATTGCTTGTGAGATTAGGCTCCGTGGCTTCTTTTGTTCCAGCGCTGTCATGCGGCAACCAAATTGCATGGTGAACTCATCATAATCCTCCTTAGCCTGCTGGAGTTCCTTCTCATGAAATGTTGCATTCGAGGTCCCATTCAAATATCTGCTCCCTTTCTGCTTCATCACACGAGCATGGTACAAGTCGTGTACCATCCTGTCCCAAGATTGCAGGATGGGAATATCACAGATTAACCAGTATCCTAGAAAACAACAGATATCAACAAAAATCTGTGCGAAAGCACAGGACCCTCAAAAGCCAAATTGTTTGTCAAAAACATTCACTATACTGTGTACTTCCTTCCTATACTCCCACTCTGAGCATCACTCACAAGTCATATCAACATAGTACTACAAAACTGACCTGAGCAACAGAAGTGCAGTAACCCGTGTTCTGCAGCCGGTCTGGGCCCTCAAAGCAAGGCCCAGACGACGCAGGCCAAACTCGGCCTGCGCCAGGCAGTGAGACCACGCGCTGCCTGGAAAGTCAAAGGTCTAAGTCAACTGTCAGGTCAAAGGTACCCCGCCCAGGACCTGGTCAGATACACACACTTGTTGTGCGCAGGTACCCAGACAGCATGGAGGCCAGGGGAGATTCGGTTTCAGGCCAATCTGGGCCGTCATCTGTGTTGACATCTCGATGACTGAGGATTCCAGTACCCGGGGTCCAGACCCCGCGTCAACGCTACATAAGCACTGACTCGCTGCCTTTGACATTCATTCAGTCTTGCGTCGATGCTGACTTCATGCGTTGATGACACGACGCTGGCTTTGTGCTGGCACTTGGGAGATTACGGCGACAGCGACGCACTGCTGGCTCGGCATGGTGGCTGGCTGGCCATTGTCTTCATGGCATGCTGACGTGGCAGCTGCCACGCGTTGCTGCTGACGTGGCCGCTGCCACGTGTTCTATCTTCTGATGTGGCTGGGCTGCGTGACCGGTATTGCTGTTCTATTTCATCGTCACTCGGGAGGAGATCATGACTGTGGGATGATTGTGGACACGTACCTGGTTATCTTGACGTCGACATTGCTCCAGTATGCTGATGAGGGTCTGATCGACGTGCCACGTGGCACACTGGAATAGAACTTTAGATGTGTGTTCAGACTATTGATTACCTGACGTGTTGATCGATGAGGAAGCCCGAAGCACGAATGGGCCTTGTTATTTATTCCTCTCCTTTGTCTAATCTCCCTCCTCTCTCCTTCGTCTGTGTATGACTATCCCATCTCATTCTATCTGAACATGATTTTTATTATTGATAATCCTCAGCAGGTTGACATTCATCTGGGCTTGCACTGTTGACAAGTGCCTTCACGATCTGGGTTCATTGCAATTTGGTATCGGAGCTGTACTCCTAACATCAACGACGACCGCCAGTGATGCTGACATGGAATGCTGACGTGGAACAGACTTGCCGGCGAGAAGACCCGATCCCGACGTGCGTGCTGGCGTGGCAGTCGTCAACAGTGGGACTGACTCGCTTAGAGTTTGCTGCTGGAAATCACAGGGAGCAGCAGACTGTGTCTGAGTGTGGACCAGCAGTACTGACTCGGTTAGAGTTTGCTGCTTGAAATCACGGGGAGCAGCAGACTGTGTCTTAGTGTGGACGAGTGGGACTGATTCGCTTAAGAGTTTGCTGCTTGAAATCATGGGGAGCAGCAGACTGTGTCTGAGTGCGGACTGAAACTTAAGTTTGAGTCAGCACTCAGGCTGAGTCTGCTGCTCCCTATGATTTCAATCCGCAATGGTAGCAAGCTCATGCGAGCAAACTCAAAGCAACCCCACTTCGCCCCCCCCCCTCTCCCTTCTTTCAAGCAACAATGCAAGAAAGCTCGAAGTCATGTTCTGAAGAATCAGAACTTGAAAACAACATAAGTGCAGCCCACAGATTCACAGAAGCTGTTCGAAAGACTCAGAGGTCTTATGAATTCTAATCAACAGGAAAGCCTCCGTTGACATTACATGGTAACAGTGATAACACGAAAAGAATATAAAAAGAATTAGCGCAAGTGCAGAGGCCCCTTGCAACTTCCTCCCCCGGTTAGCCCTGTCTGTAAACCCCCACACATACATTGGGGCACACTGTGCCGCTGTTGTACGCGGCTATTGCCAGTTGCTTTCCCAACCATCTTCATCACTCTCACTACTTTCTTCCGCAACGGTTGGATCGTCTTCCACGACCCTCGCCTTCTACGCCAGTTGCTTTCCCGACCAACTTCATCACTCTCACTACTTTCTTCCGCATCGGTTGAATTGTCTTCCACAACCCTTGCCTTCTACGCCGCCTTCCTCTTCGGTTGCTTGGACAGGTGTGTCTCCAGTCTCCACATTGTCCAGTTCCAGTGTAGGGCCCCCTTGCACCTTCCTCCCCCAAGTGACATGCTCTTGCACCTCACCCCCTTCACCACCATCCTCGCCGGCCGGAGCGCATACTGATGTTGCTGGCTGAAGTGGGTACTTTTCCTTGCCACTTTTAGACCGTTGTCATGCTGCATGCCCTTGACCTGCACAGGGAAAGGAAGGTTTGAACCACACCCGGGATGGCTGCTGCACTGGGCACCTGGTGGGCGCCTGGAGTACACTCGAACGACTCCTGTTGCACTCCCATTTTCTTTTTGCTGCTGCTGCAGTGGATCATGCTCTCACTGCTGCTGCAGACCATCGTGCTCTTGCTGCCGATGCTGCTGCAGTCCATCCTTCTTTGTCTGTTGCTGATGCAGTCCTTGTTGTTCCTCCTGCTGCTGCTGCTGTTGATGCTGCAACCCATCGTTGTACTGCTGCTGCTGCGGTTGCAGTCCTCATTGTTGTTGTTGCTGCTGGTGTTGCTGGTCATCCTCTTGCTGCTGCTCCTGCTGCTGCAGCAGTCCGTCGTGCTCTGGCTGATGCTGCTGTTGCCACAGCACATCCACTCACTCTTCAATCTGCTGTTGCAGGCCTTCCTCGTTGCTCCTGCAGTCCTTCCTCTCGCTGCCGCTGCTGCACTTCCTCTCGTTGTTTCCGTTGCTTGCCTTCCTCCTGGTGCTGTTGCTAAACCCCCTCCGCTGGTAGACATCTGCACATTCCCACCATTGTATTGCTCATCCTCCCCGTGGGAAAGCGCTTTGTTTCGCTGTTTCCTTTCACATCCGTTGTCCCACAAGGGTGCGATCACCATGAGCAAGGGACTGCGCCCTCGCCCTGTCAGCGTCATCATCGAAGTCGAGGTCCGCTCCGATGGTTACGTTGAAGTCCATCCCCCGAGGCTGCAAGAACTCCAGATCACTATCGAGGTGACCCTGCTCCACGTTATGGGTGAGGTCGTATCCAGTTCGTTGTCATTGCCGGACTTGTCGCTCGCTCTTGGCGACCGCAAGGTAAAGTTCTCGTTGTCTTCCTTGCTCTCCTCAATATCATTTCCCTCGTCATCCACACCCATATGCGCCTTGCCTTTCCCGTCGTCAACAACTTCAACAACATTTTTGTTCTTGCATTTGTCTCTCCAAATAAGGTTCGCCCCATCATCACTGTTGTCCGAGGAGCTTAATTCATCAACGGCCTGCGGCTTCAGGACCTTGGCTTGGGGAGTCTTCGTTAGATTTGACTGACAGGCCACTTCATCATCACTCAAGTCTGCTGCAGTTGCAGCTCTGGGCAACGCTGCAGGATCATTTGGTGGTGCTTCCACATCATCAAAGAATGCAGCCCACATGTCCAAGTACCCTGCCAAGCTTCCCATGCTCTTCTTCTTCTTGATGTCCAGCAGCTGAAGATTCCAATGGATGCACAATCACTTGGCCAGGCTGTCAGGAGATAACGGGCCTCTCTTGTCGTGGACAAGATCGAGAGAGGACCAGTTCCTTTCACAAGGGGTTGCAGTGCTCCACATCGCTGTGACCATCACGACAATGTCCCGAGGCTTCTTATGACAGGGCCCATGCAGATTACCATTTGGAGGCCATCATTTGAGCAAGGGAACTGTCAAACTTCGTGAAGTCAATCGACAAGCTCTCCACCACTTTCCCTGTCATAGGATCCTTCACCAACATGTCCTCAGTTGGCTCCCTGTAGAAAGCTTGCAAGTCTGCCCACAGATCTAGCTGCTCCTTGCACCCCCAAGTGGCCTTCACTTTGCACTGGGACAAGAACTTGAGGGTGTTCTGGACCAGCAGGAGGTGCATGTCGATCAACCACTTGCCATCTCTCCTCCTTGGGTCGAGGAGAAAGTTTGCTGCATGAACAGGCTGCCTCGTCATCTTCGTGCGCTGGTTCACTGCCTTCATGATCAAGCGCTGCTGAACATTGGTCAGCTGCGTGAGTGTCTTGAGATGCTTGCCCAACACATCCAAAATTGGGGGGGCTGTGCCGTTGCCGTCCATCTTCCTTAACAACTCGTATATAGGTTCCAACACATCCAAAATTGTGCGCATCTTCTTCCACCACTCTGGCACAATAACAGTCTGGTACGTCAGATCGGACTTGTCCTGATCTTTCCTCATGCTCTCATCTCAACTGCCTCCACCCCCCCTCCACCATCTCCTCTAGCACACACATTCCCCAAAACCAGTTCATCATCATGTATGGGGAAGCAAACCGGACGTCTGTGGGCAAAATCAAGGTCAACTCCCTGGAAAGTTCAGCGCACCTAGTAAAGGCCGGCGGTGTGGATATCCTCTTCATGCACATATATTCTTCATCAACGAGTTCAAGCACTGAGCTGCGCATGGGACCCATGGAATGCTTGATATGTCACTATCTGTGCGCCTTGGCAGGATCCGCGCAGCTTGCTTGTTGACTTCAGCATTGTCTATGCAGATTTCATCAACCGATGCACCCCAATGTCCCTGATGACCTGCTCCCACATCATCGCCGAAGCCACTGTGGTCTTCTTTTTCTTCTTCTTCGACACATCCACGACCTTCAGGACAATTGCACCGCTCTCGCCAGGCCCGATGAAGTTCATCAAAGGTTTGTGCCTTCGACCTGTGCATCCATCAGTGAGGAGGGTGCAGCCTGTGTTATCCCGCTTTGTTTTCAATGGGCGCATGTCTTTCTGCACCTTGTTGTAGATGATGTCCAACACAACAATTCGGATGACCTCCAAGGAAGGCATCTTCACCCACCCCTTTTTCTCCCCCAACTCAAGGTACAAATCATGCAGCTCCTGTGTCTCTTTCGTCTATTCGTAGTTTAACCGGGCGCTGTGTCAGAAAAGGTGCATCCAATCTTCGTTGTGAATCGTTGGTTGCCCACCTTTTGATTGACGCTTGTGTCAAATTCCCGGATTTCTGGCCTGCAGCAGATCCTTGTGTAGACGTCCCCGGCATTCCACCACCTTCTTCCACGACCCCCTCTCCTGCCTCTTCATCAACTTCCGCGGTTGGCGCCGTCCTTCTCCGTCGTGTTGTCGGTCGCACTATGAACTCATCCAATGTGTCCCCTTGTGCCTCCTCCTCCTCCTCCGGAATTGTGGGAATCAAACCGCCCAGGGGGATGTTGTGCTCCATCCAATACAATTGGATGAGCCCCAACGGCTTTTGGCACTCAATAGTATGCCCCTTCGCAGCAAGGATGTGAAGCATCTCTGGATGACGCCCGGGGCATGGATTCATTTTCCGCGTGAAATGCGGCCACACTTGCGTCAAGAACACGACCCGGAGATAACGCACAGGGCATGGATTCGTTTTCCTCGTGAAGTGTGGCCACACATGCCTGTACGACGCAACCCAATCTGCGCCGCACAGATTCCACTTCACTCTGGACCGTCCCTTGGACAATGGTGGGACCATCTGCCCCTGCATCACCCACTTGAATGCCAGTGTTGTGCCACCTTCGTCACCTACAGCTGCAACTGCCTTGCCTCAGGCTGTGGCAGAAATGGTTCCTTCATGCGTGGCCGCAGAGTCCGACTGCCACCTCCTTCCCCCTCGAAGTGCCTGCCGCGCATGAAGATGCCATTTTGCACAAGGTTAGCGAATGACGAGGGGGAGAAGAATAAGAAGAGAGAAAAGAAGGAAGAAGAAGAAGAACAGTGTGATGTGGGGAAAAAAAATCGCAGAGTCAAGCTGACAGCCTGACACAATGCCACATCAACAGAGGGAGGCTATGGTGGTGAAGGAGGGAGTCTATGGAGACTGCGAGGTGGGACGAAGTAGAAGAAGAAGAAGAAGAAGAAGAAGAAGAAGAAGAAGAAGAAGAAGAAGAAGAAGAAGAAGAAGAAGAAGAAGAAGAAGAAGAGGAAGAAGAAGAGGGAGGCTATGGTGGTGAAGGAGGGAGTCTAACGAGACTGTGAGGTGGGACAAAGAAGAANGAAGAAGAAGAGGGAGGCTATGGTGGTGAAGGAGGGAGTCTAACGAGACTGTGAGGTGGGACAAAGAAGAAGAAGAAGAAGAAGAAGAAGAAGAAGAAGAAGAAGAAGAAGAAGAAGAAGAAGAAGAAGAAGAAGAAGAAAGAAGAAGAAGCAGAAGAGAAGAAGAAGAAGAAGAAGAAGAAGAAGAAGAAGAAGAAGAAGAAGAAGAAGAAGAAGAAGAAGAAGAAGAAGAAGAAGAAGAAGAAGAAAAGGAAGCAGAAAAAGAAGAACAGGTTGATGTGAAGAAAATATACATATATTCGCAGAGTCAGGCTGACATGCCACGTCAAAGGAGGGAGGCTATGATGTGGCGGAGAAGGAAGTCTATGGAGATTGGAAGGAGGGAGGAAGAAGGACCAAAAGAAGAAGAGGAAGAAGAAGAATAGCTTGATGGGGTATAAAAAGAAGACTGGCAGGGGGAGGGAGACTATAGTGGAGGAGACTGCTGTGAAGGGAGGAGAGAGGGATGGAGTGAGACTGATGCAAGAAGAGGAAGCAGGGGGTAGACTGTGGCGGAAGGGAGACTGGCATGGAGGGAGGGAGGTGGGAGGGGGCCAGGGCCTAGTGGTGAATTTTTTTTATTTTTTTTTTGTAAAGATGAAGGGAGGATGGAGGAGAGGAGGTATGGCGGACAAGGAGGGAGGCGATCTACCGGGAGGGATGACCGAGGCAGTCTGGTGGGAGGGAGATTTAGAGCGGGAGCGAGGAGGGAGCTATGGCTGGGGAAGCGGAGAGGACTAGCAGGAGGGAGGAGGGAGGGCAATGGTGGGAGGGAGGAGCGAGTCAGTCTAGCGGGAGAAAGATTATGGCAGGAGGGAGGAGGGAGGCTATAGCGGGGGGGGAGGACTATAGCGGTAGGGAGGAGGGAGGCAATCTGGCGAGAGAGAGGAAGGAGGGCTCTGGTGGGAGGGAGGTGGGAGTCAGTCTGGCAGGATGGAGATTATGCCAGGAGGGAGGAGGGAGGCTATGGCGGAGAAGGGACTACAGCGGCAGGGAGGAGGGAGGCGATATGCCGAGAGGGTACCACATCCAAGGAGGGAGAAGGGAAGGGTACCTCGTCGAAGGAGGGAGGAGGGAAGCTATGGCGGGAGGGACGAGGGGAGGCTATGGCACAAGGAGGGAGGTGGTTGAGGGGAGGAGGGGATGGGGACCCTACGTGAAAGGAGGGAGGAGGGAGGAGGGAGAAGAGCAAGGGAGGGAGACGATCCTGTCTCTTATACACATCTAGATGTGTATAAGAGACAGGGAGGGAGGAGGGAGGAGGGAGGAGGGAGGAGGGAGGAGGAAGGCTATGCTGGAGGAGGGAGGGAGCCTATGGTGGACGGGGGGAGTGGGAGGTGATGAAAAACGGAGAGGAAGGAAGCAATGGAGAGGAGGGGAGGGAGAGGAAGGTTATGGCCGGAGGGATGACTATAGCGGGTTGGAGCAGGGAGGCGAGCTGGCAGGACGAAAGAGGGAGTTGGTCTGCGGCGAGGGAGGAGGAGGGAGGGTACCACGTCAAAGGAGGGAAGGCAGAGGGCTAAGGCATTGTCCATTGGGTAAAATCAAAACGAAATGAACCCGCTAGACTGCACGCGAAGAAGGTAGAAAGGAAGGAGGGAAGGCAGAGGGCTAAGGAAGGAAAGATGGAGGGAGGTCCGCGAGAGGAGGAAGGGCGGGAAGGGGGGTCGAGAGGGAACGCCCAAGGGAGGAAGGAGGGAGGGAGAAGTGGCGGCCGATGAAAGGAAGAATGGAGGGAGAAACGATGGCAGAGGGAGAAGGAATGGCCGAGGAAGGAATGAGCGAGAGAGGAGGGAGGGCGGAGGAGGGAGGGCGGAGGAGGGAGGGCGGAGGAGGGAGGGCGGAGGGGCGAGGGCGGAGGGGCGAGGGAGGAGGCAGGGAGGAGGTCAGGCGCAGGTGGATAGGAGAAGGAATGTGGAGGGAGGAGGGAGGTATAGGAGAAGGAATGTGGAGGGAGGAGGGAGGTAGGAGATAGGGCGGAGATGAGGAGGTCAAACGGAGATCAGGCGGAGATCAGGCCGAGATCAGGCGGCCGAAATTAGGAGAGACTCACTTTACTCAGCCATGCCGACAAGCCCTATTTCGAGCATGATTTAGCAGAGCCATCCAAGTTCCACGAAAGTAGACAATGCCTCAAGCACAAGTTGCAGTAAGCCACGTCGAAGTTCACGTTTCCTCAAAAGTAGATTGACTCAAGCAGACGTTGCAGTAAGCCATGTCGGAGTCCACGTACCACGCAGGAAAATTCACGTAGCACCAACCTCACGAACCTCAGGAAAATTCACGTAGCACACACCTCACGAAGCTTAGGAAAATTCACGTAGCATAGCTCGTAGCACCAACCTCATGAATCAGGTAGCACCAAGCTCGCAAATCAGGTAGGAAGCTAACGAATCAGGAAGCAACAAGTTCACTAAAGCACGTAGTGAGCGAGAGAGAGAGAGGGGGGCGAAAGAGAGGCCCAAGTCAAGTCGCCAGCACCTATGCACATCACATGTCGCACGGTGGGTCGCCTAGGCAAAGCAGCACAGTAGATCGCTAGGGGGGAGAGAGAGAGAGACCCCTGGGCCGCACTTCGGTAGCACTACGGTGGTAGGTCACATAAAGCCAGTAGGTCAGGCAGCCCAGTTAGGTCGTCGACCCCATTAGCTAGGTCTCATAAGAGAGATTGCGTGGATCTCTCGCTCCCTCTCTCTCTCCCATCTTTACACCCTCGAAAACTCTCTTGAGCTGAGACACAGCCATACCCGAGTGCCACCTTTGCAGCTCTCTCTCTCTCTCTCTCTCTCTCTCTCTCTCTCTCTCTCTCTCTCTCTCTCTCTCTCTCTCTCTCTCTCCCCACACACACACACCTCCCCCGTGATCACATCCTACGGATCTGTCTTGACGGCCATCCCAACACTAGCAGGCACCTCTCTCTCTCTCTAGCGCATGTGCATGCTATCTCCTTCCCTCCCTGTCGGCGCATGTCAGTTTGGCCGTGTGTGTGTGCGCCAGCATGCCACGGTGAACATTTGTAGCAATCTGCGAGCTCACTTAAATGATTTGGGCCTTTGTTCCAAGTATTTCCCCCACCTACTTGTTCTTCACCCCTTCACAGCCATTGCGAGGCTGACTCTCACTGGACCTTGCTCCACTACTCACCAAAGTCACACCGTAATATTTTTTGTTCTTTGCGCATGTTGAAAGTAGTGGAGCAAGGCCCTTTCTTTTTTCTTTTCTCGTTTTCTTTAATTATCGAGGCCCTTTATTTGCACGTCTCTTTCATTTTTGTGTGCCGCGTTGCAACTGCAAAAGGTCCATGCACAACGGGCCTCCTCATCCTAGGGCTTCTCCAACATATCTTGGGCCTCCGCATCCTAGGGCTTTTTTTAACATATCTCTGGACGTAATTGTGGTCAGGTGCATACAGGTGCAGCTGCACAATCTCAAGGCCATTGTCCTTCTTTGGAGATTGTACAGCCACACCTGCAGCTGACCACAATCATGTCCAGAGATAAGCTGAAAACAGCCCCAGGATGACGCGGCCCATCGTGCATGGACCTATAGCGGCTGCATGGCGGCAAAAGAAAAAACGACCATGCAGCGAAAAAGGAAAAAACAATCGTCGGACGGCTTGAACAATCACGCTTGGAAACAAAAGAAAAGCTTCCGACAAACTATTACAGGTCCAAAACAAGCGCCACGGCCAGAACATCAATCTTAGCCAGGCCTACAAGAAGAAACATTTACTCCCCACGACCCCTTTACCTCTCGTAGGCTCAAAACCTTCGCCCTCTCGAAAATGCACATGCATCTGACACATTCTGACACAAAAAATGCAATCGTACAATGTAGAAAACCGCAACACATCGAAGGACTCACCTCATAAACACTCCAACTAACATCCAACGGCCACAGCCGCATAGTCCGCCAGTGCACAGGACACGCGGCCATTAAGAATTGTAGTATTGGTTATAGATTAGATCAATCAACTGCTGCACCCCTTTTAGCTAGGGCCGCCAGCCAAACTGCTTGAGAGGCCAAGCCCCAAAAACTGCACCAGCATGAAAGCCACAACTCTGAAAAAATAGCTGGGAATCGTACTGGTGGTTTAAAACTGGGTGAGATCTTTTATTTCTTGTTTTCAAAAGGGGTGGACTCTAAAATGGTGTGTTTAACAGGGCTGCTAACCAGTCACTTGATGGTTATGGGGCTCATTAAATTCATTTTTTGGGAGAGCCATGGAGTTATTCCGCTTTTTTCCTTCTCTTCATGCCTTATTGTATGCCCATATAGCCATGCCCTCCCGTTGGGACTTCCACACAGATTGACCGGCCAAGACCAGTCCCGCGCATTCTATATGAAAATAGAGAAAAATCCTTTCAGCCATGGATCATTTTGGTGCTACTTTGAGTTGCACAAATGCAGCCCATGTCCGAGCTTATTCCCAAAACGAATCTGTCGGCTTTGGTGGGGTTGCGGACAGGGTAGTAGGGCTGATAGGGATTCTGTTTCCTTCTTCTACCCTTTTACTTTTGCCAAAACAGCAAAGAAATTTTGCAGCCACCCTCAGCATCCCCAGTCTATGGTCATATTCAAATTTTAGTATTTAGCCCAGCATATTTCTTTTCCAGTTTACTTTCCAAATTGAAATAATCAAAACCTTTCATTCTACACACCTTGACGGACAGGACAGAAGCTGGACCCCGACAGGCCAGCACCTGCCAGGCATCAGGTCCCGGTAAATGGTTTCATGTTTTAGTTCTTCCGCTTCTCAATTGAACTGGTGTTCTTTCGCTTCCTGTAAGTCAAATATGTTCAAATATTCTACAACATCCATTATTATCCGTTTCAAATTTTTCTCATTTGGTCTCGTAAATCGTTCTGTTCTTTAAACATCTTTTGTTTTGTCTTTTATATAAGAAGAAAAGTACAGTCTGTTTTCTCCTCATATTATTTGCTATACTTTTTTCTTCTCTCAAATTCTTCTGTATTTTCCTCACTCCAGCTACCTCCCCTGTATACTAGCAAACCCGGCACAACACCCCAAGGCAACCGAGCACAGACAACGGGCCAAGCGACAATGAACCAGGAGAACACAGGACCTTAAATTCAGTAGCTAAGCCTAGGCTATCCTAAGGTTATGGGTCTACATGCTCTCTACACCCCAGCCTTACATAACTCTGCTCTTCGCGGGAAGCAGTACCCCAGCTCCTAACACCTGGTGCTGGCTAGAAGGTTAGAACACCACCTCCTTACAAACCAAGAGGCTCAACCCAACTTTCTCAGCTGGTGAACCCGTTGCATGCCCCCAGGAGGTCGCAGGGATGGAATGGACGACGTGGGGAATCGAACCCACAGCCTCCTGAATGCCACTTATGTGCTCAACCAACTGAGCTAGCCCTCTTGGGCCCTTTTGAACATCTTTATATTCCAACCTCAGTTCTTCTCTCTCTCTCTCTCTCTCTCTCTCTCTCTCTCTCTCTCTCTCTCTCTCTCTCTCTCTCTCTCTCTCTCTCT
>BFEA01000020.1:672925-684720 GCA_003427395.1 Chara braunii | reverse complement strand
AACCCTCCAACAGCCCTTCATAACCACTAAGCAGGTATACAACATAGTCATGCATCCACACCAAACAGTTGGAAGGCCTCTTGCCAACAGGTGCCGATTGTGCAAGTATACAACATAGTCGTGCATCCACACCAAACACTTGGAAGGCCACCACACCATTCAGAAAGAAAGTTCAGTGGACCAATAACCTCAAGACAACCCCACACCTTGACAAGAGGAGACATCAGCAGCAGCCTGCAACTGATTTATTTGACTTTTCCCCAACCTCCCTACTTACGAAGTTCTCAAGCAAGTCTGAAACCTCCTGCTGCACATGACCCACTTGTGTGAAAACAGCCGCTGCACATCATGAAACCGAACAGGGCAGTAATATGATGATTAGACGCCATCAGAAGCAACATTCACGTGTTTCTGCCAATAGGACCAGAATACACAAAACCCAGCTTGACCACGTGACAACACCAGTGCGCACAGCAGGTCTACCTGCAAGCTTCTCAAAATAGCCGCGGCTCAAGTCTCCCTGACATGGGGAGAAGCAGGCAAAAGGCCATCCAAACAAACCCCGTACAGGTTAATGATGGCACCTTGGTGAAAGCTGCTTTCACCATAAACAGTACCCAAGAACGATTGGTCAGGCAACCATGCATCGACATACAGAAGAGCAACACCTGTTATTACCCTGAACCAGTCCTACAGATAACCACCACCTCTCACCAAACTCTTCTTCTAAGACCCAAAAGAGCAACAAGGACAAATGGACCAACAAATGCCCTGCAAGACTTGGCTAAATCTCCTCAGTTTTGATAATCTCTCTGCGTGACATATAATCATTGTCCGCAGGTCCTTTTCTCGTGCCTATACTCTAGGATCATGACTTAAGTAGGCAAAGTCAATACACCAGGGTGTGCCAAAACCTAATTGCTGAAGCAGTTAAATCATACATGCGCGCATCGAGATGCGCTGCTCCACGCACATGTACCCCACAGTGCCAAGCGCATGGTGCGCGCTCACTGTGCGTGCCGCACTCATGAAAAAGGGGTCCAAAAGAAAAAAAGGGTTGCAGGGACTGGACTATGCCCACCTCCCCCCCTGCGTAAAATAGACAAATCACACCCGAAATTTTTTTTGCGTCATGCATAGTCCAGGAATTTTTTTGGGGGAAACTCGTGCTGCTGTCAAAAACTTCCTTTCCTGTAAGGGTCTTAACGCTCCTTGCATACAGAAATGATGAGCCTGCATCTGGTATCGAAATGACGAGCATGCCTGACACTGAATACATCTGTGCTTCCCATGACATACAGGCTCTATGTTTGCAAGACATATAAATGCAAGGAATATGAGCAAGAGCGATATACAGAAAACCAAGTTGCGAAATCACACAGATGTCCAAGTAGTCATGTGCGAGCAAAGAGTGCAAATGCACCGAGATTCCATCCAGATAAGAGCAACACAATGAACTCACGAGCCAATGTCCAAGCCCTCAGGCCACACAGACACCGTATCCAATGTCGATCCTACTCTGTCTGGCGCCCAGCGCCCAGCCTACACTACTCGCCTATCCTACTACACCAGCGTTCACGCAAAAGACTCACACCTTGAAGACCAATTTACATGACGTCAACAGCATAGCTGACCTCCCTCATGCACCAGGTATGTATCTCGTCTCTACTCGTCACCATGTTCTCAAAGAATATATATATTTTCTTTTTGACCCATTTTTGGGCCCAACCGGAATTTCGGCTGGACCACCGGGGGTCCAATCGACCCGGTTGGATCCAGCCCGGTCCACCCGGCCGGTTGCCGGCACAGCCATGGTTTCAAGGGGATTGTACTGCCCAAGCTCTTCGGAAGCACTAAACCATGCACCTAACCCCAGGGACCCTTCCATAAGGAATACAGCCATGCTACCGGTTGAAAATTTGAGGATACTGACCTAATGGTTGGGAATTTGAGGACACTGACCAGCCTACATTTAAACCACCAATACGTTTCCCAGCCACTTTCCTCCATCATGCACCTCAGACTTTCAGGGCATGGCCTACCAGAGCTAAATGGCTGGGGGTGCCAGCCACAAATGAAAACACGCCAGTTCATTTTTTGGGAGGGCACAGGGCTTTTCAAGGCTCAGAATAAAAAAAGGGTCATAAGTACTGGCGTTACATAAAAGTATTCACCAGCGCATTCGTTGCTGCCATGACCTTGTGCTCATGACGCATGCAGGTACGGAAACCAAATGACAAGGGAAAGTCATACTCTTTCTCAGGATTCATAACTTCCTATAGACTCACAACCCCCGGTGGAGGATGTGACCTCACAGCTGATACTCAAAAAAAGAAAAGAAAGACGCATTGTCCAGCCTTCCTTGCTTAAGTGGGCTGGTTCCTCACCTTCGCAGGAAACCTTGAGTGTTTAGGAAGTTGTGATCAAACCAAAACTCGAGGCTCACATAGAAGCTAAGAGTAGGAAATCAATAGGCATTCCAGCACTCCACTACTCACTGACAGCACTTTCTTTCTGCATCACATTCCATGCATACAAGACGTACAAATTCACTTTTTGAATTCTTCAACCATGACCACCCACAGTAATGAGCCCACTTATGACAATAGGCCCACCAGGCTTCAATACTTTTGGCTGTCACATACATCCACCCAAATGAGACTATAAGCTCTGTCTAAAGCATCATAATGAGCTTGTGAAACTGTTCGGAAAACATTGCTTTATCTCTGCGTCTGTGAAAATTTGTTTCATTGCCGGCAATATATCCTGCAGTACTTTCCACTTGTTAATTTTGTTTTGTTTGCCCAGAACCGAGTTGACTATGGCCGTAATCTTTCCATCAGCCCACTCCATCAGAGACACCACATCTTCCCCCCATGGAACTAGTTGGGCAGTCAGACATAGCACTCACATATTTCTGAATGGTCGATTTTGCCAAAAGCCTCCGTGAAGTAATTTGCAAGCTCCTTTGACGCTGCAGCAAACTCTTCAAAGGTTACAACCCCACAGGCAAACAATGTGTCTGCCAATTAGTCCACCACCACTGGTACTGTTCATTCTTCTATTAGCTACAGTTTGTTTCTCTTTCCTTCCAGACTTTTCTAGCCACGCTGCTGCATCTGGACTGTGGGACTTGGCTTTGAGGCCGGGTACCGGTTGGACTTTGACCTTTCTGGCCTGAGGGGTACCCGACGCGACCTTTTCCTTGAACTCGGACTTGGGGCCTGCAAAGTGAAAATCATTTTTGTCTATCAACCCTTATGAAAATAATAGTCTCTCTCTCTCTCTCTCTCTCTCTCTCTCTCTCTCTCTCTCTCTCTCTCTCTCTCTCTCTCTCTCTCTCTCTCTCTCTCTCTCTCTCATCCCCACCCACCCCCTTGTGCCCATGTCTGAGCCCCCGTCATTGCCTGCATTCGTTTGTCCATGTGAACAAGTGAGTTTGTGTGTATTTGTGTGTGTTTGTGTGTGTTTGTGTGTGTTTGTGTGTGTTTGTGTGTGTTTGTGTGTGTTTGTGTGTGTACATGCATAGCTTGCATGCTTGCTTCAAGTGTTGAACTGGCACGGCGCAACCTAGACCTAGAACACTGGCCTTGGAATACCGTGTCTGAACCAACCAAACACAACCTAGTACATGCAACAACCAGGGCAGCAAAAGAAAAAAGGATACAGCTCTTATCTACTGGGCCACCGGAAAACATCAGGCATATCAATTACGCACGGAGAGAGAAAACTGAACAGCTCCAGGTAATTCAGAAATATACCATACATCTGGTCCTGGCAGGATCCAAACACAGGTCTGTTGTCAACAGTCCATGGGTGCACCATTCAGTCACACAAGCTGGGTTCTTTTGCTTTTCAAGCTGTGCGTCCAAATGCCGCTTCAGAAGAGGCATGGGAGTTTGTTCTGGAATCCAACTAGCATGAATCAAGGAGAGAAGGCCCAATGTAAAGACATCCTCTTAAGCGATGAGGGATGACATAAATTCCAAAAGAAAAGAAAAAACATTTGACCACCTCTGCAGCAAAAACCGAGCACAGCACTGAGATGTAATTGTATACAACAGATTCACTGCGATCTGAGGATTGCAGCAGCCACATTACACAAGGAACAGCCAAAGTCTTGACAACCACACCACAAAAATCAAACATCGCATGGCCAGAAGGAAGTGAAAACAAGAACTCTGCAATCAGACTCGCTTTCTTTCCCACTTCGCACTCGTGAACAGATGGTGCATCACACTGGCGCACAGCGCCCACTCAAAGCTCAGATATATGGAATTTGAAAACACAGTTCAGATACAAACTCGCTTCAACAGGCTATGGCGCATCAGCGCCTGCACACTCCCACTCTCGTCTCTCTATCCAACACCACTGTTCGCACTCACTCGACTCCGGATGACCCTGGATATCCCACACGCATACACACACTTTCGTAATCATACAGTTGCCTATCAGCTATGGCGGCTATGGCTGCTGTCCCTCTCCTAGCTATGTCTAACTATCTCCTTCAGCCCACTTCATCTTCGGGCACTCTGCAGACCACCTCGCACAAGCGCTTCCGCATGGCTTACGCAGGAATTAATGAATGCCTGGGCGCTGCCTCTTGATTAATACTTCTGTAAGTCGTTGGTCTGCCCCTTGATTAATACTTCTTTAAGTCGTTGGTCTGCCCCTTTCCCATGCCCTTGGTGCACACAGTCCCACACGGTACTTGCTTGACTGGACTGTGACTGACTGGGACCAGTACCGCTGACTGCATGGGTTTGCACTGCCAACTCGATGCAGTCGCACTGCCGACGTAACGCAGTTGGGCTCATCACTTCCCCCCTCTAGCCTCTATCCAACCGTGAGACAACTTTGAAAGGCCACTTCCAGACCTTCCGGAAGTCTGTGGGCTTGGCCTTTCGAACACTGTAGCAGCTACGTCCTTGACCTTTCAGGACTGTAGCAGCTACGACCTTGACCCTTCAGAACTACTACAGCTACAACCTCTGCTACAAACTTCACCCTACTCGACAGGACAACAGTTCAAGACCTGATGACTACACTGGCCTACGACGGACAACAGCAGACTCCTAAGACACAGGTCGCGGGTTCAAACGCACAGGGGTACTGTACACAGGTGAGTGAGGTCTAGGGATCGATCCCTGGGATCTGCATCCGTTACTACAGAGGTGAAAACCGATTCACTCCCGCCGGCCTAAATTTGAGGCCCTCCGAGAATATCTCAGTCCAAGGCAGGACCTTTACCCTTCTGATCTCTTTCGTAGGCTCGAACTATGTTGGGAGCTGTTTCTAGAGGTTCAGTTCTTGTAAACCAGCGGTCGTCCTCTGGTTCCTGATAAGAAAATCGGACCTTATACTGTTTCTGGGGACGACCTCTACCTCCTGTTCTAAACACGTCTTCACTTACAATGTCGTCAATGTCGTACCTTCCATCCATGTCCGGAGGGATCATGGACCTTCTTGATGGAAACTGTGGACTTGTGACACACGGCAACAACTTTGACGCATGGAACACAGGGTAGGTATGGAGGTGTGCTGGGACGGTCCATCCTCTCCGCCCTTAACTTCTAGAACTGGCCACAGTCCTTTGTATGCTGGCAGTAACATATGAGAAATGTTTTCCTCAGGAGCAAACTCTTCAGACTTGACCCAGACTAGGTCGCCAACTTGAAACTCAGTGCTTGTTAGCCTGTTCTATCATTCTATGTTGGGCCTTCCTGAGGTTCTCAACAACGGTCTGTGCGGTCTAAAGGACTTATGCAGCTCATTGGGAGTACGACAAGTGGCTAGCTGCACGCTGTTGTTATATGCACTGGCAACCTTGGGCAACATCTCATCCCGTTAATTTGATCTGGTCTAATATACATGCGCAGAACTTGCTGCAGGATCTTATTCATCTGCTCGGTCTGACCATTAGTCTCTAGGTGACGGCCAGACGACATTAACAAGTTTGACCCGTATACTTTCATTAACTCCTGCCAGTTCTCACTTGTAAACCCCGTATCTTTGTCACTGACTATGGACAATTGGATCTCGTGATCACTAACCCGAAAGTCAAAAAACTTATGAATGACTAACTTTGTATGGGCTTCTGCAGGTAATGGAACAAAAACAACATATTTGCAAAATTTATCCACTATTACCATGACTTGGCTCTTTCCATGCCTACTTTTGACGCCAGCATCCATGAAATCAATGGATACAGAATCGCCAGGCTGACCAGGTATAGGCAAGGGTCGAAGAAGACCTAGAGGGGCACGCGTAGTTGTGTTATTCCTCTGACAGACTTTGCAATTGCGAACGTACTTTATCCAGTCAGCTTTCATTCCTGGCCAAGTATACGCATGCATCAGATTGGCTATAGTCTTTTGCCAACCGAAATGTCCCTCTATGTCATGGCATTCCCCTAGGATCAAACTACGGATCTCCTCACTATTAGGGACGCACAGACGATATACTACGTTGATCTTCTCAAACACTAATCCTTCTGTAGTGCGATAAACTGGTTCAGTTTCTGGGGCCTCCTTAACTTTCTTGACGAGGTCACTATAATAGGGTCCTGCGCATACACCTGTCTTATTTTCTCTTGCAGGTCTCTCCCTATATCCAGATAGTGAATTGATCTCCTACGTAGAGCATCCGCAACCACATTATACTTGCCCTTGATTGGTTTGAGCTCAAAGTCATACTGATCTACCTCAGCGGCCCACCTCATTAGCTTAGATGTCATCTTGGCCTGCTTTTTCAGCCATCTAAGGGTCTCATGGTCTGAATAAACTTTGAAGTGCCTCCCAAGCAAATAATGCTTCCAGTGCTCTAAGGACTACCTGAGAGCACAAAGTTCTCTCCCGTAAGTCCAGGTAGCTACTTTCTCTGAAGGCATCCTCGCTGACATAAACTCTACGGGTCTATAGTCATTATCATCGTCATGCTGTAACACGGCGCCTATACCATACTAACTTGCGTCAGTGGTGACGACAAATGGCAAGGTCGGATCTGCCACCTTGAGGACAGAGTACTCTATCAACACTCGCTTTAACTTCTTAAGAGCGGATGTACAATCTTTGTCCCACTTCCAGATTGCATCCTTTCTGCGAAGGGGAGCGGCGATAGTGGAAAAGTTCCTCACGAACTTCCTATAATAATTAGCTAGGCCTAAGAACGACCATAATTTTGTCATTGTGAGGGGAGTCGGCCAATCTATAATCGCCGCTATCTTGCTATCCTTAGGCTTAATGCCATCTCCGTCTAAGACGTGACCCAAGTACAAGACTTGTGTCTTGGCCCACTCGCACTTCTTCGCATTGATCTTGACGCTAGTCTCTCTCGACTTCTCCAAGACCTGCCTCGAATAACCCTAATGCTCTTGGAGGGTCTTACTGAAAACCACTATATCATCTAGGTAGACTACAACAAATCTATCTAACCAAAGACCTAAACATATCATCCATACAGCGTTGGAATGAGGTTGGCACATTGGTCAGTCCAAAGGGCATCACGCGCTATGAACTCATAATAAGGCAACCTTACACTTGTCATCTGGATGAACTTCTATCTGATGATATCCGGACTTCAAATCTATCTTCGAAAAATATCTGCAGCCCCGCACTCAATCCAAAACATCATCTATCCTAGGCAGCGGCTCAGCATTCATCACGGTAATTGCATTCAAACCCCTATAATTGATACACATGCGTAACTCTCCCTCCTTTTTGGGGACAAACAAAACGGGTGCTCCCAAAGGAGACGAACTTGGCCTAATCCAACCCTTTTCGAGGAGTTCGTCTAACTGCTTACGCAACTCCTCTAACTCCCTTGGGGACATTCTGTAAATCGCACCCTTAGGAGTTTTACTGCCTGGCTCGTCTATACGCCACTGGATCGGCTGCGGCACTACTCCTGTCGACGGCTCTGCTAAGTCTTTAAACTCTTCCAGCAGCTTGGCAATAGTTGGGTCCATTGGCTTATCCTCTTTAGGCTTAGTGACAGGCCTCACATAGGCTACGAACACGTGCTCTTCTAACTGCTCCACTAATCGCACGAACGAGAGAGCACGGAGACAACAATGTGCCAAGGAGTTATCTACAACTGACACATTGAACAGACGGGCAGTATTGACCTCGCTTGATGGACTAGGGAGCCTACATTCATGCTCTCTTAAGTGGAGTGTGGCCCCTGCTGCCTCTCCCCATCCCATACCTAGTACTATATCAAAAGGGAGGTTGTCCTCTACGAGCATAGTTAGAGAGTGGAAAACTTTCTCCACCTTGCCATGTTTCTCCAAGCGCAAATATGCCTTGACTCCCTCGACGTAATCCTCAACACACATCATGTGGTTGTCTACAAGGATACTTACTGACTATGGGGTCTTCCAACTTTTGGACATTCACTAGCCTCAGCTTTTTTAGCGCTTTCCTGTTGATATAACTACGGGTAGCCTCTGTGTCTATAAGTGCCCCTACTCTACTTCTAAAAACTTCTAAACCTACTAACACTAGTCCTTTGTTCTCCTTCTTCATCTTGGCCCAGACCAGCATCCTCTCCTTCAACTCTTCTGCCAGACCTGTGAGGGAAGTGCCTAGAGACTCTAACACAGGCAGTCTCTGGACAACTAACTAGGCACTGGCCTGCAACCTCTGCCATAGGCTGATGTGGTGTGGGGGTTTTCTGGTGGTGCGCACACACTTCCCCACACGACCTAATGGGAAGGGTAGTTGCAACCCCTATCGACGGCTGCCTTTTGACCCTTGGGCAGCAAATCGGGCTTCCCTATACTTTGGACAATAGTTTATGATATGCGCAAGGTCGCCGCATTAGATGCACTGCCCCTGCTCCATTCGTTGTTGCCAAACCCTCTGGTCCAAGCCCAGATCTTCCCAAGGCCGGCCTTGTGGCCAACATGGGTGCCAACCTCCTCTCCTTTGAGGTGATCCTCCACCTCTATGTTGTGCTGATCGACTGGGCCCCGAGCAATTCGGCGGGGGACCTTAGCCCCTACCTCCCTCTCGGCAGTTCCTTTGGCCGCCACCCCGTGTGCGCCCGAACCTCCACCACCCATGGCCAGGCCCCCTTGGCTCTGGCCTCCTCCTCTACCTTCCGGCCTCCCTCTAGCCGCAACAGCAGCGTAAGTCGACCCCTGGCCTACACTATTGTCTTCCTCCTCCAGCTCCCCACTCTATCTGACTGTAGGGGACTTCGCCAGTACCACCCTCATCTAAAGTAAGGATCAGGTGACCACCCCTGGCCTACACTACTGTCTTCCTCCTCCAACTCCCCACTTCGTCAGTACTACCCTCATCTGAAGTAAGCATCAGGTGATCCTTTGCCCTGACCTGAACCGAGATGGTACGACCCTTCCACTTTTTCCCTTTGATCTAAATCCTTATGCCAAAAAGTGGACATGGATTTGGCCTCAAACAGGACCACCTCTCCACTCAACGCGTCATACGTGATGGTGGCCTGTTGGGTCTTCTCAAAGAAATGCCCTCGTAAGGATGGCTACCTGATCATCCATAACTGCCTTGAGTGCCCTTGCATTGTTCCACTATCGTGAGTGGATCATTTGCAGTTTATCTGAGGCCCTAACACCTCGCGTGACGTCAACAAATCTGAGGAGTTTGAGGAATTGGTGAAGAGGGGTGAGTTTGGAATAAGTGACCATGTTGTTATACAATCGGCTGCTTGCCGCTTCATCCTTTAAAGCATGGAAGGCTACGAGGACTTGCTCCTCAGGCGCAACGTGTTGAAGATACACGTAAGTATTAATGCTAGCCTCCCAATTATCGAAGTTCTCGTCCTTCTTTCCACCATAAGAATCAGGAAACTTAAGCTTCATAGGCTCTTTGCGGGGACGTCCTTCGATCTCTGCAGCGGCCACTACTTAAGAGCCCTCAATGGCGCCTGCGCAAAATTTATCAGCGCCCTCCTTTAGCTTCCTAACTTCGGTTCCTACATGGGTCATTACATCGCACGCAAATTCCCTAAAACCGGACCGGATGGAGTGGAGGGTCATTACCTAGCCCCTAACAGATTGATGGTGCTCAGTACAGGCCCTACCTAGGAGTTCGATGCTCCCAAGGATCTTGTCCAACTTAGCCTGAACATCAGGCTGGGCCTCTACTTCCTGTCTACATATTTGTAAACTCTCCACTTCTTAGCCATCCAATTGGCTTCCTCCGTCCTCCTCTTCTTCTCCTTCGCCAGGCGTAACTCCGAGTCCAACCTCTTCTCATTCTCTATTGCCTGGCGTTCTAAGGGATCACTCGTCGCCTCGATCTCCTTAATTGCTGCTTCCTTCCCCTCCCGAGGTATGTATAACATTGCCTACTCATCTTCTCCCAATGATAGATTAACCACCCATTCGGATATCTTCCTTTCTACCCACTTATCATCTTCCTTCGTGCCACTGCTCTCTCCTCCTTCCCCCAATCTTCTTCTAAGGGGCTTTTCTTCCAGCTGCTCCTCCTCTTCACCCTCTTCCTCTTCTGCAGCCCTCGTTCTCTCCTCTTCTTGCTGCAACCTTTTCACCTCCTCCTCCAGCTTCTTTTTCTTTCTCCCCTGCTCCTCTGCTATCATCTTCATCTTTGCCTGTCTAAGCAGCTCCTCTTTCCTCTCTCTCAGGATGGCAGCGGTTTGTTGTTCTACAGCCTTACTATAGGGGCCATGGTGCTCTTCCCACTACTAGTGTCAACCATGGTGTCAGGTGCACAACTGGACAACAGTTCCATTCCTCACCACTTAGACTTTTACCCCCTGACTGACACAACCTGAGACTGACTCAATCTCAGGACCACAGATTCCTAATAGGACCATGTCAGCTATGGTCTCTAGCCTGGACCTAAACTAAGGTTGTCACTAAAGGACTTGTTGCTGATCATGAGGCATTTAAGGAGATCCCCCGTAAATCCTCAGGAATTATTTAACCTCGCAGACAGGACGACCGGATCAGCAAGTTCTCTCAAGACATAGACAGCCTGCTTCACAGCCCGCATCTAGGATTTTGGGCTTACCATGCCACACCGAGCAGCCCGCCGGTCAATACCGGTCCTTGGGAGGGTTCGTGTCCTCCGGAACAGTCGAGTCGTCAGACACAGCCTTTAGCCCTACTCAGCCCATGTGTATTTGGTCAACAAGGCTTTATCCATCATACACCGAGTTCCTATCACACGGACAGAAGAGACTAAATGTAGAAAGAAGAGACAGACACACTCAGCAAGTACCACAGGGTGAGTGCACATCCATAGGGCGAGGGGATAGGCTGAGGGCTTGGTGAGAATGTATCAACTCCAGCTTGGTCAAAGTCGTGGTCAACAGCCCTGGTCAACGGCTTGGTCAACACTGGTCAACCCACCGATCAACGTTCTAGTCAATCATGGTCAACGCTCGAGTCAACGCCCGAGTCAACACCCAAACCAACTTCGATCAACCCCCTGATGAACCTTCAACTCGGCTATGGCTGTCGCCTTCTTCTTCCTCCTTTCTCCTTCCTCGCCTGGTTTTTCTTTCACCCCGGCTATGTCTTCCCTTTTCTCCTTCGTCAACCCTCCTTCCTCTTCTTCAGCTATGGCTTCTCTCTTCTCTTTCGTCTCTCCCTCCTTTACTCATCTTCTTTCTTCTTCCTCCGTGTCCGAGCTCCGCGGCAATGGCTGCCTTCTTCCTTCTTGGACCGCACAACCAATCTTGTATCGCTCCTCTCTCTCTCTCACTCTCTCTCCCTCTCTCTCTCTCTCTCTCTCTCTCTCTCTCTCTCTCTCTCTCTCTCTCTCTCTCTCTCTATATATATATATATA
>BFEA01000020.1:617746-639145 GCA_003427395.1 Chara braunii | reverse complement strand
AGAGAGAAAACGAGATAAAACTAAAAACTAAAAAAAAAAAAAAAAAGGTAAGAAAATAAAACGAGGCAAACTACCTCGTGGCTGGAAAAGAACAGTCTTTTTCAGGTTGTGTGGGAGCAATCCCAGTTTTCCACCCAGAAGAGCCAAGGATATTCATGGCCACGAGATCAGGAATCTCGCGGCCCCACAACGCACGCGTGAAGATGGAAGTTGATGGAGTTGGAGAGAGGGAGAGAGAGAGAAACGGGAGGTTGGGAGAGGGAGGACCTACCTTTCCCGACCTGACAACTGTCTTCCCCGTTTTCAGGGGAGGGCCGCAGAGGGAAAGAGCAAACTGTTGGCAGACAAACTACATGCTCCTGGCTCAAATCACGGCCAGGAGCATTGCGGTTGAGGAATAAGGTTTTTTTTTTTTTTTTTTTTTTTTTCCTTTGCCTTCGTGACGACACTCGTCCTCATGTGGTGTTACCTTTGGTACAAGCTGCCAAAGGTAACTGTCAGACTCCCGTTTTTTAAGGGAGTCTGAAAATAGAGAAGTCATAAAAAAAAAAAGACCAAGTACAACATTTTCCTCGACGTATCTGCCATGGAAAAAGAGTCCAGATACATCAAATTGTAAAGGGTTATATCTCTCTAACCCCTTATCAGAAAAATAAAAAAATTGTTTATAAAATGTCAGGACCTCAGCTATATCGTGAAATTTTGAGATAGCTGAGGGAAAAAAAAAAAAGAAAGAAAAATAGGGCAGTTAAAGGAACTGCCTCACACTAAGGTTGTGGCTTTGGTGCGGCCACAGTTAACCCTGAATCTTGACCAGATCAAGGGCTCAATGTGAGCTTGCAATTTTGCCTGGGGGCTGGAGTGACATCCAACCCTCCTCAACCACTATGAAACAGGCAGTTGTCCCCCAGCTGCCACACAAAGCACCCGTGATGCTAGTGTGTGACGAGCACACTTGAGTGTTGCTGGCTGCTGGAGGTGCTGCCTGAGGCAACGAGGGAAGAGGCTGGAGTTCTGCAGAGAGCACGAGGAGAGGAGTTGGGAAGCCATAGCCAAGGCAGGGAGCACTATGCTCCCCTCCCCTTTGACTGGTGCTGGTCCTACGGGACTTACCCAGGGACGCTGTGGGACTACGACAATACGGCACTGTGGAATTTGGGTCTGGGGCCCAAATTTTACTAATTCCGGCCAGCCATTTTTCCGCTGAAGTGGGAAAACACTGCCGAAAGTTTACAGCGGCAACAAGGCTGATAACGATGGTGGTGCGGAAGCGCTGTCGGATTTTTTCTACGACAACACTAGTTTCAACGACGGTGGTATGGAAGCGCTGCCGGATTTTTATTGCGGCAGCACTAGTTTCAACGACGGTGGTGCGGAAGCGCTGCCGGATTTTTTGTTGCGACGGCTCGAAGTTTCAACAACGGTGGTGCGGAAGCGCTGCCGGATTTTTTATGCGACAGCACTGGTTTTAACGGCGGTGGTAAGAAAACGCTGCCGAAATTTTGCGACAGCAGCTCTGGTTTTAACGGCAGTGGTGCGGAAACGCTGCCATAATTTTGCGGCGACGACCTTAGTTTTAATGGCGGTGGTGCGGAAACACTGCCGGATTTTGCCGAGGCGACTCTGGTTTTAACGGCGGCGGTGTGGAAGTGCTACCGAATTTTTGCAGCAACGACACTGGTTTCACTACGGATGTCGTGCATTGTCCAGTGGGACCGGTGGGACTCGCGAGCGGAACAGGTGGTACCAGCAAGGGGAGAGTGATCCTTTATTTTTTTGTGAGAACCAGGAGAGGCTATGTTGACTATCGACATCAACTGGAAGCAAAAACAAAGGACGTGGGACTACCCGGGACCACTTGGCACTAGTAGGCATCACAGAGAACCATTCAGTACTAGTTGGTACCAATGCGGACCACTTAGAATTACTTGGCGCAAACGTGGAACCGCCTGGTGCCAAGTGGGACTCGTGGGACTTGCCGCTTACACGTCTGGGACTGCCCCAAGAAATACTAGTGAATCGGGGGTCGACCAGGACTAGTAACCTATGCAGTTATTCTTGAAGCAACAATTTTTTTCAACGAGACGCGCCAGTTACTTGGGTTCTTTCACTTGGACGAGGTCCCAGTCAAACTTTCGCTACTCAAGGTCAGTGGTTTAAGCCGATCCCTCGCACCTGTGTGCACCGCCACGCTGTATGACCCTTCGCTTTTTCTTTGGGTGCTCAGGGAAAGGTTGAAAGGAAAGAAAGTGTGAAGGGACATGTTTGTGTGGGACTTTAGGTCTGACTTGGACAATGCGTCCGTGGTTGAACACGTTAAATATTGACGTTGCCTTGCATGCAGGTGTGTGAAAAGAGAAAAGTGTTGAAAAGGGAACTCAAATTTTGTTGACTGAAGTGGTGAAACGTTGAAAGTTTCTTCTACCTTTTCTCTTTGAGGTCTTCACACGTCTGGGACTGCCCCAAGAAATACTAGTGAATCGGGGGTCGACCAGGACTAGTAACCTATGCAGTTATTCTTGAAGCAGCAGTTTTTTCAACGAGATGCGCCGGTTACTTGGGTTCTTTCACTGGGACGAGGTCGCGGTCAAACTTTTGCTACTCAAGGTCAGTGGTTTAAACGGATCCCTCACACCTGTGTGCACCCCCACGCTGTATGACCCTTCTCTTTTTCTGTGGGTGCTCAGGGAAAGGTTGAAAGGAAAGAAAGTGTGAAGGGGCATGTTTGTGTGGGACTTTAGGTCTGACTTCGACAATGCGTCCGTGGTTGAATTCGTTAAATATTGACATTGCCTTGCATGCAGGCGTGTGAAAAGAGAAACGTGTTGAAAGGGGAACTCAAATTTTGTTGACTGAAGTGGTGAAACGTTGAAAGTTTCTTCTACCTTTTCTCTTTGAGGTCTTCACATGCATGAAAAAGTAACAATCAACCTATGAATGAGAAAAGTAACCGGGGTCGAAAAAGAAAAGCGGAACATAAAGAAAGGGAAATATAAATAAATTTAGCTATCCTTGAGGTTCTCTTTCTATCCAGAATGACCCTCTCGACCTATTTCCCGTTCGAACACGTCTCAACTTTAACTTCTTCCTCCTCTGCATTTCTATTTCGTTTAAGTTGTTCCTTTATATAGAGGTTCAGGGTAGTCGTGCTGATTTTAAGTCAGAGGGTTCTCTCGCTCTAAGAGGAAATTCGGGGCGGGGGATCGTTGCTTTAGGAGCCGATCTTGTTATCGACCCGGAGTGGACCATTTTACGGGGGAGTGCTTTGCCGATTCAGTGGAGACGGTCCGACTTATGAGATCCAGGTTCTCGCTTGGGTGAGGAGGAGGAGTACTCCAGACCACTTGAGAAAATGTTAACAACAATCGTATTTTTCATCACCACTTTAGGACACCCTTCACTACTTCAGGATACAACCTGACTAAACATGTGGTTTTCAAGGTCTTCGCACCTTTCACCACTTCAGGACCATTCAGGTTTGAAAATCCTGAATGGTCCTGAAGTGGTGAATGCTTTGAAGACCCTGAAAACCACCTGTTTTTTAGGCAGGCTGCATCCTCAAGTGGTGAAGGGTGGTTTTCATGGTCTTCGGACCTTTCACCACTTCATGACCATTCAGGATTTTCAGACTGCCAAAAACTTTTAGGACACCCTTCGCCACTTCAGGATGCAGTCTGCCTAAACAAGTGGTTTTCAGGGACTTCGGACCTTTCACCACTTCTGGACTATTCATGATTTTCAGACTGCCAAAAACTCTCACTTCAGAATGTTCATCCCTGAATTTTCAGCTCCCCGATAACCGCTTGTGGACCACTTCCTATAAATGGAGACGCGCGATAGGTTAAAAATATGAATCGACTTTTCCTTTTGAACCTTTATACGAAAGAATAGACTAAAAATTAATACCCTTTTGAGTGGCTACCTTAGATGCCACTAACGCATGGGGAACTGGTACCAAAAGAAGTCCAGTTCATTTACCTACTAGTGTCTAAAGAGGTGCGAATAGGCACTACTCTTTCGTGGTTGGACCATGACATAAAAATCATGGTCAAAAAAAGGAAAGGGAGATAGAGGCGAAAAAATTATGTTTCTCATAAAATTACTTTTATTTTTTCTTTTCAGATGCCGACGGTAATCGTCATGAACATGCGTTTTCCAAGCAGAGAGGCTTCCGCAAGATATATAGTCCAGGGAGGGAGGCAAGGGGTGATTTTAGAACGAGTGGGTCGAATGGTCTTTGACCCGATCGTCGCTTTTCCTCCAGGACGGGAGTTGCGGATGGATCGCGGCACGACAAGGAATCCACGACAAACTTTCTTATTTATCACCTCAACTTATCAACAGATTATTGAACAATGCTTCATTAGAATTCAACGATCTGGTTGGGACAACCTGCGCATAATATTTGGATACGAGGATAATGAGTTGCACGTTCATTTTAATCATGAGATAAAATTGATGTTTTTGCGACTTATTTTGTATTACAATGCCTGCATAGGTCCATTTAAGAGATCGAGTTCATGGAGCGAATTCGGGCAAATCGCTTCGAAAATTGTGGAATATAAAGGTTCGACATAGCCACTTATTGGAGTCGGCGAGGTTACCTGCGACGACTTCTTGGTGAGTAAAATGAATCAATTACATGAATGAATAAGAACAACTCAAAATATTTTTGGCCGAGTTGCAATCCTTTTTAATATATAGTCTATTCGAATCTTACAGATGACGTAGGAGACAGTGATAATAATTTTTTTTTCACACCCGCGAGGAGGCAAGCGATTGGATATCAAACTCTGAAGACAATATGGTTGGTTTAATACATTCCGGACGACTAATATACAATCCGTTTATCGTTTTTCATGAACGAGATAGACCTCGATTCTAGTGAGGGGGCTTGAGGCGGTCTTCAAGATGTTATCTAATTAATACTGCTTATGGATGGAACATTATTCGGTATGGGTTCGCACCTCGACGAGACTTTGACGATACATATTTGATGGTTCGACACAACGAAGGGTCGATGAGATATGTCGAAAATATTCCCGAGATAAAATGGTTCTTCTTAATTATTTTGCCACATCTCAATGAGTTGCATGAACCATTCAATTATGTTCGTTATTATCATCGGACTTCAGACGACAGATTTCGACGCTTCAGGCGAATCATTTTCCCTATGGCAGAATTCGAACGCGAGGAGCGCCGATTGTTTTCGTTGATCAACTCTTAATTGTGGTTCTCTTGTGAGCAGATGAATAGCGGACGAAGAGATCTTACCTTGGCAAGATACCTTCTTGTTCGTGACACAAACGACGATGATCTTATCAGAAGAGCAGAGCAGCTTCTGCGGGTTCGAGATGGTTCTCCTACCAGATGGATCGACTTCATTGAGTTACTCTGAAATAACGAGGGATTTCTCCCTAACACTCGCGCGGATTTTTGAGCCAATACGACACGGACTACTGATGAGTTTTATGGTTATACTTTATATTTTCATCGCGCGAGTAATCTCCAATGTCTCTCCCGAGTTATTGTGAGTATTAGGATTACCTCGTCTGGTAAACGTTTTGGCGTCGTCCAGATCCTGGACACAGAGACCCGACATTTATTTGGGCGGAGTCGACCTCTTCGAGTTATAGTATGGAGACTAGCCTCGTGGATTACCTCTTTCTATGATACTCGAATCGTTAGAGTTATGCGAGGTGGACGAACGACTACCCTGGTTTTCGACGACGACGAGCTTGTGCGATTTGATTTATTAGAGACTCATGTGCACGGAAAACGACAAATTTATCAGGGTTAGACGCCGCCTTCCAGAAATCTTACTCTGATTCCGGAAAACACCTTGCATAGACTAGTCTCGTCGAGGAAGCCATATGACCTATGACTTCACGAGGTAATCCCAAAAACAAAAACAAAAACTCTTCATGTAAATAAGACCACCAAATTGATAGTATTCAGAATACCCCGATGATTTCACTATCATGCCTTGACATTGAGGGGTAAATACATAAGAAGGGATAAGTAAAACAGATACGCTCAAATTCACCTATAGACATATTCGCAAGGAAGAAGTAAGGAAAACTTTAAGTTACGCCCAATAACGGCAAATTGAAACTTGATAATGGAATCAGACTAAAAAGGGATTTGACTTTGGGCTTTATTCTAAAAATTAAAGGAGTTATCTCCGTATATCTTAATGAGAAACTCTTTGTATTTTGAGACTATATCAACGAAGAGAAGAAAATCACAGCAATATGATATTTTCATCAGACCAAACCAATTATATTAAGCATAGTGATATGACTACACAACACTGGTTGGTGAAATGATTGACTGAAAGAATGACTTCTTATATATATGGATTGCTTTATTAAGGACTTGTGTGAGTTGGTCTTGATAAGTTACATATATATATATGCATGTTTATGTGGGTATTGTATGTATGGGGCTAGGGTTGAGTTGTGGGTTTCATGCTTGGTTGAGACCTCCCTAGTCGACCGGTGCGCACTTCATCCTCGGGAGATCAGCGCCTTGAGTGACGAACGACGTCCGGGTTCAATAGGCGTTTAATCGCGTGTACCTATACTACACCGAGCGAGCAAACACCCTCGACTCACTCACCTTTGCAAATGCACGTAAAAACTTTCGCATATGGGTCAGTAGCTCCGTGGGGATACGCCCCTAAGGGTGGTGACAGCCACTTAGGGAAAAAAGCTTATGCCCTGCGGGAACCTATCCTGTCGTAGGGGCCCGTGTGATGTACAGCTGGCGCACCCGGTTAGAGCGGCAAGGGGATGACGAGACCACGACCGTCTCGATGGTCCGCGAGAATTATTTCACGTCGTTCCCGAGTTGTCTTTTCCTTATGTTTTTGTTCAAACTCCTGCATGATATGGCCGGGAGGGCTCCCGCCTCTTCGCGAGAAAAGGTGGGGGCCGATGTGCTCGACAGCGTTGGCGCTCGTGGTGCTACTGGGTCGTTCACCTTGCCGTCGAGATGAGGTACAAAGGACGCGCCGTTCTCCTCCCGTTCGGATGTGGGTTTATGCCCGTAAACGGTTGTTGTTACTCAAGTAGTCCAAGTAGCTTAGGGTGAGTTAGGCGATGTGGTACTGTTTCTAAGAGGTGGTGGTTGTTACTACGGTGGAAAACTTTGTCGAGTTGCATAGGGAACTACTGTCGAATTGAAGTCACTTCGGATCGTTGTAACTACGGAAAATCGTAGCTGATTACAGAAGGTATGCCTACGGTGGAATTATGTCGGGGGACGAATCGGGTGGAATGTTCCTCATTAGCTTGGGGAGGAACCTCCAACTCTAGGCCTTCTCCGCATCACACGTGGTTAACAAGGGGTGTTAATTTCGACGAATTTTGCACCGAATTGCACTCAAACCGTCATATTGTGCTGATTTATTGCTTTTTTTCTTGTTTTTATTTTTGTGTGCTATATATGTGCTTTAGGGTACGTTATGTATGCAGTTTTGACATGTTTGGATCAATAATGAAAAAAATGGCATTTTGTTGAATTCGTTGGACGCTTTATTTTGACTCGGACAGTGTCTTTGTGTTAGGGTTTCATAATGTTTTTTTGTTTTTTTTTTCGTTTTTTTTTCCTAATTTCCTTTTTTGATGTTTGCACTATGGTCTCATATTGTTTGTTCTTAAAATTTTTGATGAAGTTCGCACCGCAATTGCCAACGAAAACGACGAATATTTGGGTCCCCGTTAACTGTCTCTCCTCTCGCCGGCCTGTCCGGAGAACAAGGGTTTGATGAAATCTCCTACCAAAGCCCACCACTCAAAATATGTGAGCTCTAGGGA
Organism: Chara braunii; assembly: GCA_003427395.1. NCBI lineage: Eukaryota > Viridiplantae > Streptophyta > Charophyceae > Charales > Characeae > Chara > Chara braunii. Next base: position 631,325 of record BFEA01000020.1, on the reverse strand, counting down.
CTCCCAACACAGGGTGAACAGCTTGAGCCCCTTTTCCTCCCCAGGGGAAATTTCTCAATTATCGCCCCTCTAACTTGGACTTTCCTCACTGCGGCGATGTCGGGGTAGAGCAATCGGTAGACCCAAGCAGGGATCTCCCAGGTCCGGCCATGGGATCTCTAACCGTCCTCGGTATTCAATCCTCTCTCTCTCTTGCCTTCCTGCCTCTCCCCCTCTCAACCTTCTAAGTCGGTCTCGGGTTTTCTCTGCTATACTTAGAGGATCATTTCCTTCCGCCAATTCCGTGGCAAAGAACTGCCTGTCGTCGGGAGACAAATAGATCTTTGCTCTTCGCGTGCGGGTACCGTCCTGCGAGACTATCGAGAAACGAACTAGTGTTTCTTGCCCGTATATTTCAAAGAATTACGTGGTGACCTTCCCTTCTTCCTCAATTTTAGGGAGGGTCACTCCATACCTAGATCCCGTCTTCCAGGCCCGTTGCAAGGTTCCAATAGGGTCCCCCCTATCGTACCTAATCATTGGCCGGCTTATCCTACTTGAGTCAATCTCTTCGCCGCCTCGATGAGCGAGTTCTCCCACCTTTCTCGAGAGCCTTCGCCCAGCTTGAGTATCGTTTGCGTAATGACTGTTTATATTCATCCGACCTGTCCCAGAAACGCGCTTCTACTAGGCGCACACGGGCTTCGAGTGGGTTTCCAAACCACCTAACGTCCTCCTCAAACCTTCTTTCGACCTCTGACATGGGCTCTCTCCACGTTCTAGAGAACCGTACTCTTCTTACCCCTTTAATGGTGATCGAAAACCTTGCCAAGGTGGTCCAGGACCTCCTTTTCCACAAGGCCAGTCACCGAACCTCGACGAGGAAGCTCTTCTCGGCCATAATCTCTTGGTCCTCTACAAGGCCTGGGCCGAGATCCGCTATTCCTACTACCTCGACTTCCGGGCCGTCGTCCCTTGTTTCGAACTCCCAATCTATCGAGCTCGAGGTATAGGTGGCTCTCACGCCTCTCCTCCCCCGGAGAGTAGCTCCTCTTTTAAGTCATCTAGTACCTTGATCACGGCAGCCTCTAACAACTTGATCCTCCGCAAGGTTCCTGGTCTTGCCCTCCTTTCCTCTTCCCAGCAAAGGGCCAATATTCGGTATAACTCTGCCCTAACCCTTTCTAAACCCACTAGTTCAACGATGTCGGGCTCACTCATGCCTCAAATTCCTCCGTCGGCACGCTATAGCTATCCGTATGAGATCCGACGGGTCCAACTCTTCTAACCCCGCCTCACATATTCGGCCCAGGCATCTCCAGGTGATGGTCGAGACCCTTACATGTTGGCCCCAGCCCTCAAAGGCGTAGCCCAGGCCCTCTAGTGAGGACCAATTATCCTCGTATGGACTCTGAAGGCACTAGGTCAACAAGGAATGCAGGTCTGACTTTGTGAACCGAAATTGGCTCAGGATCGTGATCCTACGTCCTACCGCCTTCCGAACTGCTTCCGAGGAATAAATCCGCTCAAGAATAAATCGAGGGACTCTGACGGGGTCACTGTCGAAAAACCTAGGTATCTCTTCCCAACCTGCGTAGGTCACTCGGCAGACCCTACGGCACTCTTCTCCAGGACTCGCTTCTTCCACAAGCTTTTCTAAACGCTCTTGGATCGCCGGTGCGTCCACAAACGGGTCCTCCCTTAATTTCAGATTTCAGACCACCTCCAGAAACCCTTCCTTAGAAAGGAACACTGTGGCTTCTCCGACTATCAACCCTTCTCCGCTGCTCACCGTCGCCTGGACAAATGCCCTCCCTCGGTGTATCTCCGTTACCTCCTTCCGAATGACCCTTGTCGGATCCCGCTGACGGGTACAGAGGTTGCGGATGTTCTATACGTGTCGGAAGCCAATGCTGTTGTTGTCTGCTACCTTGCTGAAAGTTGTTCCCATAGCTTGAAGCATACTGATAGTCTTGCGAGTGGATGGCGTTGGGGGGTCCTCGGTCGTAGTTCCCCATTGTCGCCCCTTCATTACGGGCTAGTTTTGTACTATTGCCCAACCACTCTACGTTGGGCGCCCAATGGGGGATCAGGGGGAGTCTCGTACCCGTTATTGGGTTGTTACTTCAGCCCTGATCCCCTCTTGGGTTCTATCTTCCTTGGAACCATGTAGCGACTTCTCCACTTTGTGGTTGGATCGACCAGGGGCGCGATTGACGATGAGAGGTTGGGCCACTTGCCACCGATCTATGTGTTGCGAATCCTGACTCTCGTTGGTGCTGCTGATTGTGGAGTTTAGTGTATGGGCCTTCAGACGCCTAATATCCATGTTGAGTCTGACTGGTGTTGCTCATTGGGCCCAGACCCTGAGCTGACCTGCTTTGCCGCAACGAATTTTCGTCTACCTTCTCGCCTTTAACCAACTCCCCCCTTGTAACTTGTTCCATATTCTACAAGTGTTGGTGAAAAAGAGTGATGTGACCCCCTTGCCTTCCTCAATTGGACCTCCCACCTTCCTCACTTTGCTTTGACTTCGGACAATTATCGTTTGTGTGGTAGTACCACTTGCATCTTCGGCAGCAGTCAGTGTACGGGGAGACAATCTTCACTTTTTACCTCACTCCCTTCGGTGATTGGATAACATAGTCGTCCTCGATTTTGGCACGAGCTTCCGGCGGCATATCAAACTTCACATTCGTTAGTTTGGGGCGATCACTGTCATATTCTGGGGAGTGTACGGACAACACTTTTCCAAACATGTTCTTCACGACGCTAAGGAGGAAGTAGTAGGCGTCCAGAGAGACCCTTAAGGCCATAATCCAGAATTTCGTCTCCGGAACTCTGTCCTCGGATACTTGCCCGGATGCACGTGTGAGATTTCGTCTACGGTTAAACCTCTGGATGTTACTTTCGAATCAGTCGGTTGTGTCCTAACGTAAGGTAAATGACCTCCTTATTATATTTTACTACCACTCTCCTCACCGTGCATCGTAGGGATCTACATAGTCATCCGAAGAGCATTCACTTTGCCTTCACCTTCGCCTCTATCACCGAAAGGAGATGCTTGAAATTGTATTGCACGATCCGGTAACTTAGAGTTTTTACCAAGGTAATTGCCCTATGTTACTTCCACGGAAGTTGAATTGGTGTCAATTGTGAAAAATACTGCTTTGAGTGAGGGGTTCTCAAAGGATTAAAAATTGCATGAGACTTATTGCCCTAGCATTCGAACGTGGAGGGGCGATTGAACAGCTCCTAACAACTGGGGTGGAATTTCCCACTATAGCAATTGCGGCGAAAATTACTGTCGGGAGAGACAAGGTTTGTCCATGTAACCAAGTGTGGAGACAAACGAGAGTTGGAAGTTTAACCCCAGGCTAATGAGGAGCATTCCGCTCAATACTACCCCGGGACATAATTACACCGTAGGCATACCTTCAGTAACCGGCTATGGATTCCCCGTAATGACAACGATCCGAATTGACTTCGATTCGTCAGTCGTTCTCTGTGTAAACCGATAGAGTTTCACCGTAGTAACAACCATCACCTCTGAGAAGTTGTACACTTCTCATGTCTTTTGTCCAGACCCTTCTTTGCGCTGCCCCTCTCTTCTTACCTTCTCCATTTAGTACCGTGCACCTGTGCGAGTGCGGTTCCTCCCTTGGAAGCTCGCTTGGGAGTAACCTATGAAACTTTGCCCTCAGATACTCGCCCGGATACACCTGAGAGAGTTCGACCACAAATATACCTCGAATGTCCCTTTCGAATTAGTGCGTTGTGTCGTAGCGTAGGGTAATCGATCTGCTTATTGTACTCTACTACCAGTTTCCTCACCGTGTATAGTAGAGATTTACATAGTCCTCCAGGTAGCATTCACTTCACATTCGCCTCTATCACTGAAAGGAAACTCTTTCATTTTATTGCACGATCTGGTAAATTAGAGTTCTTACGAAGGTAAATGCCCTATGTTGCTCCACCGAAGCTGAAACGGTGCCAAGTGGGGAAAATACTGCTTTGAGTAATGAATTTCCAATCAATATACATTTGCAAGAGACTCTCAACCTTAACCTCTGACCATAGAAAGGATAGAGACCTGATTAGGCAGTGCGCGGAAGAAGGGATTAGGGGCATCTCGGACCTGGCGATTGCCAATCTTGCGCTGGCCGCTAGCGAGTAGAAGAAACTACTAGACTCTTGGTGGATGGTGACTAGCGAGGAGTCCGAAGGGGAGAGACACGAGGATCGAGTAAAGAAGGAAGAGGCTCGGAGGAGAGTAGTGGTACGACCCGCCAAGGGAGTGACTCTAGCGAGGAGAGCGACTGAGAACTGGTGCATGGAAAGTGTGGTGGAGCACGAGGTAGCCCAATCTCCCAAGACCGCCGCTATGGGGCGAGCCGAGGAAGACGTCAAATTAGGGGCGAGGTTGAGCAAGACGGCCGAAGGAGTGACCGAAGGGGTAGAGGCTATGGGCAGGGCCCTAAGAAGCCAGGAAGAACCCATCGGGGAGAAAGCCACGGAACCACGGGAGAAAGCCACGGAACCACGCGCAAGCTCGGATGAACGTTTGCACCGGGAGATGGAACCACGTGTCCCTATGAGAGAAAGGGTGGCCGAAGCCACAAGGGGCTTCCCCGTCGAAACCCGATGGGCGGACCACGTAGAACAGAGAATTGGCGAGGGGCAGGAGTGCCCTCATGACAGGGCTGGGTGCTGGGCACCAAGAAGGAGCGAGGAAGGTGGTCTGAGGAGGAGGGAACTTGGAGACGGACGGCCAACCGAAATTGGGGGAGGACCGCGAAGATGGGTAAGCAGGGAGATCGGCCCCGCTTGGGTACGAGAAGAGGCGGTAGGCAGGAATATGGGAGGAGCTGGAGATATCTGGAGGGGGGCCAGGGCCCCGAAGTCCATGCACTGGGAACGCGAGGACCCGGGTTATGGGGGTCGCAGGGATGAGGAACCGTGGGGACCTCCGAGATATCGACCCCGGATGGAGGATTTGGACCCTTCCTGGTACAAACCTTACGATCCAGCGCTAGATGGGCCGGCCAACGGACCTTACTTCCGTCGATATGACAATTGTCGAGTCCTTTACTACGATGTAAACTTGGGGCTGGGGTCGCTCTACTTTAACGAAAGGGATGTGACCGGATTCGTGGAAAAATGAGAGAGTTATGCCTACCGTAAGAAGTTTTTGGAGAAAGAGCGGATCGACCACTTCATTCAACATTCGGACCCGGAGTTGGACCAGGCCATTAGGGCCGTGTACCCGTCTGATGGAAGATGGAAGACGTTCAAAAGCAGCCTGCTTAGGATCTTTGCGTGTGATGATATGATCCCCACGATAGAAGGGTTGCCTCGGGTGACAAGAGGAGAGCAAGAGACGCTGGTGGCTTTTACCCGACGGTTCAAATGCTTGTCCCATGCCTTGGTGGATAGGGGGATGCTTTCGGAAGTCGACTGGTGCGTGATGTTCATGCTGCACCTACCTAAAGAAAAGAGGAGGGAGGTCCTCGAGAAGGCCCCTAGGAATTCCGCTAATTTTGAAAAGGTTGCCGAAGTAGTCTTCACCGGGGGAGGTGTGGACGTAAGGGAATATATGAAGGAGAGTCTAGACATGGCACTCCGGAGTATGCGCTCCCAAAAGAGCGACGGACCTCATAGTAGCGAGAGGCAGCCTCCGGGGCCTCCCGCCCAGCGCTGGAGAGGAGGACCCCCGGGTTGGCGGAACGAGCCCGACAATCAAGTGAGCTGGAGGGCCGATCGAGAGGCCGGGGGTAATCGAGCCTCGAAATGGGGAAATTCCCGGTGGAAAGATGCGAGGGATGGAAGGTGGGAAGACCCTTCCCAACCTAAGGCCATGGGTGCTCGACCAGAGGTAAGTCAGGCTAGAACGCCACCGCCTCCTGGGCCTCCCACGGCGACGGGAGCGCCCACTCAGGTCGCTCCCCGCCCTAACAACCCACCGCCTCGAACCAGGTGTGTCTACTGTAATGAGGAGGGTCATATCAAACGAGAGTGCCCTTACCTTACGGAAGCCTTGAGGTTAGGGGTGGTGAAATTAAACGAGAATAAGTGGGTAGTTTGGGGAGATGATGGGGAAGCAGTCTCCTTCTATCTCTCAATGAAGGTGAATGTGGACAAGAGGATAACCCTCCAGGAGGCAAGGCTGACATCAAGTTCGTTGAGATCCAGTCGGAAGAGGAAGGGCCTTGCCTAAGGGTAAGAACCCAAGTTGGGGCCGAGACGTCTAAAGGTAAGGAGAGCGTGGCGGAAGATGGAGGAAGAAGGAGCGGCGACGACGACCAACCAATGGCCGACGCCAAAGGCGCGAAAGAAAGGAAGGAGGAACCCACTTCTCCTAAATCGCCTAGGAAGAGGGGGGCGAAAAAGTTCAAGATGAAATGCACCTTAGACGAGATAGACACGATAGCTCCCCTACGGAGGACCCTGATGCAGCCTATGCAGTGCACGCTTCTGAAATACTTGGCGGCCAGCGAAAGCGCTAAAGAAGAATTCCTAAGCATCACGAAGAAAGTGAGAGTCCCGCTCGCCGGAGGACCCACGGTTCCTGGGGAGGGTCTGGCCAAAGAAGAAGTGCAGTCCTCCCGGATCACCATGGAGGAGCTGCCGGTAAGCTTTTACTCGGGAGAAGAGGCCAAAAAGTTCTATGTATTAGGGAGCGTCCAGCTCCAAGCAGTGGTGAGTGGGAAGAAGATGAGGGCTCTGGTGGACAATGGGTCCGAATCCACGGTATGTAGAGACTTCATTGCCCGGGAGTTAGGATTGGAAATAGATAGGGGGGTATCGATGTCAATGGTCGTAGCGGGCGTCGAGGCCTCGGTCCCAATATTTTCGGTAAAAGAGTGTTTCTCCGAGTTGATCCCCGGTAGAACCTGACTGAGCGCGGTTCACACTACCACGGTTGACCTACCTGATGGAAGACAGACCCTCTCAATTCAAAGTCCGGATGGAATCCGGGTGGTCCTAAAGACCGTGGACGCGCAAGATGAGCGGAACCGGACCAACATTCCTAGACGGAAGGGGGCCCAGTCGAGGGTATGCCAAATCCGTCTAGAAGAAACACTCTTTTTCGGATAAGGAACCCTCGGGGGACCGATTAGAGGATAAGGATGTCGGGGGCAGGGTTGTGATCAACGAGATAGGATACGAGAAGGAGGACGAGGAGGAGGAGTTCGATGAATGTGTGAGACTGTATTTTTTGGAGGAATCTCTCTAGCCGGCGGAATCAAGAAGCATAAAACCGTGGCGGAAAAAGTGAAACCCGCCGAGGTCAGCCGGGATAGAACGGGGGAAACTTCGATATCGGAGGAGGAAATCGCCGATATCATCCGAAAAAGGAAGGAGACCGGGGGACAAAGAATTACGGCCGATAGGTTGGCCAGGATGGATATAGGGGATGGAAACCTCACGGAGAAAGAGAAGGAGTTCGTAGCAATGACCCTAAGGGGCTGCGATAAGGTCATTGTCTTCGATGACTCGGAAAGGGGGAGAATCGACCCAAGGTACGCTAAGCCTGCCCGGATCTATACGATTTCGCATGTGCCGTGGAAAGATAGACCCCAATGGAAGTACGCTCAAAAGGAGAAGGGGGAAATAGTGTCCTTTATCGAAAAAAAGATCAGAACGTTCGTCGCAGAACCTTGTGAGAGTGCCTACTCCAACAAATTGTTCTTTCTGAGGAAGGGAGGTAGCAACAAGTTGAGGTGGATCCAGAATCTCCAAAAAACCAGCGCAGTCACCATAAGAGACGTGGGGTCCATACCTGAAGCGGATCTACTCGCGGAAGGATCAACGGGTCGCTCAATCTACTCGATTTGCGATATTTTCTCGGGGTATGATGAGATCCCCTTGGACTACCGGGATAGGCACATGACCGCCATGCATACGCCTCTAGAGCTGGTCCAAATGATGGTGGTACCGATGGGGTGGACGAACGGCGTACCTGTGTTCCAAAGGGCCATGATTGCGATCCTCAAGGAGTTCATACCGGAGAAGGTGGAGGTCTTCCTAGATGACTTCCCGATAAAAGGGCCAGTCGAGCGGGACGAGACGGAGGTCTTCCCCGGGGTAAGAAAGTTCGTAGTAGACCACATGAGAGATGTCAGGGACGTCCTTGCGAAATTAGACGACGCCAACCTTACGGTGAGCGAAACTAAGAGTCGCTGGGACGTGTCGTCAATCAAGATATTAGGTTTCATTTGCAACAAGGATGGGCGGAGACCCGATCCCGGGAAATTGGAAAAATTGATGACCTGGCCATCGCCGCTAAAATCGATAATGGAGGTTAGGCAATTCCTAGGGGTGGTGGGCTACTGGAGGATCTTTATAAGAGCCTACAGTGAGAAAACGGAGCCTCTTAGACGACTGCTTAGAAAATTGGAGGGATGGGTTTGGGAAGATGACCAGGCCGCGACAATGGAAGTCCTTAAAGAGGAGTTCTGTGAAGGTGGGCAGGTCCTAGGAGTTCCGTTCTTCGAGGACGAGGAAAAACACCCGTTCATAGTTTCTACGGACGCCGGACCTTGTTCCGTAGGGGGACTTCTGTCGCAAAAATATCAAAACGGGAAAGAGAGGTCTCTTCGTTTTGAGAGTCGAGCCTTAAATCCCGCTGAGAGGAACTATAGCCAATTCAAAAAAGAAGTATTATGGGAGTTGCACTGCTTAAAGACCTTCCGTCACTACATCTACGGACGACGTTTTCTCCTGAGAGTAGACCCGACCGTGGTAGCGGTTGTCTTTCAAAAGGACTTCTCTCTGACCGACTCAACTATAGCCAGGTGGATGATACACATTAGGCTCTACGACTATAGGGTCGAGCGAATCTCCGGGGCCAAAAATCAGGTCGCTGACGGGCTGTCCCGACTCCCGATCCGAGAGGAGGATTACCAAAAGTTAGAGGATGCGAGGGCAGCGATGACCAAGGAAAAGACAATCCAAGTGACCGCTAACCTGGCACAAGTGGGGGTGACCATCCGAGAGGAAGAAAGAAGGCCGAAAACATTCCTGGCAAATCTTTACGATGGTAAGTACCGCGATATAGGGTTATACCTACCAGGGCGGGAAAAAGGCACCGAGGTGATTAAGAGAGAGGCACTCGCGTACTACCTACGAGGGGGACACCTCTTCAAAAGGCCTACCAAGTTTGCTATTCCCATGAGGGTGCTTTGCGACCCGGAAGAAAGGAAGGCAGTCATAGAGGAGCTGCACGACGGGGTCGTCGGAGGGCATAGAGGGGTGAAAGGCACTTTTGACAAAGTCCGTAGGCTCTATTGGTGGGACGGGCAGTACGGAGAAGTCGAAAAGTGTTGTTTGACCTGTGAGGCTTGCCAAAAGAGAGCGACAGTGCGCTACAAGGAACCCCTAGTTCCATCACTTCCCACCGTGCCAGGAGAGAAGGTACACATTGACCTAGTAACCATGCCAAAAGGGGTCGGAGGACTCCGGTACATAATTAACGCCCGTGACGATCTCATTGGATTCATGGAAGCAAAGGCCATTAAGAAGAAGATGGCCGAAGAGGTGAGTGACGTTCTCCTAGAGTACATCGTTAGGTACGGGTGTGTCGGGAAGATAGTCATGGATAGAGGATCCGAGTTCTCGAGCCAAAAGGTTAAGTCAATATTAGAAAGGGCGGGGATAAAAGCGGCCTACACAACCGCCTATCACCCACATAGCAACTCCCCGGTCGAAAGAGGTCACCAAACGCTCGTGGACGGTTTAGCAAAATGGTGCAAGGGGCGCGTGGAACAATGACCGAACTACTTGCGGTATGCAGTTTGGGCGGACAACATCACGGTCAAATCAAGTACTGGTTATCCTCCTTACACCCTTTGGTTCGGTAGACGTTGTCCCCTGCCCATGAAGTTCCACGTTGATACTTGGACGAGTGTCTCGTGGAAAACCAACATGACAAGGAGCGAACTATTGGAGGCAAGGAAACATCAAATAGCCGAAAATCTGGACGCGGGGCTTGCCGAGGCAGGAAAGAACATTGAGAAGGAGAGGATGAAGGGGAAGGAAAGATGAGACAAGAATTTGCGAGTCCGGAAAGAGTCGATTGGGTCTGGAGACCTAGTCCTGATGTACGACTCATCGCTGGAAAAGACTTGGAGCCGAAAATTAGCAAACTGGTGGATGCCTTATCGAGTCCTAAAGAGGTTGGATGGGGGAGCTTACCTGCTCGCCGAATTAGACGGAACTAAGCTACGAGACCCTATCGCGGGGGCTCGCCTCAAACTCTTCCGATGGAGGGGAAGCCTTAAGGAAGAGCCGAAAAGGAAGGGGAAGGAACCAGTTAACACAGAAGTGACCGTCACCCACGAAAAAGGGGAGACCTCTAAACGAGGGGCCACTTCACGACCGGCTTACAAGGTTCGAAAACTTCCCCTACCAAAGACGCCAAGGAGGAAGAAACGGCCTACTGAAGATGACAGTGATACCGACCGATTAGGGAAGCGGAGGTTGAGAGAAAGAAGGAGCGCCTCAAGGAAAGCCTTGAGAGTCAAGCGTGAGAGAGAAGAGAGGAAGCGAAAGAGAGAGAGGCGCAAAAGAAAGATAAGGAGACAGAGACGGGTATAGAATCGATTGGGCGAGGGGGGTGTGTACCATAGAGAGAACGTGTATCTTAATTTCGAAAGGGAGGTACCATGGTTAGAGAAAACATGTATCATAATAAGAGGAAACATGTATCAAACTTTCGAAAGGGAGACTGTGCCATAGTTAAGAGAAACGTCCATCATAGTGCAGAAGGTGGGAGACTAAGGGGGCTGTGCCGTGCTGAGGTAATGCGGTTAGAAACCAAAGAGTTAAGGGGAAAACAAGGGGGGGGACGAAATCTCAAAAAAAAAAAAGGGGGGGAAGGGTAACATGAACCATGGGAACAAGAAAGGTGTGGGACGAAGGTTGAGAGAAGAGGTTATTCGGCGGGGACGGCGAGAAATGGGGTGTGGGCTGGTTGTGGGGCGGCTGCCTACCAGCTGGATACTTCCCTTGCAAGTAAGAGGCTGGTTTTTGGTTTGTTTTTTTGTTTGTTGCATGTTCCCTTTGTATGGATGTGTCTGACTGAAGGGTTGCGAGGGAGCTTGGGTCCATACTTACCTTGGGGAAGGCGGTCGGGAAAGCAGTCGCAAGCGGGGCCTAGCGCGGGAAGAAAAATACCAGAGTTTTGACAAAGCACCCGAGAAAGGGGGAAAAGGGATGGACAGTCGGCCTAAGGGAGAAAAATGCTTAAATATCCGGTGGAAGGACGTGTTGACTGGCGCCAGCGACGGGGCTTGTCAAAGCCAGCCAAAAGGCATATAAGGCTGAGAACTCTTTCAACCGCCTCCGCAGCCATGGCGTACTACCGCGTGAGAAGAGGCAAGACTTGTTCGCAGCTTGCTAGGAGATCGGTGGGGCCTATACGATGCTTCCAGCTTACGGTCAAAACTGGATCGTTACTAAGAAGAATGATGGAGTGGCTACTGACGATAGCGGTGGGGCCAGGTGCAGTGCTAAGGACAGCTAAGAGAAGCCTCCGTTCGGGGGAATGCGATGGTTGGAAATCATATGAGAGCGGGATTAAGGTCGTTCGTGCTCGACTACGGCCAAAAGGAAGAAGGGGGGGCTCCGCGAAGGTTCGGTTGAACTTGGAAATGAAAAGTCGGGGCTAACACTGGGGAGTGGAGATCGTGTGCGGAGAAGAAACAGGGAACGAAGCGAGCTAGCAGGCCGTGGCGCGCGCCTATTGAATCTTGATAACTGAAAACCGGACGGGCGCGCGCGCGTCCTTTCTTGGTCGCCTCCAGGCGAGACGGGAGCACCCACCACGGGGGAGTATGCCAGGGGGAGATGAACGGACACCTCGGCAGGAAATTGAGATGTGGAGGAGCACGTTGGCTCCTGCACATCGTAACTGTCTGCACCATGGGCATAGTGGTCGTACGTGAGCCCGAAAGGAGAAAACGGGGAGAAGAGGAGGGGGAACCTCGCGCGACATGGATTGATCCTCTCGGCAACAGGAGGAAGCAATTCGATTGGAGAAGGGAGAATTGGGGGAGGATCGGCTGAGACAAAGGGGGAAAGAAGCAGGGCGAGGGCGGAGAAGAAGTGGGAAGAGAAAAATTTTCGTGAAAAATTTGGATTGACGTCTTGTGCTGTGTGAGGCTTGCCCAAAGAGTGGGGAAGGCAATGAGGGGAAGAGTATAAAGGAGAGGGACGGGAAACTCGGGAGGGATCGGGAGAGAGCGCTCGCAGGACAGGAAGCGTTCGAGAACGCTCGGGAGATTAGCGCACGGGAACGCACGCACCGGGGCGGGGGCTTCGCCCACGCAGGTGTCATCCACGGCGGAGGTCTAGTGAGAGGGGGGGAAACGAGGGGAAGGCAGAGTTTAATCGCACGAGCGCGGGGAGAAGGTGAAGTCGCAAGTCGAGCGCTTATTAGGCAGTAAACTCCGGCCGGCGAGGGCGGGGAAGGCGCGCGAAGGACTGGAGACAGAGACCAGAGGTCGCGCCGACCGGACCAGAGCCGTTCGCAGTCGGGACGTTCGGCTCGACATCGCTGTGTATTTCCTTTGTTAGACATTCGAAGAACCCAAAGTTCGACGCTCACCTGCACGAGAGAAAACGAGTGGAAGGGGAGCCAGAAAGTAGGAGAAGCGAGGGGAAATAACAGTGACTGGGAGGGAGAGATAAACAAGGACAAAAGGGGGCGCGAAGGAGAGTGAAAGAAAGGGAGAGAGAGAAAGGGGGAGGTAGCGATGAAGGAGGAAGGAGGGCTGCTCTCCGGGCGTGGGGAAGGTTAGAACGAAAGGAAGGGAGCGAGTCGAACCTTGAAGGAGGGAAAGAGGTAGACAAGGTGGGGACAAGCTAGAGTATACATTCTTCACTGGCCTGCACTACGTCTCGAGTTTTCGCTTGAGTGGATTGGTGGTTCGGCCTCATATCCAGGCGTTTCATGGTAACGAGCTCCGAGTTGTGCTTACTGGTGGGCGAGCTGGGTTCCGAACTGTCTCGGGCCGACTTTCGAGTCTTCGCATGTGTGCGTCAGGGGTTCTGCTTCATAGTCAGGTATTTCGGGTTCGATGATGACGAGTTTTGGCTCACGCTTACTGATGACGAACTTCCGGCTAAGTACTACATTTGTTCGAACTGCTTCACGCGGTTTCGCGCCGAGCGTTTTTGTGACCCGGCTTCGGGGGTAGGCTCTTGGTGCCCAGCTATTACTAGCTTTAGGCCGCGCTTATGGGTGACGGACTTCTGGCTGCACCCTACGCAGGCTGGAGCTACGTCACGAGCCTTCGTCTGAATACACCAGTGGTCCGGGTTCATATCACGGTACTTCGCGCCTAGTGATTGTGAGTTTCTGGCTGCGCTTATTGGTTATGGTTCTCGGCCGCACGCATCGTTGAATGAGTCCGCGACCTCGGATTGACAACAAAGTGCCTCGGGGCATTGACTTTGGGAGCACGCATTAGTTCCGAACCGCCTAGGCCGCGAACCAAGCGTTGGTGGAAAGAGAGAGAGAGAGAGAGAGAGGACGAGAGAGAGAGAGAGAGGACGAGAGAGAGAGAGAGACAAGGGAGAGAGAAAAAGGGAGAGA
>BFEA01000020.1:574131-587577 GCA_003427395.1 Chara braunii | reverse complement strand
CTCTGTGCCTGTATGTTGCTGACTGGTTTGATTTGGTTTGTCTTTTGTCTATCTGTTGTCCGTGCTTATCTGTTTGCGTGTCTGCATATGTCTGTGTGTTTTTGTCCCCTTTTTCTCACTGTGTTTACCTATCTCTGTGCCTGTATGTTGCTGACCAGTCTAGCTGTCGGGTCTCGAACCGTAGGTATGTCCCGTAGGGGTCAAGGTCGTAGCTGCTACAGTTCTGGAAGGTCAAGGTTGTAGCTGCTATAGTGTCAATGGGCCCAAGTTGCAGACTTCCGGAAGATCCGGGAGTGGCCCTTCACACATTGCTCACAGCAAACTTTAGGCAAGCGGGCAAGTGGTAGAGTCTACCCGTGCTGAGTCAACAGTCTGAGTCTCAGTCAGTCCTAGTTCAGTCAAGCAAGAATTGCATGGGACTGTGAGCACTTCGGGCATGGGAAAAGGGGTTAGACCAACGAGCTCCAGAAGTATAAATCGAGAGGCAGAGCCCAGCCATTCATTTATTCCTGCGTGAACCATAAGGAAGCGTTGCTTGATAGACTTATGCATCGAAGGTCTGCAGGTGCCCAACACTGAAAGTGGGCGAGAAGAAGGGTGTAGTCATAGCGTAGTGGTAGATGCGGCCATAGCCGTCATAGTGATAGGTGCAGTGGAGAGTGTATGTCCGTGCAGAGTATCAGAGTTGTGTGCGTGTCTACAAGAGTTGAGTGAAGTGACGAACTGAGAGTTGTGGGCGCTGTGGACCATAGGCACTTGATGTGAACTTGAATCTGAACTGTGTTCTTCGTTACCATATCTCTAAGTTTTGAGTGGGCGTTTGACGCCGCTTGGCTGCTCACACGTTTACATGCATGAGAAACGTAATTGAAAATGAGTCTGATTTTTACTAATAATAATAATAATAAACATAATAATAATAATAATAATAATAATAGTAATAATAACAATAATAATAATAATAATAATAATAATAATAATAATAATAATAATAATAATAATAATAATAATAATAATAATAATAATAATAATAACAAGGAAGATGAACAGTAGCGAACTTCAACAATCGAGTAGTACCATATACACAAGACCAAATAGTCGTGACCTCGAACCAACAGCAGAATTGAATCACGAGTTTTCACCGAATAAGAAGACACCGAGAGCTCATAAGTGACAGTGCTTGTAAAAGTCTCGTCATCATCATCAATGAAGAACCAATGTTGGTATCCTATCCGGCGCTCGACGCCCAGACTACAGCTGACAGATCCTATATAGCCTATACTACTATGTCGAATGATGGCGTCAACATCTTTCCTGAAGTACGGGCATACAACGTCCAATTTCGCACGCTTCCATCACCAGGTATATCTCTCGCCTCACTCACAACCTCGTTCCCCAACACACAGATGCCACTTGCGCCCAAGGACCACCATGTGTCCTATCTAGTTACAGGCAGGCAAGCCCGGCTATGGCTGCCCGCTATCCTCCCTCACGACCACTTCCATCTTCCTCCTGCGATGGCTTCTCTCCTTCTTTCGCTCCTCTCTCTCTCTCTCCCCCTCTTTTCCCCCGATTTCGTCCTACTACGATCTTATTCAAATTCAATAATAATAATAATGATAATACTACTACTACTAATAATAATAACAATCTCAATAATAATAACTACAATAAATATATAATAATAATATTATTAGTATTAATAATAACGTGCAATAGCGAACTTCAGCAATCAAACCGCATAGTATACACAAGACCAGATAGTCGTGACCTCGAACCAATACGAGTTTCACCAAATAAGAAAACATCGAAAGCTCATAACTGATAATGCTGGTAAAGTCTCATCATCAGCATCAATCAAGAACCAATGTTGATATCCTATCTGTCGCGCCCAGACTACGGATTGCAGATCCTACCTTGCCCATGCTATAATGCCGAATGATGCTATCAACAACTTTCCGAAGTACATGCATAAAGCGACCAATGTCGCACACTTCCAGCACTAGGTATGTCTCTCGCCTCACTCACAACCTCGTTCCCCAACACAGATGCCATTTGCACCCAAGGACCGCCATGTGCCCCATCTCCTTCCCTCTTTCTCACTCTCACGCACACACTCAAACACACATACTCAACACACACAGACGAGCGTGGTAGCGTATATTTTCATGTTCTAGTTGTAGATTCACTCGATTTTGTCCCTCCTATCGGTCATAGTACTACGAGACTAGCTGCGAGGTAGATACACTTAATCGTAGTGTATACTTCCACGATGTAATGCTGGATTAACTCGGTTTTTCTTTTCATATAGACGGAGGTAGTGCGTAGCCAGTCGCGGAGTTGAAGACTTACCAGTTCGATCTTCCTCTTCTCGTTGTCGTCGTCGTCACCGACTCGTCGCTCCCTGCTCGCAGCGCAATACAAACCCTCACGATGTACCGACACGGATGACATGACAGGCATACGCGCGCGTTTCAGCAAAACGGCAATGACGGGCCCATCCTCGCAGCGCCATCATCGACTGCAAGGGGCCAGGTGAGTATCCCCTCCCGCTCTCTCTTCTTCTCCTTCTTCCTCTTCTTCCTCTTCTCCTTCACCTTCCCCTTCTCCTTCTTTTTTTTTTTTTTTTTTTTTTTTTTTTTTTTTTTTTCTTTTTCTTTTTTTTTTTTTTGTTCTTCTTCTTCTTTTTCTTCTTCTTCTTCTTCTTCTTCACCCTATCTCCGCTGCTTTGCGCGCCCCTCTGCGATTCTCTGCCCGCTATCTCTGCTGCTCCGCGCGCATAGTAGCACTCACGTTCATTTTTTACCGCGCACCCGTAATTGGCCGAGTGCCTGCACGAGCGGCTCCTTCCTCTATCTGCGCCCCGCCTTCCCCACTTCCCCACGCAGTTGGTTCGCCTCGATTCCCGTTCGACTTCGAGGTCGAGGTACGAGCTGATGGGTAGTGGTGCTGTATGGGGCCTTTTGCTTTTGATGTATCTGTCGTGAATCCTGCGACAGATTCACCAAATCAAAGTTATATCAAATAATCACGGATCAAAAAGAAAAAAAACAAAACAAAAGGAAAAATAATAATAAAAATAAAGAATGAAATCTAATCGTTAAAGGGGAAAAAAAAAATTAATAATAATAAAAGAAAAACGAATCTAATTGTTAACTACCCCATTATGACACTTGTCTACAACGGGGCCTGTTACAACTGGCCAACTCCAACTAGTCGTAAAAACAAGGTCGCAGGTTCAAGTCCCCGCCGCCGGAAGTCGGAGTTAAAAGCGCAGCTCCCTGATAGTACAAAATAAACTAGCTCAATGGTCGGGGCAGATTCGATCCTTACATCTCCATCTTGGTAGTCTGCCCCGAAACCTATTGAGCTAGGTCCTACTTCGGTTAGAAGAGGAACCGCTCTGTTACATATACAGTAGTGGGCTCAGTCCGACCAGTGACCCGAGCCCATTCCTATGTGTGTGTACGCTTGCTGGTCCGCAAGCCCGTCTGAGTGCTTGTCGATTTGCGTGGGTGTGTGACTCACGAGGGCACTTGTTAATGAGAAGCCCTGAAGGGCCGGTACTTACCCGTGATCTTGATTTTGAGGGTTATAGTGGGAAAAATACTCAAGCGGCGGGAGAAAAGGCCCGCGACACTTCAGAGCACCGGAAAATACTTAAGTACCAGGTAGGCTGGTACCACACCAAGTAGAGGTAGATGTGTCGGGTACTCGAGGCCGAGCAGAAGAAGACAAAAGTTAACATTTGTAGAGGCCTAGTACCGATAGGCAGGCTGGTACTGGTTCAAGAAACCCGACTCTGGACCCAGTGCGGACGATATCAGATCTTGCAACGGTGTCTCCCTCAAAGGGACGAAGGCACCGGTTGCTTGGGTGATCGAGCGGACACGAAGTCGCCACTCGAGAGGCGACTTCCTCTCTTCATACGGGAGGATGAGCAGTAGCCTTAACCTCGCTCACGACATACGAGTACCGACTGTCCTCACCTATTATGGTTGGCAGTGTGTTTCTTTTGACTGCCCCGGCCGCATGACCGGGGTTATATTAATTTTTCATGTCGTTTTTATATTTTACGGCGGCATGACCTGCCGACTTTCCTACACCGGCTAGTCCGACGCCCCGTCACTCATTTTAATTCATTTTTGCCTTACCGCCTGGGCCTTTGACTGATTTAGATCGTGGTCGCCGCATCCCGCGCGACCTTTTCTCGTTCTTTTCCAACCCTCTGGCCCTTGTGGTCGGAGACTTTTAATTGTTATTATCCCCTTCCGGTTGTCGTACGCGTCATATCACTGCGTATGATCACCTAGAAATCTCGGCCTCAATGGTCGAGAAGTTTCCTTCACGGCGCTATGCCAAAAATATTCTCACTTCTTACTCCAGACCGTCCCCGGTATGGTAACTAGCGTTGATACTGTATCGAATGCAAAATCATGAGCAAATACCCTTGTTAGGGTGTTTGCTCCGACAACACGATAACCCCAACCATTAAACTTGGAAAAAGGAAAAAATGAGTAATAAAGATAGAAGAAGAGGGGGAGTAAGGAAGAGAGGATCGGATAATTGACTAAAGGAAAGGGTGTCTTTTGTCTGGTTGTGTAAAACAAGGTATCTGATGACTCTTGGTATGTGGTTCGCAGACAAAAACTTTCTTATTAACCTGCCTGAGTAGAAAGACGGAGGAATTAAGATGACATTACCTCGAAAAGGAATGGAAGAAAGGAAGGAGATAGACGTATGGTGTAGAATACCGATAGGACCTTAAGCATTCCTCTTGGTAGAGACTGGTTGGACTACAGATGAACGACAAGCGATAGTAAGGGTGACCTTGTACCTTTCGACCCTCCTTTGGAGGACGCATGTGATTGACCTCGCCATAGGAGAAAGTCGTCCGATTTCCAAGTATGTTATGACTGCAGGGTTGACCTTTGTAGCATTTTTCCGAAAGATGTACCGGGGAGGAGAAGGAGTGGTCATACAATCGATTGAGGTAAGGTGGGCGACTGAATTTGCCTATCCAACGACGAACGTTAAGGCTGTCCTTCCTAAGTTCATAATAGATGAAGCTTTTTGGGGAATAGAAAACGTGGAGCGAGCGGTCCTCGCGGCACAATCAGTACCTGATATGAGTTTCGAATTTGAGATAACCGATATCATTTACTGTTTGTACCTAGGAATGAGGCCGAAATTGGTCGGAAATGACTTTAAAACGTCTTGTCCATCGTGAATACGTATCTAGGCATCTATCACCTAGAAGACCAATTGGTGTATTGGTGCAAACTCTGTAGAGAGGCATCCATCGAGGTCTTCTTGGATGACATTCCCTTCTTGTTTGGTATGGTCAGAAACTTTTGGTACATAAATTTGAAAGATTTGGATGATTTGGGCTACTAAATATGATATGTACCATTGCAAGCAGGGTCGTTCTTCCCAAGACCTGTCAGGATTTAGTAATAAGTATCAAGGGGATTTTGTCATAACATGGGATGGGTCCGATGGTCATTCTTGTGTGTCTTAACAGATTCGACAGTCCAACTAAAAGAGAAAAAAAAAAATGAGTGACCTTGGCGACGAAGGCGTCAATGGAGAAGGACCGCCACCCATAACCGCGGCTGAAATTGTCAAGATACTACAAAAGAGGACGGTGAAAAGGTCACAACTGCCACAAATAGATGCCTTCCCTTTCGAAGGAGAAAGAGCGTCTCACTGGTTGGAATGGTTAGAACAAATCTTCAACCAGTTGACTCCCGCTGAGAAGTTTTCTCAGTTGTATGAATATGTATGGTGGAAGTTTAAGCCGGATGCGGAAAAAGTTGCAAGAAATGCCAATGAGAATTGGACTAAGTTTAAGAACGGTATGCAGAGGAAGTTCAAGTTAGGGGTCGGTCTGCGCACTGTCGAGCACTTCTACAATATGAATCAGGATAATTTCACCACGATAGGGGCGTTTGCTAATGCTTTCGAGAAGATGGCCGAGAGAGTCTCATTTTCCTGGGAAACTTTTCGGGATATGAGGCAATGAAGATGACTAGGGGAGAAGCATCAGGTAGGAAAACGACCTGGGAAACCATCAAGAAAAATATTGCCACGGGGGATTTTGATCAAGTGTTTCACCATCACGTAAAGGTGGAACGAAGGAAGAGAAAGGCGGTAAGAACGATTCAAGGGACTGACAATGCGTTAGGGGGTGTTTTGAGTAATATGAGATAAAGGAATTGAAGGAAAAGGCGTCGCCAGGAAAGGTACTGACAATTACGCTGTCGGCGCGAATACCCTGACAAGGGTATCCGCCCTGGTTTTTGCAAATGACAGAAAGTAAGTTTGGATCAAGATAGGTTGTGCGAGGCACGGTCGCGTTTGTGACTTACCTTGACTAAGATGGAGGGTATGTGGGGGCGCAGTTTTAAGGTGCGCGTGTGATTCCTCCGATTGATTGAGCAGCTGGTTTGGTTGACCGACCCGGATTTTGCTACAGATTAGAAAAGGGAATAAAAAATTTGCTTTCATTGGGCACGGTTGACTAATGGTAGGTCTGACGTACGAAGTGGGGCGCGAGGCAGCCACGACGTAAATTGGGCAAGCCAGCGCGGGTGCTTAGCGGTCACATGCTTAGTTATAGGTAGGAGTGAGGCCGGGCTGTTTTCCCTGGTCTGGGCGCGGCGCCACACCATTTTTTATTGGGTCCTGCGCAGGCCAACCCCAGGCTTGGGATTAGCCCTATTGGTTACGGTGTTGGACTCAGGATACGGAGGTGCGGGGATCGAGGCCAGCTGGGCGGCACCGCGGGAGCGATGGAGCGTTGGAAGGAACTAAGGGGTTGAGGGCCGACGGGGCTATCCCCCTCAGTTTTGCTAACGAGCATGACCCAGGGGACTGGCGGGGTGCCGACAGATTTCCGTCCCCCGTTGGTGGTTCTTATATAACTATTTTGTTTCCTTTATTGTTACTTCTATTCAACCGCTCCGTTCTGTTTCGGGGCGTGATACCGCGGCTGCTGCTAGGACCCCAAGAGCGTAGTTCGGTGGGTGCACCACTGAACTGTTGAAAATACAGCCCCGTACCCGAACCCAGATACCGAGATTTCTGCACTGCGAGGGGCTGCCTAGGCTCTGAGAGGTCGTGGGGCGCTGCCCCGGCTGAAGGTCCTTCGAAACATCTGTAAAAATTGGAACGATACAGAGTGGATCCGCTTGGCCACTGCGTCGGGAGGGCGTGAGGGAATCCGGGAATGAACCCGGACGCCGGCAGGGCCAGGTGCGTGCGGAAAGCAAGAGGGACGAGGTCCGCTCCACCCCCCCGTACTAGCGGGCCGGGGGTAAAAAGGCTGAGCAGCCCTTGGTGCCGCTGCGGGGCTTTGCTTGGTCCGGTCCCTTGGGACACCCGTCAAAGGTTGAACGGTACGGGGAAGACTGGCGCGGCCCGTGCGCACTAATGATGCACATAAATCGGGGCGGGTCCGACAGTCGAGTGTTTTGAGGAATTGGATACTGTTGGACCGCACGGTGTTGGGGAGCCGTGGTGACGACAACGGAAGTGAAGAAGGGGAGTGAGAGCAGGCGGAGAGGTGGCGAGGCGAATAGCAAGGGTGCGAATGAATCGGGACGGAAAGGTGTGGTGGGTGCATGTAGGTAGTGAGTAGGCTATGGGTGGAGTAAGCGCGGAGGGAGTGGGGCGTGGGCATCGAGAGAGTGAGCGAACGACGGGAAGACGGAGCGGAGTGATAGCGGAAGCGGGTGACGGGTGCTGATACGGTGAGGTGAAGTACCGGGGCGACGAACGTTAGTGCAGAGGAGTGGCGGAGTAGGACAGCAGGACGAGCAGGGGCGGACTGGAGGAAAACAACGTAAGCAGGGGACGAGCGTCGGGGACGGGGAGGCAAGGCGGATAGGAAAAACGAAGGGAAAAGCAAAAAGGAACCTGGACGCGGGTGGCGCCAGGTGCATTCGGGAACGGGGGTGGTAGAGGGAGCTATGTCGAAGGGAAGAAGGGCGAAGAGGGCATAGCTCGTGTGATTCCCAACGAAATCGGATAGGGGAAAAAACTATTCCTAGGTTTTAGAATAGGGCAAGTTCGAATCAGAAGTCAGTTTGGGTAGAAAGTTAGTAAGTTAGAAGCTAATCGAGGAAAGAGGAGCGGGGAGGTGGCGTGATGGCCGACCAAGAAGGTAGAAGTTTGCTCGACTCACGTTGAAAGTAAGAGCGAAGGGGGACTAGTTGGAGGTTTGGGGCCATTGCGAATTCGTTGGTAGTGTCGGATTTCGCAATGGAGTAGAGAGCCATGAGGTAAGGGGAACAGGGGCTTCGTTCAACGACTATGACTACAGATATAGCGGGGATCCGGAAAAGAGCCGCCGAGCGGTTGTTGATGAAATAGAATGAGGAAAATTGTGGCTTCGGGGATTTGGGACAAGGCGAGTTGGCGGATGATAGTAAATTTAGATGCTTAGTCCGTGATCTTCGCCATGCAAGCATAGAATCGTTTGTGGGGAGGATAGAATCAAAGTAACACGCATATTTTTATGTTTTAGCGGGTTGTTGATGAAATAGAATGAGGAAAATTGTGGCTTCGGGGGTTTGGGACAAGACGAGTTGGCGGATGATAGTAGATTTAGATGCTCAGTCCATGATCTTGGCCATGCAAGCATAGAACCGTTTGTGGGGAGGATAAAATCAAAGTAACACGCATATTTTTGTGTTTTAGCGAAAGATTCATGCTCAGACTTGTGCGAAGACTATTACGTAACTGATCATCGAGACCAAACCTGTACTGCTCGGCATACTGCCAGACACCCCGCCACATGGAAAGCCTCCTCCTGTTCGTAGCTTGTTAGCTCCTGTAAACTTGCCGAGACCGTATGAACCCAGTCGGAGGACCGTCCAGGTGCATGAGATAGGAAGAAGAGTCCAACCGCTGGTTGACTCGGAGGACTTACCTGAGGTCCAGTGCATTGAGGAGTGAGGTATGCCTTCGGAGACTATAACAAGGAGTGAACCTGACCCCTGCTACGGGTCTGGCACACCGAGATGAGGGCCGCTCGGTTCGGGATGTCTGTATTGCCTATGGGCGATGTCGGAGTGACTCCTTGACTCAGTGGGCCGTGGGAGCCAATGGTCTGCGGGGCTTCATCGTGATGCGAGTGGGTTGCAAGCTGTTATACCCCATGTTGAACGTAATGATGTCCTCCTCTGCGCCCCGCTATAGCCTTGCTGCCTGTCTGATGTGCGAGGTGGCTGTACTGTTAGTGTTGCCCAGCGCCTCGCTGCTTCGCTGACGGGCTGCTCATCTATTGACCCGCTAAGTCTCATTGTCCCCTACGACGACTGTAGACTGTGCACAAACGGTTGCTGACCGCTGTTGGCTACGGCAGGCCATGGAAGGTTGATGCATAGTACGACGTACTACTGCCTGGCTGCTGCGAACTGCTGCTGTTGTGTTGATAGGACACAACTGTTACTTTTGTTGGCTGTGTACAAACGACTGCGGTGCCTGTGGACTGTGTGCAGCTGCTGCTCTTGATTGCTCACAAGCTGTGACCACCTGCTGGAGACCGCATACTGTTGCTGCCCGTTGTTGGTTACTGCGTATTACTACATACTACCGTTGGTTGTGGCCGGCTGTTATAGCCGTTGCGCAGCGGCAATTGGGTTAAGGAAAAGTGCTGGGATTCAGAGGGGTGACTGGACTATGAGGAGAGTTGCTGCGAATTGAGGGTTCGTCAGGAGAGTTGGTTTCAGCGGCCTGACTTCGGGTTGACCAAGCGGGCGTTACTTGGCTGCCATTGCGGGGCCCTCAGGCGAAGGAAGGTAACAAGGCCCTCTCGCAAAAGTTTGAGCGCGCCTCTCTTGTATCTGAGGGTCTTAATGTCTCGACTTCTGCCCTTCTTACTCTAAGTCTAGTCTTGATCTGAGAGGAAGGCGGCAGGCGGGATTGCAACCCGTAGGACCGCAGCAAAGCCTACGTGGGAGGTTACCCCACCGATTGCGGGAGCTCTGCCGAAACTCAGGAGGAGTTCTGGAGGCAAAGAATTGTAAGGTAACCTTCCATCCCCCTCTATAAAACTAGATTATAGCCCTATCTGTATTACCCATTGCATGTTCTGACTAAGTGTATGGTGTGTATCCCTACTTTGACTTGTTGTTTGACTGTCAGGACATGAGTCGAACTAAATAAAGAAACGCCTGTGCAATCTCAGTTTCAGTTTTGTTAGTTGTATGAAGGCAGATTGTGAACAAAAAGGGATTGTATCTGGGGGAAGGTTGGGAGGAAGGCAGTATTGTTTTGAAGTTTTACTCGGTCATTAAGGCTGGGAAGTCCCCATAAGTTTGAGGAGACCCAGTGCTATGGTTTATTTTGGATTGCGTGGAGCATTTGACCGTTCTATAAGCTTAGGTGGTCTGATTGCTCTGGAGGCTGAGAAGTCCCCATAAGTTTGGGGAGACCTAGTGTTGTGGGATTGCCTTGAGAACTAGACTGTTCTATAAGTTTAGGTGCTTTGGTTGCTCTGACTTGAGGCGGCTGCGTGTGATTGACTTTTTCAGGGACCAAGTGCGTTCTGTAAGTTCAGGTGCCTTAGTTGCCTTGGTTATTTTGGGGTTTCCTCTGTTTATTTGGTTCTAAATGAGGAGGTCTGAGCCGTTTTATAAGTTTAGGTGACCCAGTCTCTTCCTGCTTTATTTTGAGAAAATGAAGCTGACAAAGGGAAGACCGTTCTGTAAGTTCAGGTGGTCTAGCCCAATGCCACACACAACTTGGATCAGAGAGGAACAAATCAGGCAAAGAGTCAGAATGTTGTGTAACTTTAGGTGGTCTGACTCAAAGCCCGCACTTGCTGGAACCCAAGGTTATAATTTGGCTATATTTTATTATTATTTTATGTATGAACAAGTTAATCAGACCGTTCTATAAGTTTAGGTGGTCTGATTATAGCTTATCACAATCTGAAGAGACTATAATTAAGAGTATAACTAAAGGTAACTTGGGTCGACTGAGCATTGTTTCTAAGATGAATGGCTCAGTCCTACGCCCGCTTTGAAGATTAAGTTCAGAGAGGTATATATACTTTAGCTATTAAACATGTTAGGGTGACTAGATTGGACTAGTCATATGCCCAAAGAAGAGAAAAGTTATTGTGCCCTGTGTTTGTGTATACTTTGGTTAAGTTGGACTCATTCCATAAGTTTGGGTGACCTGACTTTAGGTCTGGCTAAGGTAAGGTTTATTCCATAAGTTTGGGTGTCTTGACTCTATGCCTTATGTAAGCAGGGTATAAAGAGTTGAATCATTGAAAGATAATGAACTATTGTTTGTTCAAATTGACCTACGATGGTGAGAGTACTTACCTTTGTGGTTTGGCCTGCATGTGACTGAGTGCGACTACTACTGTAGTCTGAGTTTCAATTGGTGGGTAGTTGCTTTAGTTGCTCGCCACGTGCTAGAGCCATAGGAGTTCAATTCATGCATTTTCTGAGCTAAGTTCATTTTACTTAGGTCAATTTCTGCATTTTCTTAGATCATTTGTTATACTTGGCTTTGTAAAAATTTTGGTAAGCTACTTTCTCTATGGGAAACGCTGTCGAAATTTCTGCAAATCCAAGGAGTTAGTCAAATTTTGAGTTTTCAAAGTTCAGCTTGTCTAAAGTTCATATATGGCTTGGTAAAAATCTGGAAAGTCTCATTTTCTAAAGGGAATGCTGCCCAAATTTATACTAATTCAGGGAGTTGAACAAAATTGGACTTTGGAAAGTCAAAGACTACTTCTGTTTTTATATTCGGACTTATATAAATTTTGAAAAGGCACTTCTCCTACGGGAAGCACTGGTCGAGGGCGTTTGCTCGATTGCTGTAGCATAAAATGGGGTACGCGCGGTAAGACGCCTAGAACTAACCCGTTAGATATTCAGGTTGAACTTTTAAAAGACAGTTAATTTTCGCTAATGCGTAATGTATTATACTCTTGACTGATATCAATCAAACCATCTTTCTATCAAAGGGCGCCCTATCTTTCTTAACAGACCATGACTTAACTGAATATCAGACAATATAGAAGTTACACAAGACAATAATGAGGATGGGGTTCTTACCGCCAAGAACCCTTCCCACTTCCACAAGTGTTGTGTGTCTGAAACTCTTCAACAGATAAGGTACAGTTCAATCCAAGATGATGCACAAAACAGACCTGCACAAAATAATGAAAAAACACTTCACATGCCATGCACTAACGGCGTCAACCATCAACTATTGACCTTGTCCCTCACTTCCCAAACCATGTATGACAGTCTTGTCTTTCCTAAGACGTAAGCCTAGCTCCCTCACATTTCTACAAAGGACCCTTGAGAGTGACTAGGACCATTTAGACAATGACCACAGGTGACAGTTTTACTGACCACAGGATTTGACTTTAGAGGTGGGTATCAAGTCAAAGGAAAAACGTTGAATCGGGTACAACCGACCTGTTATCGAAATATAACAGAAATTTTGGCCCTTTTTTGTAGAACCTTTTCCTTGAAATGCAGTAGATAAATAGGGACCTGCACACACACAGGTCAACAAAGATTCAACACCCCCACTAGATTTCTCACATATTGATATCTAAGGGTCAAGCCCCTAGACATGGGTAGCGAACTCTGGGATCAACACCTCAGGCCTAATCCCTAGTTTTACTCTCACAACCGTACCCTATGCCGTCCGTCACTTTGTCCTTTCTCTCAAGGAGTCTCATGCCTGTGTCATAAGTCGTCTTTTAGGAAAACTCATGTTTACCCTGTTCTCGGTCCTTCCATTCCCTCTCTTGGAGATAAGCGCACCGTTTTGGCGCTTGTGTAGATGAAATACAACTCATTCATCGTTGTGGTCTTCCATCCGAAATTCATGGACGGTTATGGACTACGCGGTGGTTCTTAAGCTTCTTTCTCCCGCGGTCCTAACTCTCTTCTCGTTATCTCTTTTTTTTGGTTCCTGAGACCTTGCTCCAATAGGAGCATTGTTCCTTCCTTTTTCTTCTATTTGTGTTAACATTATCAAGCAACAGGTCGATTCAGACACGAATCTCTTGCTACTTACTCAGTACCAAACAATCTGTTAATCAATCAGACAGTACGAGTAAGTCATACATTAGTATTTGATTCCCTCTTTAGTTTCACTCAATGTATACATAAGATCTGCTCAGAGTAACAGGATTGCTCACACACGAGCATCCTTCCTACAACAAATAGTTGAGGCTCCTACAAAAGCACCCTACTACTTGTTTTAGGTATCATTCTGAAGGATCTTGATGTCAACCCCTTCCCAGAGGTTAATAACGGTCTGCGTGAATAATAGGCGACCCGCACAAGAGTCTCCTACTATCACGTGACAAGGTCCTCTTCATGAGAGTATTAAGATAATCCTAACAATGGTATCTTGTTGCCCTTCCGAAGCCGACCGTCCTGAGACCGGGTTAGTTTG
>BFEA01000020.1:543458-556497 GCA_003427395.1 Chara braunii | reverse complement strand
ATATATATATATATATATATATATATATATATATATATATATATATATATATATATATATATATATATACTTGTGAATGTGATCGTAGTTGGTCGGGATCGGAAAGTCATTTGTCTAGGCTTTTGTTTGAGAGAATAGGAGAAAACATTGAAATCGACCTTGACATTCTCACATGATGAGCAAAGTAAACGTTGAGTCATTGTCATAGTTAGTTAAGCGTGGAAGACTGTCCGAGAAGTCGACCTGATTAGATAGTCGCTCCGGAGAGTTAGCGCTTCGGGCTCGATACACGGGTCAGTCTTAAGGCGTTCTACCGCGCGTATGCCTATGCTACGACGATCAAAGAATACGCCCTCGGCTGGCCTACCTCTGCGATAACGTATAAAAGCCTTCGTATGTGGGTCAGTAGCTCAGCATGGATATGCCCACCTAAGGGATGGTGACATCTCCCGCAGGTGGAGGTAATGTTGTATCTACCACTTGTACTCTCGTCGCAAGGCTTCCTATCTCGTTCCTCCAGGTATGTTTGGGTCAATGGGGTTCCTAAATCTAGCATAAACACCTCCTTCAATATTGGTGCTTATTAGACCATTCACTTCAGCAGCCTTCTTGACATGACAAAACCTCATTATGTACCCTTCTTGGGCACAATGCCTACAGACCGCACTCTTCAAACCCACCCTTCCTCTCCCAAGTCCTTGACCACTTTCTTGATCACTTTGAATCTTGATGGTGCTCTAATTTCTATTGTCACCTCTCTTGTTGCCTTTGCTATCACTTCCTCTACTGTTGCCTTCATGACCGTTATTGCCATGACCACAACTTCCTCGTCCACCATTGCCTTGACCTCTTCCCCAAACTTGACCTTCACCACGGTTACGAATCTTTTGAACTCGGTTTCTTGCCTTCCTCTGGGCTTTGGTCAACTTAGGAGGTTTAAGTTCTTCTTCTATCTTAATCACATTTTTGTCTCTTTCTCTTTCTTGGTCATCACATCGCTTCTTCTCAGCTTTCGCAGGCAGGAGAGAACCTTGATTATCATCATTCGTTTTCTCTCCAATCCCACTAGCTAGCCCATCCGACATTTTCTCTGGGACCTTTCGCTTGCCTTTTCTGTCCTTCTCTAGTTGCGTCATTCTCTCTTCTAATTCTCTCACCTGCTTCCGTATACTATTTATTTCCCATTGTGCTGACGTACCACCGATCATTCGCTCAAGGTTTTCACAATGCTGACTGTCGATTTTGTTTTCGGGAAACCTCCAGCTTAACGAACTCTCGAATTCACTCCAAGTTCGCGATCTCAGCATGAAATTGTTTACTTCCTTGCTTAACTCCTCACATACGAACAAAGGGAGCATAGCCAACATCGCCCTCTGATCCCACTCCCTCATCAGGCTGAGGTTGTGGTAATCGCGCAAAAAGTTAGCGAAATTTTCCCCTTGAAACAGTAGAGCTCTAAGGTCTAGGGGCATCGACTTGTGTACAGACTCGCGTGTCAGCACTTTAGTGAGAGACGAGTTTCTCCAAAGAAGGACTTTAGTCAAACCACCATCTTCAGCCATGAACGTCGCCGCTATCCTGTACAAATACAGCAAGCGACGAAGCGTCGGGCCGTAAGTCGAAGATGATGTCCAATAAACTCTTCTTTTCCCCACCTTAACAAGTTCAGAGGCTACAAGCGCATACGTTTTTTTTTTTAGATTCTCATTTGGTAGGACAATCATCCCAGTACTGACCTTAAAAGCGCGAATAGAGCAAACAGTTGTATTAAAGACACTCGAATAAGAACATAAGTTGCCAGAAGGAAGAAATAACATTCGCTGCCTGCATACCTCTATTCGGAATTCATCCCGATATTTAAACCTTTCGTCCGGATCGTGGGAATCTGTGTAGGTGCTAACAATGTAATTCAAGCTTTGAAGTTCTTGGTTGAGGAGCACGGATCCCATCTCTAGGTACAGATCGTATACTACCTCGCTTGTGTAACGCTTGTGTCCCAATTTTCGTACTACCAAAGCGGCCTTCGCTGCTGCCTTTATTTTCTTCATTCCTCCTCAATACTCCTCCACAAGGAACGTAGGTAAGACGGTTTACAACACGCTGAGGGGAGCAAAAACTGCTCAGCATCCCTAATTTTTATAACAATGGATACTGACTCCATACCTTACAACCATTGCTAATTCCCAACGTCTAAGACCATTCCAAAGAATATCATAATAATACATTGCGATAGTAATGCATTAATTATAATAGTTGAGTATGTAAATAGTTTTAGCAGCAAAGAGACAAGCCTAACAAGCATATGTATGCTTTAGTGATGACGAAAAAATTATAGTATCTGTTATGATCAAAGACAATAATCATGCTGTAGTCAACAAAATTTTAATGATGAATGTTTTTGGATGCAAAGATAATGAGAGTACTACAGTCTACTCCCTGACTTTGACAGGAGTATATTGTGTCAAGGGGCAGTGTAATCCCCTAAAAGGGATAACATCTTAGGCTCCCGAGCCCCGCTCAAGGACCAAGCATCACTGCTTCACCTCCGATTCCAGTATCTGTTCCTTGCAGACCCTTGTCCATTAGTAGACAACCCGATCATACACGTTCCAGGATCCATATCTCGTCTCA
This sequence comes from Chara braunii, assembly GCA_003427395.1. Classification (NCBI taxonomy): domain Eukaryota; kingdom Viridiplantae; phylum Streptophyta; class Charophyceae; order Charales; family Characeae; genus Chara; species Chara braunii. The sequence continues at coordinate 553,866 of BFEA01000020.1, read as the reverse complement.
TGCAGATGAACCTACTTGACACAAGGATAGTTGGGGAATCATCCCCTATCTCCTTGCGGCATGCAGTAGTTGCCTCCATCATAAACCATAGTCTAACAAGGTTCAAACACTTTCCTCCTTCTCAATAGTAATGTAGTCACCATTCCTCCAAGGGTCAGGTGACAACACCCCACTATGGACCAGGAACGTAGTTCCGACGCGGGTATCACTACTACCTTAGAAGACGGATTTATATCCCCTTCAAACCATCTGTCAGGGAAATGATAACTTAGGATTGTAACTCCCCCAAGGATAGACTCTACACATTGACTACCTCTTGAGAGAATTTCTTCTCCCAAGGAGTTGGCCACTCCATTCACCCCCGAACCCGCGTCGAACGTGGATTCTGCGTAGCTTCTCTGTCCTTTATAAGGAGAGCAATCCAGACAAACGAGCTCAAAATAGATGAATAGTGAAATTTGATTAGCTCAGACGGATGAATTTAAGTGTACAGTTTGGAATAAATAAACTCAGATAGACACCTCAAGTAATTAACCATAAATAAAATGCATCAGATAGATAGTTTCACGTGAATAGTCTTAGAATAGGCTTACCTCAAATAGACTAATATGAATGGATAATTTTAAATGAATAACTCAAATGAATGACCTTAAGAGAATGAATTTAAGCTCTTAGATTCAACTGGATATATTCAAGTAGATGGTCCAGAGTGGATGAGCTTTAAGCAACTACCCCCATGCCTAAATATAGTCATCAAACTGAAATAAACTAGATGGTTTGACACCTACTTCCTCACTGCCTTACTGACTACACTTAGGATTATGTGCCTCTCTTTGCAAGCCACTACTGCTGACATAATAAGTTGTTGTATCCGTTCTGTTCGTCCTCTTTTGTGGATCTGTCAGACTTCTGACTAAACAAGTCTCTATCCGTAAACTTTGTTCGCAAGTACAACCCTTAGTCGAACAAAAGTCTTAAATGAGTCAACTCGCGTGCACGAGTCACGTACTCAATCCACCTCTATTGTTCATCAACCCCCATCTCACTGGTCTTACACTTGAAGTTTCTAATTTGATACACGTTTAAATTAACACATTACCACCTTCTTCAACTTCTAGCTAAATCACCAGACTATACTTATTGACAATAAGCACCGTATGCAACTTTCACCTATCCTCACCTCCCAAAGTTACTCCCTAGAGATTCTGGCATCTCTCTTACTAACTTGCCTATCCTTAACTCCTTCACCTGTCAATCCTTGACTCTCTTAAACGCCCGTTCAATGCTCCATATAATTTTCTTATACAACAAGTAGGAGATCAACCCGCAAATCTCTAGTTGACATAACAAGAACATCACAAGGAAGACGCACAATCGTCGGTCGAATGATGTGGATTGAGAGACGACAGAAGGATCAGGAACATGAGGCGTGGATTGGAACTCTGGTTGGCCGGAGTGAGGAAGAACGGTCAATTGTTTGGTTCTTGAGCAAAGCAAGAAGGCGGTGGATAAGACCCGAAGCGACGACAGCTTGGTGACTCACAACGAAGAGGTGAGGTGTCGTAATGCCTCTCACATTTGTAATACGTCATTCTTCCCCGGAGACGGGGTACGCTCACTCTACTCGTCTTGACGCCTACGAGCCTCTACCCCTTCTTCCTTCTTTTCTAGCCTTTCATCTTTCTTTTTCCAATCCTCCCACTCCTTGGTCAAATCTTCAGGCCTCCCGGCGGCCTTCTCTTATCTTCCACTTCTTCCTCTCCCAGTACCAGTCCCACGACCTTTGGGTGTTATATTAATGTGAGGACAATAGTTAGACAATAGAGCCTTTAAAGTTATCTGACCCAATATCGTCGGTCTTTGAGAGATTCTAGATACCCTCAAATTACTATCAATGAAATACTTCTCCTTTCGCTTTTTAGGGCGACCCTTGTCACAAGTTGTCGATGACTGTCGCCTTACTTGTACCGCCTATTTGCTTATAGAGCCTATTTTCTTCTACAAATCCCTAGTAAGTGGTTTATACGCTATGACCACCCTTGCGTACTCCCCACTCAGAATCCTTGGTCAAATTATATCCCGGTAAGTATATTAGAGTTCTTGTTTTGCCTAGATCATCGACTTACCAAACCCGAGTTCGTTTACTGAGGATCTCGGCTAGGAAGCGAGATCCCCGGCAACGGCGCCACCTGTCGCGCGTGGCGGTCCCACACCCAGACGCGAAGTGATGTTTATTTTGTCGGACCTCACGGTCGTGTCACGCAGGAGTTTTTTTTTGTCACTTTACGAAATACCAACTCTGATCGTGCGTGCGTGCTATACCTCTCGCGACTCCCTACGACAGGTTAGGGATCCCGCGAGGTACAACATTACCTCCACCTGCGGGAACTGTCACCATCCCTTAGGTGGGCGTATCCCTGCTGATCTACTGACCCTCATACGAAGGCTTTTATATGCAATCGTAGAGGTAGGCCAACTGAGGGCGTTTTCTCGATCGTCGTAGCATAGGCATACGCGCAGTAAAACGCCTTACGACTGACCCGTATATCGAGCCCGAAGCGCTAACTCTCTAGACCGACTATCTAATCAGGTCGACTTCTCGGACAGTCTTCCACGCTTAACTAACTATGACAATGACTCAATGTTTACTTTGCTCATCATGTGAGAATGCCAGGGACGATCCCTTTGTAGTCTCCTATTCTCTCAAACAGAAACCTAGACAAATAGCTTTCCGATCCCGACCAACTACAATCCCATTCACAAGTATATATATATATATATATGTATATATAAAAATGTATGTATGTAAATCAGGGGAGCTGACTGAGCGGTGGACCTCACTTTCACGATTGCCGTGTCGCTTTACTCGAATATCTCAGATGATCCAAAATTCAGAAGACAGCACAAACGTCAAACACCTGTGCAGATGCAAGACATCACATACACGCATACAGATGTAAACACAAAATGCGCTACAAACGTCAACCTTTAATCCATTCATAGCAAGTCACTCACTCCCCAAAACCTTGAAAACAATATTCCTTCCTAAACCTGACTCCTTTTACCCCAACCCTTCAAATTTTCAAAGACCTCTGAGTGTGATTTGGATAAATTTAGGTGTAGATACAGGAGGAAGATTTATCTGTTCCCTTCTTAGGTCTTGTCTTAGGTGTGGGTATCAAGCCATGCGGAAGTTGAGTCGGAGTTATATCGACCTGTTATCAAATGATAACAAAATTGTTGTTCTTACAGATTCCCCCGTAAGTTCTCCGAAGTGTCGAAACCTGTAGACACAACACAGTCCAAGGGAAACTTAACATCTCTCTTCCTAACTGAGATCTAGAAAGTTCCTTCTAGACTTCGTGTCTTCTGTCTGAATCATATCCTTAACTAATCGTTTAGGTTGTTGCCCTTCCGCTTTAGGTACTGAATAATAGTTCACTTCCCTTTTTACTGTCGCATTAACTTTCCATATTCTCTTCACTATCTCATTCCTACCCCTTTTGGGATTATCTTGTCTGAGTTCCCTTTCTTCTCCCAACACACCTGAACACATCATCAATCCAACCCGTGGAGAGGAATCTTATGGAAAGAAAACAGACAAATAGATAGTTTCTCTCTGAGGCAAGATATCACTTATCCCCTCTCAGTAGAATCAGAGGTAATTCATTAGGATCAAGTAATGCTGAGTGTGGAGAAAGTTAGCGGTGGTATGACAGACTATTGAGGATATATCCACTTGTTACTGGAGCTTGTTTGACAAAAGGCAAACCTCGTGGGTCTTGGCCCCTATGCGCTGAAGCACACTTAGCGGTAGGCTTAACCCTATGGTTAGCCACTGATAAGGCAGGTGTCCTTGAAACCTCGCTACTCTTATCACTGATAAGGCGGGATTTCTCTTATACTCTTATCACTGGCTAACCCTCAATAAGGCGGGTGTCCAAGGATCCTTGCTACTCTTATCACTAACTAAGTGCTAGGATGTTTACTGATAAGGCAGGTGTCCTTGAAACCTCGCTACTCTTATATCAGACTAGTCACTGATAAGGCAGAATTTCCCCGCTACTCTTATCACAGGCTAGCCCTCAGTAAGGCGGGTGTCCAAGGATCCTTACTACTCTTACCACTGAATGAATGTTAGGTTGATCAATGATAAGGCAGATGTCCTTGAAACCTCACTACTCTTATATTAGACTGGTCACTGATAAGGCAGAATTTCCCTGCTACTCTTATCACTGGCTAGCCCTCAATAAGGCGGGTGTCCAAGGATCCTTGCTACTCTTACCACTGACCGAGTGTAAGGCTTATCGGAGGTAAGGCAAATTTTCCTGCTATTCTTACCTCCACACAAGTCTTATCGTCGGATCCAGTTATCGCCTTTGATGGCACTCGCGTTGAACCGTTGTCAGTTTCGGGGACTTATGCTTGGATCAGGTGTATGACAAGAAATAACTGACATGGATCATCATCGTTGCATTCAATCACAACAAGCTGAAACAACAAACACCCATCATCATTAGGTGAAGTATAGAGAGAAGAGTATGAGTAATCGATTTCCTTTGCATCCACATCCCCAAAGAATACCCACATAGCAAGATCGTTGTATCCTTGTTACTAACATAGTCTAAGGTGGCAGCCTTAAGGTTAAAGATTTAGGGTTTACGGTTTAGGGTTTATGTTGAAATACATATACCTCACCGTTCCCTGCCTCCAGAGTTCCGCCTGAACTCCGGCAGAGCTCCCGCAATCGCCCTGCCATTGGTCACATACAACTCATGTAATCGATTGCTGGCTCTTACGGTTAGCTGAGGTCAGGGTTAACTCAACGGGGATCAAACCCTAATCAATAAGTCGAGGGGCATGCATCTGAGAGGGCCACACAGAGACAAGTACGGAGGAGGATGGAGGAGGTAGGCACCATGATAGCGTCTCCCTCCTCCCCAGTGCCCCATACTCTCCTTTTCTTGCTTTGTATGATGCCTAATAATAACAATCAGAATAACGACACAAAATAATAATAATAATAATAATAATAATAATAATAATAACAATAATAATAATAATAATAATAATAATAATAATGATAACAATAATAATAACAATAATATTGATAATAACAAGTAATAATAGCAATAATAACCATAGTAATAATAATTGCGAGACGTACAAGCGTGACGATATACAGAAACCAAGTTGCGGAATCACACAGATGTCCGAGTAGAGATGTACAGACACAGTGCAGAATCCGTCAAAATGGGGAAAAACGAAGAAACAATGGGCCAATGCTCGCATCCATGGGCCACATCAGTAAAGTATTCAAAGTCGCTCTTTCTTTGTCTGGCACCCAGCCTGCGTGTCTGTCTGTCCATCTCAACCGTTTGCCTGTCTTAGACTGTTGGTCAGTCTCGAATCGTGTTTGTCCCTGTCTGTGGCTGTACTACTTCAGACTGTGTCTGTCCCAGTCTGTACTGTATGTTTCCCCCAGTGCGACTGCACTGAGTCAGCGGTACGCCCTTATGCAGCCAGCGATATAGTCCTGCTGAGCCCAGGTCCAGTCAAGCAAGTACCGTATGGGACTGTATGTACCATATGCCGAGGGAAAAAGGCAACCCAACGAGCTTCAGAAGTATAAATAAAGGGGCAGCGTGCAGTCACTCATTCATTCTTGCGTGAGCCATGAGGGAGCGCTTGCTAAAGCGACTTGTGCAGTGGCGGCCCTGCAGATGCCCGAAAAGTGCAGCGTGGGTGTTCCAGTATCACTGCGTGTGTCACAGGGTACGAGTCGCCGTGTATTTGTTGTGTGTATATCCCCGTCGACGTATGTGTCACAGCATCTACGCGCGTCACATTATCTGAGTTGTTGTGTACCTGCGTCACATGTATGTGTCGTTGTACGTGTGTTACCGTGCGCTGTGTCTCACCTGGCTGTGTGACTGAGCAGCACGTCACAACGGCGTCGCATCGTTTGAGTTGCTGTGCGCTTGTGTGGCCCGGTGCTCGTTGCATACCGTAACGGTGTGGACCAGAGCAAGAACCGATCTTTCTCACATATTACAGGATAGTGCAGCGAAAAGACCAACGTACCAATAATCAGACCGATTAAATGTTTGTAACGCAAACCTTGCATACATCCTTATCATCCAAGTCGCAGGGTGCGAAGTCTGTCCGCATGCATGTAAGTGAGAAGAAAGCAAGTCAAACTGCAGAAATAATAATAATAATAGTAATAATAATAGTAATAATAATAGTAATAATAATAGTAATAATAATAATAATAATAATAATAATAATAATAATAATAATAATAATGAAACAGATTTCACCATTTGCAGTAGTTAATGCAGATCCCCGGACTCGATTCCCAAAATCCCACTTACCTATGTATAGTTCCCGGTAGGTTCGATCCCATGACTTGCGCCGTAGGTGTCTTTAACAGTCGTTGCAGGTCCGCGTAGGAGTCAAGTCTTGAAATGTGTACGTGCCATATAGGGGTCATGGCTGCCCTAGAGCTCGTAGCTGTAGGCAGCCTGAAAGGTCAAAGTCGTAGCTGCTACAGTCCTGAAAGGTCAAGGTCATAGCTGCTACAGTACCGAAAGGCCCGGAAGTGGCCTTTCAGAGAGGCCTACGTGCACATCCAGAGGTAAGTGGTCAAGTGATGAGTCTTACTGTGCTGAGTCAGCAGTACGAGTCCCAATGGTGCCTAGTCCAATCAGCAAGTACTATGAGGGACTGTGTGCACTAAGGGCCCGGTGGGATAGAGGCAGACCAGGGTCCTACAAAAGTATAAATCAATATGCCGCGTCCAACCATTCATTCATTTGTTGCATAAACCATGCGGAAGCGCTGCTACAGCGTCTTGTGCGAGGTGGTCTGCAGATTGCCTGATGGAGAAGTGGGCTGAGAGGAAAGAGACGTGGCCATAGCCGCAGGTGTAGTTGCCACAATAAGGGAACAAGTAAGCTCCTTTTTATCTGCTCCAACCCTCGCTGGTCACTACCTTCTTCTTCCTCTCAACGTCCACCTCCTCTCTCCTCGTGTCCATCTGTTTGTCTTCGTCTGTCCTGCTATCTCTGTCGGTCTGTATATCTTGAATGCTTGTCTGTTTGTATGTTTGTCTCTGTCAGTCTGTATGTTTGTCTGTGTGTTTCTGTCTGCCTGTTTGTCTGTATGTCCGTCTGTCAGTCTTTGGTCTGTATGGATGTAGTGCAGTTGGGAGCGCCCGCGTAGGCAGGCAGAGTGTCACATGTGTGGCATCCCGGGTGATCTGGTGTATGTGAACAGAGAGTTGCTCGAGCGCTGAGTCGCCATAGCTAGTGAAGTGAACTTGTTCTTGAACTGTGCTCTCGGCTACCACATCTCTGAGTTTTGAGTGGGCGATTGTCGCCAGTTTGCTGTGTATTTGTTTGCATGCACGAGAAGTGTGAATGAAAGTGAGTCTGACTGCTAATAATAATAATAATAGTAATAATAATAATAATGATTATAATAATAATAGTAATCTAATTGTTAGGAAAATGAGCAACAGCAAGGTGACAATGCCCAGACTGTATATGAATGTGCACTATTGTTGGTAACTGTGCACGACTGTGGATGATTGTGGGTGACTGTGCCTGACTGTATATGACTATGCACGACTGTGGGTGACTGTGTCCGACTGTATATGACTGTGCATGACTGTGTATGACTGTTGACGACCGTGGTTGACCGTGCACAACGGTGTTGTCACTGTGCACGACCTTGCTTGACTGTGCACAACGGTGTTGTCACTGTGCACGACCGTGGTTGACTGTGCACAACGGTGTTGTCACTGTGCACGACCGTGGTTGACTATGCACAATGGTGTTGTCACTGTGCACGACCGTGGTTGACTGTGCATTGTTAGTGAAAACACCGTTTCTGCATACCCAACGAGAATCGTACATGAACTGTAGCTGAAATTGTTTGGGCCAGTTGTGTCGTACACCCTGAGCACCTCATCATCAGACTCCATCTATTTTGTATCCACAGGATAGTCATACCATCTGCACTGTCTCCTTCCTGTCTCCTTCTTTCCTTCACGATCATCATTTAATTCCATGCTTATCTCTCCTCCTTCACGTTCATCTCATTTCCCTTTTCTCGACCCCTCTTCTTCCCCACGGGTACGCTTCTTCTCCCATATCCAGTCTATCATTAATCGATGACCAACACCTCGTAGCAAACAACATAATAAAGGCCATTACTAGGTACAGCCAGAGTAAAGAGACTCATATGCAGGGGTGATTATTCAACGGCGACGATCAATCAATGGGCATGGTAAGTTTCCTCCCTCTCTCTTCCTCTCTCTCATTTATACGCTGATGGCGAGTCCTTAGACAACGGAAGCTAAGACTCATCGATGGGCGAGTCGTAAGTGGAGATGCGTGCATGAAAAGTGCGAATGAAAGTCAGCCTGATTTCAATGACAATAATAATAATAATAATAATAATAATAATAGTAATAATAATAATAATAATAATAATAATAATAATAATAATAACAATAAAAATAGAAGAAGATGAGCAATAGCGAATTTCAATAATCAAACAACATCATGCATATGAGTCCAGATAATCTTGACCTCGAACCAACAGCGACATTGCATCACGAGATTCGCCAAATAAGAACACACCAAGAGTTCATAATTGACAATTCTGAAATAGTCATATCATCATTATCAACTAAGAACCAATGTGGATATCTTATCTGGCGCTCGGCGCCCAGACTACATGTGGCAGATCCTATCTAGCCTATACTACTTTGCTGCTGACGACATCAACAGCTTCCTATGTACGAGCGGATTTCTGCCAATGCCCCACGCATCAAGCACCGGGTAGGTCTTTCGTATCACTCAGAACCTCGATCCCCCTACACACATACGCCACGTGTACTAAAGAACCACATTGCACCTGACAATAATAATAATAATAATAATAATAGTAATAATAATAATAATAATGATAATCATAATAATAATAATAATAATAATAATAATAATAATAATAATAAATATGCAAAATAGCGATCTTCGGTAATCAAACAGCATCATACATAAGATTCCAGATAGTCTTGACCTCGAACCAACAGCCTCATTGCATCACGAGATTCACCAAATAAGAACACACCAAGAGTTCCTAATTGACAATGTTGAAATAATCCCGCCATCATCAACGAAGGACTAGTGTTGATATCCTATCTGGCGCTCGGCGCCCAGACTGCATATGGTGGATCCTATCTAGCCTACACTACGAATTCGAAAGATGACATCAAGCATTCCCGAAGTACGAGCACATGGCAATCGATGTCGCACGCTTTCCAGCACCAGGTATGTCTCGCGCTACACTCACAACCTCGTTCCCCCACTCAGATGCCACGTGTCACCATCTCTCTCTCTCTCTCTCTTCCTCACTTTCTCTCTCTTTCTCTCTCTCTCTCTCCTTCTGTCTCTCTCTCTCTCTCTCTCTCTCTCTCTCTCTCTCTCTCTCTCTCTCTCTCTTTCTCCTTGGTCGAATCACGAACGTCTCGCTCACACGCATTCCATCGATAGGACGAGAAAATCGGAATGAATTTTCTGCTGAAACGGGGAAATATACGTTGCCACTTTTTGATTTGCTCGTTCTATCGATCCAAATAACGTGCAGCGAGCCGTAAGTGGGAGACTTAGCTGTCCGCCAAGGTAGTCTCTCTCTCTCTCTCTCTCTCTCTCTCTATCTATCTATCTATCTATCTCTCTATCTATCTATCTATCTATCTATCTATCTATCTATCTCTATCTATCTATCTATCTATCTATCTCTCTATCTATCTATCTATCTATCTATCTATCTATCTATCGCTATCTATCTATCTATCTATCTATCTATCTATCTATCTATCTATCTATCTATCTATCTATCTATCTATCTATCTATCTATCTCCCTCCCTCCTTGGTCGCATCATGAACGTCTCACGCACACACATTCCATTGATAGGACTAGCAAAAATCGAAATGAATCTTCTGCCGAAACAGGGAAATATACACTGCCACTTTTCAATTTGCTCGTTCTATCGATCCAAGTGGCACACGGTGAGTCGCGGGTCCGAGATTCGTGCCTGGAACGTCGCCGTTGCCAATCGCAAGGAAGGCAAATCTTTGTTCCCTCTTCTCCTTCTCCTCCCTCTTCTTGTCCTCTTCCCCCTCTACTTCGCCTTCTCCCTCTTCTCGTCCTCATGAGCTCTCTCCTTCATCGCGCTTTCGTCTTCCTCCTTCGAGGCTCCTCCTCCTTCATTCCCCTCTACTTCTTGCTTCTCGCTGCGCCCTTCTTCCCGTGCGCACTTCCTACTAACCCGCGCTACCTCCGCGCGGTTCTCCTTCGCTCATTCATTCACACACACACACACACACACAC
>BFEA01000020.1:520964-532647 GCA_003427395.1 Chara braunii | reverse complement strand
TCCTGCTTGATCTAGCTACCCCTTTGCTGGCTGCTGTCGAAGCTTGGGTCTAGATACATGCAATCCCCCTCTAATACTCCCCTACCTATTCAACTCTCTCATAGTTTGTCACCTCCCCGTCCAACACTTGTTACCATTACTATTATTTATTTATTATTATTATTATTTTCACACCTCTGGTCARTAYCGATATGAAACAYGATCACTACCCGATATATCTCTCACCGTTCACGACGCCTGGCTGTAATAGTAGCCAGGTTCAAGGATTTCAGCCATAACAACCCAACACGACCCGTAAGGGAGTATGACGAGCAATGRGGACGACTGCTTTGGAAACAGAGAAAACAATCCCCATAGGGGGATGAAGGGTATGTACTAGTACTGATGGTGGACACGAAACCTACGCCTGGGTAGATATCATACCATGGGTGAACAAAAGGACAATGATTCTTTGCTAGGGAGATAAAAAAAAAAAAGAAAAAAAAAAAGGAGTACTTCGATGGCTGGCTCGGCCATGGTGGCGCAGCCCCCTCCTCTTTTACCGACCAAACCCTGTTCAGATTCAAGTTCTGACGCGTCCATCTRACTCAGMATACCTAAAAAACCCTATTTAGCATCTTACCTTGCTCAATTTGGTCAAAAAACGGTCGAGATCCGTCTACTTCCACCCCTACCATCACCGTTTCGCGGCATCTCCGCTCACCATTTTTCCTTTCTTTTTCCCCTCCTACTAACCTTCTGCCTTCCCTGACTGCAGATTCGTGTTCGTCAGCCTTCAAAACCACAGGCTATCAACTCCCCTCATCAAGTCTCGTTAGGAAATAGCCGTGCTACGGATTCTCTTTCCGCCATACTCTCTTGCCCGACGTCTCTTTTCCCTTCATCCTCCAAATGTATCTGGCGCAGAACCGCGTTCAGGTTCATTCCGCTTTCCTTACTTAGTTGTAGCCAGGTGCTTCATCTGTAGGACATGACCCCCTTCTGCTGTTTGCATGAGCCGGCTGCCCATAGCCTTGCTGAAGGTGAGCTCCTCTCTCTTCCTCCCAACTCCTTTCCTCTCCGACTCCCCGCTGCCCCTTCGTTACCTTCGAATGCACCTAGCGCAGGCCTGCGTCTAGGTTCCCTCAAATTTTTCCTCCTCTCCTCGATTGCTGCCAGCACTTTTAGTTGCACAGGGCAACGCCCATCAGCTCCGCCATGTCCCTTTCCCTTGTCACTTTCACACTCCTCATAACACACTACCCTGCGATTAGCACCTTCAGGAGGTCGCACAGAATTTGGCAATCTACCTCGTGCTACAGCAGCAACAGTGACGGGCGGTGACCCGGCTTTATACTTGTCCTTCCTACGAAGGGACCGTGTCAGCCTGTTCTGTATCGTTCCAATTTTTAACGGATGTCCCGTAGGACTATACCACAACCTGGTGGTATCTGAATGGTCCGTGAGCGTACCTACTAAGTCGATCTGAGCATTCCCGTCGGTCCACAGATCGGTCCCGACCATGTCCCATAGTGGGATAAAAAAACAACAAATAAAATGAAATCAAAAATTTAGGAAAAAAAAAAAATAATAAAAAAAAATCGTGACTTAGAAAATTTTGGGAAAGAGGGCGGAGGAGGGAGGAGGACCGTCGACACTTGGTCCTATCCCAGGGGGCCCGGCGTCGGACTCCCCTAGCAAAACTAAAGGGGATAGTCCCGCAGGACCCTCAACCCCCTAGTTCCCTTCAAACGCTCCTCCGCTACTTCACTGCCCCTTGCTGGCCTTGATCCCGARATCCGCCTGGTGAAACTCCAACGCCGTAAYCAATAGGGCTAAGCCCYAGCCTGATGGTAGCARGCGCAAACTTACCTATAAACAGTATCCGCAGATTTCCTAGGCCTGCGGAGGCATGCCTWGCCCWCAGCAAGGCATGTCCCCCAAGCCATGGCTTTGCARCGYCGTACARCACCGCCTTGAGGCAGGCATTTGCGTGTCTTGCCGCACATGCCGGTCTTGCGTACCATTAACCGCAGTGTGTGGCTTTCCTGGYCACGCCGTGRCCGGCCTTTTTACTGCCGTCCTACCGGAAGAAGCCCGGCATCCGCCCCTACCGAGACCAGTCCATATCCATTYGTCCAACCTCCGGTCCCCTGTGACACATAGTCAACTCAGTATTGTGCGACCCGCACTATGCGACCCAAAAAGAGGTCGGCTTTCAGAGGGWYAGCCAGGACTCCTTCCTGGCCGTAGTCCTTCTAGTTACACTTATGTCGGCCACGACTTTATCAGTGGTCGCGAGACTGCGGCCCACACAGTCCGGTCTGAACTCCTAAGTTACCCGGTAGTCAAACAACTCGCGCATGCCCGCAAAGTGAATGCTCACACACTCTCTAATCAAGCTATACATACGCCTGCCACTTCTGACATACAGTCGTTAGTCGCGGTTGGCGACAAACCCCCCATTCTTTCATGTATCGGCTCAATCGCCTCTTCTGCGAGGTGCAAAAACACGCACGCCGACAGTTTTCCGGACCCTATTAAGCGACGTCCCCATCGCGTCGGTCAGATCAAAAGCTATAAACAATTCAATTTCCATCTGCTGACAAGGAAGTTGACCAATCCGATTAGCCGACTTGACTCTGTTCGAGGTACTCCATCAACCTACCCCCTCCACGGTGTTCCACTGCCAGGGTTTCAACCTGGGTCTCCCACGTCCTGGCCTCGGACTCCGGGGATACTTTGTTCCGTACTACAGCGTAATGTCCGCTCCCAGGTAGTAGCTTGATCGCCCTCTCCCTTTGCCTTAGACATCTGCCGGTTTACCGTTGGGTGTCCTGTTTAGTCATCGTCCTGCAAGCACGGTCATAACTTAGGACGCAGTCCCTAACCGAGACCTCCTCAAAACACGGGGCACCTTCAGTCCCCAAAGTAGTAAATAATACCATCTCAAATATCCACCGATAATGAACGCCCAACCTGGAGTCTAACATAGGCGGCTTCTAGGTCTCCATCCTGGCCCACCATAGTCTGGTTGATCGAGCCAGATCCACGGCCCACCGCGTTGTTATATTAGCGGTAGTGCCCTCGTTGGTTGCGCAACGATAAGCAAATTTTCTCTTACCTTGGCACCCTGAAGGGTTCCGACTCTTGACCTCATCGACCCCAATGACCTTCCCTCCGGCTTAAAACCTCTCCAGGCGGCCGACCTTTCGAGACTTAACCTTTGGTGAGCCATGGTCCCGCTGCCAGGTTGCGCCGGCCAGCGGCCCTCGCTGGGAGTTAGGTTCTACAGTTCCAGCGATGCTAAGTATAGCCCCTTAGCCTGGCCTCACATAATATGTCCCTTAGACTGACGGCTTGTGGTCTGGCCTTCTCTTTTCACAATAATACACAAAGGATCACGTACCAACTGCCCACGGGACTACGTGGAGGGATAGTGCCTTTCTCACGATTTCACAAATATTTCCACAAGGTCGTGCCTTTCTTGCTTTGATCAGGGCAGACAAGGTCACACGTCTTATAGGGACACCTTTCCAAAATTTCCATCATACTGCCAGAATTCCATCCATAATTCTCACAAAAATTTCTGGTCTTTCCTTGTCAGACTTTGCTCATCATCATTATCATCACAGCATCTCCTTAGAGTGCTCTCTGATAATTTCAATTATATTCATAGGAAGGACTCAATCGGCCATTGAGTTCCTTTCACAATTTCAAATGCACACAAAAGGACACAACCTTCAGTTGTGACCTTCCATTCAACATCATTACTCAGTTTCAATACACAATTTTATCACATGTGATATGCATTCTCCCTTAACTATACTTAGTACTTTTCCTGTAACAATGACAGGTAGTCCAAGGTATCGAAAAAGGATAGTGCAGATCAAGCCATCATAAAAACATCCCACAAAATTCAAGCATACATGGGCAAGTCCACAACTGATGTGAGCGTGATATACCCCACAAAACTCTATCAAGTTTGAGTCTCATAGGTACACAAGGAACCAGGGGTTTGCAAAATAGGCAAGACCCCTATTACACTCAAAGAAGAATCCAAGTATAGTACAAAGAAGTCCAAAATGTCTCGAACAGGTCAAAGTCCCGAATGTCCAAGTATCAACTCACACTGCACACACAGATCTCACACATCCTACTCTGAAAGGAGAAACGAAAAAAAAAAAAAAAAAAACGTAGTTCATACACAGACACATAACGTACATAGTTTTAAAAAGATAGTCGAACTCAAACTCTAACTAATGTACACTCTGTCCTGTAGTATTGATGGTAACATCTCAATAATCGCCCTCACTGATATACATGGGTGTGATCCAATCCTCCATGTGTCCTCCTATATACAATCACCTACCAGTAGAGAGTCAGAGGTATATTTACTCATGCCAAGGTTTAGACCTTTCCGGACCCTAATGTCAAATCCTAGTCAATCATCCCCTCACCTATCTGTCCGCACAACTGCATTCTACCACCATCACAAGACCTCTCAACCAAATTACCATTCCTATCCCTCCAAATCCCAGTGGATACTCTGGTAACAAACCCTCTCGCCTCATCCTCATAGAACTTGGGGCAATCATCAGAGAAGTGTTTGCCCTTCTTACAGTAGAAACACTTCCCAGACTTCTTCCGTGTCGTCTTCTCTTCTTCCTGCGAGAGTATTGAGGATGGAACTGCCGTAACTTCGCTCGTAACCTCCTGCTGGGGAGTCTCAGATGGTGTGGGGCAGGCTGCGCTCTCCTCTGTCTGTCTCGCTGGCCCACTCGCTCGCACTGCTGAACCAGACCCTGTGGCCCACAAACCCAATGCCTCCTCCAAATTTGCTACCAATGGCATACCCTGAGGCATGGTAGAGTCCTGACAGGTCTCTTGGCCTATTCCCTGCTCAGCCTCAACCTTGCTCCCCTGGATCATCTGCCCCTCAGCAACCATCCGATCAATAGGCGGTGCCCCCTCATCTCTCACCACCTCTGCCTGATGTGTCACATCCAGCCCCCTTCGAACCTGCAGGAGTGTCACAGTGGACGGCATCTGCCACTCAAACTCCTCACTCTTGGTTTTCCCTTGCATGTGCATGTTCTGAGGCTGCAGCATCTGTTTATCCAGCAGGGGAACATCTTCTCCTCCCTGTAGATCGCCCTTTTCTTCCTCCTTCTGACTTCTAAAGGCTTCCTCTGCAGGTGGCCTCTTCATTTCAAATCCTTGGACCTCAGTCCAATCCACCAAAGTTGTGGGAGCCCTCTGCTCGAGTTTCGCTTCCAGCTCCTTAATTCACTTCTCCCACTTTACCTCCTTTGCCTGGAAGGAAGCCTGTTGAGCCTGCAGGTAGGCCCTCAGAGCCTCGTTGACCTTGTCGAGGGTCTGGTTCACCTGCCTGATCGCCTCATTGCCAGCCCAGGCCTTTTTCAGTTTCACCTTCATCGCGTCCAGCTCGCGGTCCTGTCTCTCTTGGTTCTTCTTCAACTCTTTGTCCTCCTTCTCCCATTCCACCCCCTGACTATAGGCCTTCTGTGCCACCTTGGTCAGTCTCTCTCCAATCTTTTGATCTGATGCTCGTGCGGCTGCAAATCCTTCCTTCATTACTCCCTTCAATATGAGCAAGTCTGCGAAGACCAACTTCACCCCCATCTCTTGTTGAGGTCCCTCTGGTCCTCTCGCAGCTCCCATTAACCTATCAAAGTTCTCCCACGCTTCAGAGAGTAGAGGAGGGTCTTCTTCCTGCTGGCTGCTCACACTCTTTCCCTTTCTGTCTTTCAAGTTCACTGGCCGCTCTCCCTGTTCCACTTTCCTGTGGAGTTCCTTCAGGTTCTTCCTCATGACTTCTGCTCTGATCTCCTGTTCCCTGGTGGCCCTTTCTTGTCTGTCCAATTCCTTCTGTCTGGCAGCCTGGTCCTCATCCATCCTCTGTCCTGTCAGCTCACAGGGTGCCTCTGGTCTTGTTTCTGTCATAGCCTGATCCTCTGGTCTCTGAATAGACTGAGGAGGAGCCTCAGACACCTCTAACTCCCTCCTCTCCTGATTCCTCTTAGCCGGCAGCTCCTCTCCTCTCTCCATCCTGTGGGAAGCATGTTCCCTTCTTCTCTCACCCTCCTGAGATGTGGACGAGGCACCTCTCTCAAAAGTCCTCCTGCCTTCAGCCTCAGGCTCCTTCCTTTTCTTTTCCATACTCTTTCTCTCCTCTGCCTGACGTGCTGGAGTGTAGTAGCTCCTCAGTAGTCGTCTGCAGTCTCCTCAATGCAACACTCTCCCCACAACACTCCTGACGAACATCCTGATATACCTCTTCACAAACTGGAGGAATCCTCTCACTCTGGTCTCAGGTACAATGTTCTGCTCGTCCGCAAACCGGTCATAAGCCCACAAGAACTCATCCAAGTTCGTCCCATCAAATCGGATCGGTACTCCATCTCTCCCCATGGGCGATGACTGCAATCCCTCCATCCTTCTCTCAAACTCCTGCCAGGTCGCTGACTCCCGTACATATCTGGCAATGGGCTCAGCCCACTCGCCCTCTCCGCGTACCTCTCGCAACATCCTAGCTCCATTCCATCCAAACTCGCTCGCGTGCAGTTAGAACTCGATCAGAAATAGTTCGATGTTCCCTCCTGTGAAGATGGGTGGTCTGTCTTCTCTCCTGGTCCATCCCTGCACTCTCTGTTTGGTTGCCCCCTGATGGGGTTCCACTGGCCCTGCCCCTCCCTTCCCTCTTGGCATGGCTGCGCCAAAATGGTGTCAAGCCTGCACAACAAGGAAGAGACAAGCAAAAGCATACAGAGGGTAAGTAGGTTTTGGCAACACAGTGAGAGACATACACATCCCATCCCATCTAACCTATCCATCCGTATATGCATACATACACATAAATACCTATTCCAATTCAATAGTTTGCCATACCATCCTAGCGACTATCTATACAGCCTAACTAATATCTCTACTAAGCAAAAAAAACTTAGCAGGAAGGGACTTCTAGCCTGTGAGATTTAGGCTCACCTCATCTCGAGCAACAAACTTCTTCAGCCTCGAGCATGACACCCAATCTCTCCAGGCTGTTCCATCCATTTCCTCAATCTGGTACGCGTCATGCTCTCCAACTCTTGCTACCTTGTACGGTCCCAACCAGCGCTTATCCAACTTCCGTGACCATTGTTTCTCCAAGGATGAGTCGTACAACAGCATCGTGTCTCCCATTCTGAGTGACTCCTTCCTCACTCTTGCCATCTTGTCCCACCTGAACTTATCATGTGCCCGATTATATGCCACCTTACTCGCTGCTCCTTCAATCCTGTCTTCTATGGCTCCGATCTGACGCGCCCTTAGATCGAGCAGTTCCTCGAACGTCAACTCTGACTCGAGGTCCTGCCGCCTCCATGTCTTCAGGAAGCTCTCGATAGGGAACGTTGCATGCCTGCCATACCATAGCGTGGCTGGCGTATAACCGGTGCTCGTCCTCACAGTGATGTTGTCTACAAAAAAAGCCACTCTAAAAAAATCAGGCCACTGATTTGGCCTCCCACTGGTCCATTTTGCCAGAAGGTTCGAGATGGTGTTGTGCCCTCTCTCCACCGGTGCATTTGCTTGAGGGTGTGCTGCAGTAGTATACTCATCAATCACCCCGTACCTCTTCAAGAGTGTTTTTACCTCTGCACTGGTGAATTCAGACCCCCTGTCCATGACAAATCTGGAGACAAAGGGATATACGAGGTAATATTCCTCGATGCATCGCGCTAGCGTCTCGCCAGTCTTGGTGCGAATAACCGTTCCGTCCACAAACCCGGAGAGGTTATCGCGTGCATCAAATATGAAGTTAAATCCCCATATCCCCAGCGACATTACTAGCAGGTCCAGATGTACGACGGCTCCAACCTCACGAACGTATCTCGGGTGAAGCGGCTCCCTTGGCCTAAGGGAAGATCGCTCCTGACATGGGACGCAAGATTTGTAATAATCATTAATCATTTTTCCCATGTCATCCCAATAGTACAATTCGTGTATCTTGAGCTACGTTGTGTCAGTACTCCTGTGCCCTCCAGCTGTGCCGTCGTGCAGGGCGGCCATGACATCGATCTGACGAGCGATGCCACAGACTACCCTCCTGGGATTCCTCCCCTTGCTCTTCATGAACAGGTGCCCATCCCTTACCAGAAAGCTCGGTTTCATCTTCAAGACTTTCTCGCTGGCATCTCTTTCTCTCATTTCGCACGAAAGAAGCATTCCGAGTTCAAGATAAACCCCATCATACTCTTCTGCTCGAAAAACCTCCTTAATCTCGCCTTCTTCGAAATCATCGTCCTCCCGCTCATAGATCACATTCTCACCCCTTTCCTGATCCTGCCCAACGTTTCTGGCCACTTCCTCCTACAACAAGGCATTGGCCAGGAAATAAACCCCTCTTACAGACCTTTCATGATCCTCCACCTGCTAGGCTCCATCCTCCATCGTGATCAGGTCCTCACCCAACTGATGTTTGTCTGCCAAGGCCAGATCCATCATCCACTGCACATCCGGCAGTCCCCATGGGTCCTCGTCCACATAGGGTTTAAGGACTAAGTTTGGCAAGCATGCATACCCTGGAGGTCCTCGTCCACATAGGGTTTAAGGAGTAATGTAGTTACCTACCGCCAAAGATCAAGAGTTGATGTGAAGTCTCACATCCTCCTCTTTGTCCAAAAACCCGTCGACTGGGGGAGTATCCTCGATCACTTCTTCGCTGTTCTTGCCCCAGTCGGCTCGACTTAACCCATCCGCCCTATTTTTGTTCCCTGGAATCCGCTCCAGCTCAAAATCAAACATCCAGATGTATGTCAGCCATCTGGCAATGGTTGGATCTTAGGGAGCGTAGTTCTTCAGCGAACCAGCTAGAGCGGTTGGGTCCACCCTCAACACGAACCTGCTGCCAAAGAGGTAGTTTCTGAAAATTCTCAAGCAGTGGAGGACTGCCAAGGTTTCGCGCTTGAACTGAGAGTAGTTTCTCTCAGCCGTATTAAGCGTTCGACTCTCGAATCTTAGCGGTCGCTCCTCTCCATTGAGGTCTTTCTGGATCAACACTTCTCCCAAAGCAGTCGGTCCTGCATCTGTCTCTATGATAAAGGGTCTGGTGATAACGGCCGCATGGTCTGGCACTCCCAGTACCAGTCCTCCTTCTTCAAACTCCTTCTTCAGGTCTTTTATCACAGACTCCTGTCTATCTCCCCACTCCCAATCTTGTCCTTGGTGCACGAGCTTTCGCAGGTGCTCCGTCTTCGTCGCAAACCCTTTTATAAATATTATCCAAAATCCACACGTTCCGAGGAAGCTTCTCACCTCAGTAATCGTCTCGAATGGGATTGGCCATTCGAGAATCTTATTGGTCTTCTTAGTATCTGGCCGACGACCCTTCTCGTCGCACACAAATCCTAAGATAGTCGCTCCTCGCATACAGTGTTTGGATTTCGGCCCACTTGCAGTGAGGTTATGCTCTTGTAGCAAGTCCAGGACTTGACACAAGTCCTGCACATGATCCCAAACAAACCGCTTGATTCCCGGCATTACCTCCTGCTCATCCTTTACCTTCGACCCTTTCACGGCCAAATCATCGATATAGGGCTGCGTGATGTGAGGGCTTACTGGCTGCATCGCTCTCATCATATGCCTCTGGACCATAGCAACCGCATTTGTCCACCCCTGCGGTGCGACATTCATGTGGATTAGCCCTCGTGGGGTATGCATCGCCATCATCGGCCTGTCAGATAGGTAGACAGGAAACTGGTCATAACCAGAATACAAGTCTATCAGAGATATTATAGCCCTCCCAGCGCATGCCTCTGAAAGCGCATCTGCGTTAGGGAGGCCACCTGCATCTCTAACAGTCACAGCATTCAGGCGCTGTAAATCCTGTACCCACCTCAACGTCCTATTTGGTTTGATAAAACAAAACCATGGGGATGCATACGGTCCGCTTGAGTAGTCTGCCACATGTGTACGGATCTTCCCATCTAGGTAGTCAACTATCTTCTCTTCGTCACCAGGATTAGGATAGCGTGCGCCCCGCAAATTCCACGGCTCATGCGGCACAGTATGTATCCTAATCATGAGAATTTTATCCACATCCAGGCGTCCTCTCTCATCATCATTGAAGGCATATGCAGTATGCCTTCCTCTTATGGTTTCCACCATAAGTTTCTCTTCCTGCGCTGTAAGGAAGCCAGGCTCCCCTATAATCAACGCCTTCTCAATCTCCGGATTGATACGACTCGGCATGTTCGCAGCATCCTCTCGCATTTGCCGTATCAATTCTCTCTCCCGCTCGTAGTACACCTCTTTTTCTTCAGCTATGAGCACCGGAACAGGGCGACACTTTTGATCTACCCTTTTGTACCGCCTTTGTGAACCCTGCTTGAGCCCACCTCTAAGATTCTTCAACTCCCATTTGTTCCACCACTTTCTCCCTCAAGGCCTCCACGGCCACAGGGTCTGCCATCCCATAGGTCGACACTATATCCATAGCGTCACCTATGCTCGCCAAGCTAAGGGTCATTGTTTCTGGCCGTCTTTCTTCTTCACTGTCGACTCCYCTTAGCCTTTTTCTCTCTTCTTCTGACTCCTCAATTGTAAAAGAGTCAGGGCTGGGTCGATTCCTAATACTCCTTGGTCCTATGTTCTGGCACGTCACAATCTCATAGTTGTCACACACGGGATCACACATGACCAGGAACATAGTCTCGTCATGCTTATTCAGGATGATGGTCTCTGTTCTGCTAAAAAATTATCGCCCCAGAAGAATAGGGTGATCGAGGTCGGGCATTACGAAGAAGCAACTCCTCACTTTTACCTTCCTGATCTCCAGCACCACCTTGGATGCGGTCCCCACAAAAATGGACTGACTATTTGCGCCTACTAAAATACCATTGTCGGAGCGGTCTATCTCCATCCCCAGGCGCACGGCATCCTCCTCCTTGATGAGGTTCATTTTTGTGCCTGTGTCGACCATTGCCGTGCATGCTTTCCCCTTTACAACAACATCAAAACACCCGCACGCCACGGACTTCCTGTCCATTTTCGTACCGGTCTCCGACCACTCAGCTTCCTTAAGGATTATGGCCCCTAACCGTACGCTAGCCACCATCTTCCTGCACAAACGTGCCTTGAGCTCTTCTCGCAGTTTCGGCGCTGATGCCAAGACATCTTTCAAGTTCATGAGGTGGTTATGTCCTTCAAGGATTCGGCCCATAATCTCTTCCACGTCAAATTTTTCCTCCACCCTAACTGTGTACTTCTTATTTTTCTGCTCTGGGGCCTTTTCCGTATCGGCCTTAACGCCCCTCTTCTTGGCTTTTTGCTCTGCTTTTTCATCCTCCTCGTTCCTTAGGCAGTCATCCTCCTCCTCCTCATTCACGGGAGGTTCTACAACTTTCTTCTCCCCGCTCGACCTGGGAATATCCTTAGCCGGCGGTTCCGGACTCGCTGACCCTCGAGCTCTCGTCTTGATCGCCTGAGTGGCCCTCCCAGATCATGAAGGCGGCCTAAAGCTCGTCCCTGATCTGGGAGTCCCCCCTGTGACCGATACGTTCGGAATGCTCGCAGGCGCCCCCTGCGATTTTGAGCCTGACCCATACATGAAGACTTGTGGCCTCTGCCCTTGCCACTCCTTAACCTCTTCGCATAAATCTACCAGCTTTCCCTGGTACCTTCGAATTTTATCCATTAAGTC
>BFEA01000020.1:454206-513644 GCA_003427395.1 Chara braunii | reverse complement strand
GCCTTCCTCTCGTCACCAATAGATCAGACTGAGATTAAGAAGGACAGATGTAGGTAGATCAGACTCTCGAGATCCAGGAGAGGTACAACTCAACTTACAATGAGAGGGCCTTGAAATCTTGATGCGCCTGAGGGCCCCGCAATGGCAGCCAGGAACGCAATAGAACCTCTCAATCCATAGCAAAATGCAGAATGTCAGCCCCCCTGACAATCCTCCACGTCGCAGTAGCAACCCCTTTGCAGAGTCTGACTCCTCCCTCCAAGTTACCGTGCTCAAAACTGCAGTTACTTAGCCCAGAAAAGGTCGTTCTTTGAATAGGGCACACCCCCCCGTGCTCTATTCGGCTACGGGCTGTAACAGCCTGGTGCAGTCGTGATGCACTGTAGCAGCAATAAGTTATGCCAATAGTCACAGCCACTAGTCAGCAGCAGCCACAGTCCGTGCCCAGTCCGCAGTATCCACAGCCGTACACAGCAGATACAGAAGGCCGCAGGAGTCTCCCACAGTCCGTAATAACCAGCAGTAGGTACTAGCAGCAGCAGCCCCGCCGCAATGAGGATCTGCACAGTACCCTGCTGCAACAACCTGATAACGCCTATCAATACACAGCCTGTGGGTGTGGCTTCTCGGAGGTACTGGTATAGTTACCGTAGCAACAGCATTAGGCRGAGCGCACACCAGTCACCCACAGCAAAKGAYGGTGCTTGCCTTCAAAARTGGCCCCTAAGTCTCTGTGATAACCACCGTGTGCGCAACCTGCTCATCTCCTCAAGTCCGCAGCCATACACAGCAGGCCCTAGCAACATTCAGCAGGGCAACGAGTATTCAGCAGTCCTCAAAAGTGCAGCCACTTACGGTCTGTGTGTGCTATGGCAACCTGGTTCAGAACTTGTAACACCAGTTACCCCCCGCCTGTAGCAGCAGTAATAGTTGGTGAACAGCCCGCAGTCTCTTGAAAACCCCTCCAGTTGCCTTACTCACTCCCTCCACTCCGAGTATCCTCACTTAAGCCTATGTTGCAGCTTTACGTAATGAGGAATAACGCTCAGATTTGTAGTGAAGCAATAGGGGTGGGGCTCTGCACATTAGCGAGCCCGTCAACAGACAATCACCCTGCACAGTAGTCTGCTATGGCAAGGCACAACGGGCAGCTCGGTACAGCAGCAACTCTTCAGTCCCAGTGCAGTGGCAGCCTGATCCCGTTGTAGTGGTGGTAGCTATAACAAACCCAGCAGGACTGCTGCTTCAGCATCCGAAGCCCTGTTTGAACAGCTGTACAATGCTTATAGTCTCCTCATAACAGTGGCCACCTAGTATATTCATAGCAAAGTACGGCATCAGCAGCCACCGCCCTGACGCAGCTTCAAACAGCCGGACCCGACATTTAGCAGCAAAAGCCACACATCTAAAGTTTCGTTGTAGTACTGGCTCCTAGCACTAGCCACCGTCTGTCACGACCTTCCTTGCAGCATCTCTGACACCTAGTGGTGACGTTTGGTAACAGCAACCCCAGGCTGTGGCCTGGCCTAGCAATGCTGGTACAAACTGAGTAGCTACCGCCCCTGCTTTTTATATAAGTTTCAGTCCTCACTTTGTAGTCTTCCACGAGGACGTGATGCACTCAAGTGCCCGCATGCCTAAATAGTACAATGGTATCACGATAGTTTACTTCTGGAACATCAGTATTTTACTGCAAATAAAAAATAAAAAAATAAAAAATAAAAAGAGGAACTGCACTCCCTGCGTCCGCGGGTATCAGCCTTCCGCCTTAGTCAAAACGTCTGTGTCCCAATCAACAGGGAGGCCATAAGCTATAGCAGAAACAGCAGCGCACCGTGGTGCTCAGCATCTGCACTTATTAACAAGGCAAAGTGACAATACTAACAACAACTCTGAGGGTAACCACATTGTGTCCTTGGGGCAGGATAACAGTAGTGTAGCCTGGGCATGATGACTTCTTTTAGTGATACTTAGCTCTACAACAACCAAAATCAAATTTTCATACCGGCAGCCCAGCTGGTGACATAGCAACACAACTGGCTGTTCACGGTGCTACTCAAATATCCAGATATCAGGATAGTTGTTGCTGTGGCCGGTATTTAACAGCAACCTATAGAGTTTTAATCATGTCGCGGCAGCAACCCTAATAATACTAAAATCAGATTGCAGCTATTCCATCCCCTCCGTACTGCAATAGAGGGCTCAAGAGTTCTAGTCTGTTAGATTCCTGCTTGATCTAGCTACCCCTTTGCTGGCTGCTGTCGAAGCTTGGGTCTAGATACATGCAATCCCCCTCTAATACTCCCCTACCTATTCAACTCTCTCATAGTTTGTCACCTCCCCGTCCAACACTTGTTACCATTACTATTATTTATTTATTATTATTATTATTTTCACACCTCTGGTCARTAYCGATATGAAACAYGATCACTACCCGATATATCTCTCACCGTTCACGACGCCTGGCTGTAATAGTAGCCAGGTTCAAGGATTTCAGCCATAACAACCCAACACGACCCGTAAGGGAGTATGACGAGCAATGRGGACGACTGCTTTGGAAACAGAGAAAACAATCCCCATAGGGGGATGAAGGGTATGTACTAGTACTGATGGTGGACACGAAACCTACGCCTGGGTAGATATCATACCATGGGTGAACAAAAGGACAATGATTCTTTGCTAGGGAGATAAAAAAAAAAAAGAAAAAAAAAAAGGAGTACTTCGATGGCTGGCTCGGCCATGGTGGCGCAGCCCCCTCCTCTTTTACCGACCAAACCCTGTTCAGATTCAAGTTCTGACGCGTCCATCTRACTCAGMATACCTAAAAAACCCTATTTAGCATCTTACCTTGCTCAATTTGGTCAAAAAACGGTCGAGATCCGTCTACTTCCACCCCTACCATCACCGTTTCGCGGCATCTCCGCTCACCATTTTTCCTTTCTTTTTCCCCTCCTACTAACCTTCTGCCTTCCCTGACTGCAGATTCGTGTTCGTCAGCCTTCAAAACCACAGGCTATCAACTCCCCTCATCAAGTCTCGTTAGGAAATAGCCGTGCTACGGATTCTCTTTCCGCCATACTCTCTTGCCCGACGTCTCTTTTCCCTTCATCCTCCAAATGTATCTGGCGCAGAACCGCGTTCAGGTTCATTCCGCTTTCCTTACTTAGTTGTAGCCAGGTGCTTCATCTGTAGGACATGACCCCCTTCTGCTGTTTGCATGAGCCGGCTGCCCATAGCCTTGCTGAAGGTGAGCTCCTCTCTCTTCCTCCCAACTCCTTTCCTCTCCGACTCCCCGCTGCCCCTTCGTTACCTTCGAATGCACCTAGCGCAGGCCTGCGTCTAGGTTCCCTCAAATTTTTCCTCCTCTCCTCGATTGCTGCCAGCACTTTTAGTTGCACAGGGCAACGCCCATCAGCTCCGCCATGTCCCTTTCCCTTGTCACTTTCACACTCCTCATAACACACTACCCTGCGATTAGCACCTTCAGGAGGTCGCACAGAATTTGGCAATCTACCTCGTGCTACAGCAGCAACAGTGACGGGCGGTGACCCGGCTTTATACTTGTCCTTCCTACGAAGGGACCGTGTCAGCCTGTTCTGTATCGTTCCAATTTTTAACGGATGTCCCGTAGGACTATACCACAACCTGGTGGTATCTGAATGGTCCGTGAGCGTACCTACTAAGTCGATCTGAGCATTCCCGTCGGTCCACAGATCGGTCCCGACCATGTCCCATAGTGGGATAAAAAAACAACAAATAAAATGAAATCAAAAATTTAGGAAAAAAAAAAAATAATAAAAAAAAATCGTGACTTAGAAAATTTTGGGAAAGAGGGCGGAGGAGGGAGGAGGACCGTCGACACTTGGTCCTATCCCAGGGGGCCCGGCGTCGGACTCCCCTAGCAAAACTAAAGGGGATAGTCCCGCAGGACCCTCAACCCCCTAGTTCCCTTCAAACGCTCCTCCGCTACTTCACTGCCCCTTGCTGGCCTTGATCCCGAGATCCGCCTGGTGAAACTCCAACGCCGTAATCAATAGGGCTAAGCCCCAGCCTGATGGTAGCAGGCGCAAACTTACCTATAAACAGTATCCGCAGATTTCCTAGGCCTGCGGAGGCATGCCTTGCCCTCAGCAAGGCATGTCCCCCAAGCCATGGCTTTGCAGCGCCGTACAGCACCGCCTTGAGGCAGGCATTTGCGTGTCTTGCCGCACATGCCGGTCTTGCGTACCATTAACCGCAGTGTGTGGCTTTCCTGGTCACGCCGTGACCGGCCTTTTTACTGCCGTCCTACCGGAAGAAGCCCGGCATCCGCCCCTACCGAGACCAGTCCATATCCATTCGTCCAACCTCCGGTCCCCTGTGACACATAGTCAACTCAGTATTGTGCGACCTGCACTATGCGACCCAAAAAGAGGTCGGCTTTCAGAGGGATAGCCAGGACTCCTTCCTGGCCGTAGTCCTTCTAGTTACACTTATGTCGGCCACGACTTTATCAGTGGTCGCGAGACTGCGGCCCACACAGTCCGGTCTAAACTCCTAAGTTACCCGGTAGTCAAAAAACTCGCGCATGCCCGCAAAGTGCATGCTCACACATTCTCTAATCAAGCTATACATACGCCTGCCACTTCTGACATACAGTAGTCAGTCGCGGCTGGCGACAAACCCCCCATTCTTTTATGTACCGGCTCAATCGCCTCTTCTGCGAGGTGCAAAAACATGCACATTTACCCTTGTCAGGGTAATGGTGCCAACAGCGCATATTAATTTATTCTGACTAATGTACTGGCGATTAAGTCTCTGTGTGTGTCATAGATCTCATCGACACAATATTAACCTGACTGATCCCTCGACCTCTTCTGTCGACGGGTATTACTACTGGTCTAACCATCACAGCGCGCGTCATAATAACGCGCGCTCATACTCTCGAAATTTTCTCACCGATTTGTCCCCGGCCTCAATGGCCGAGGAATTTGTTTCGAGTGTCACGCTCAAGCGTGCACACCCTTTCCATTCCAGACTTGCTCTGTCATGGTAGCCGATGCCGTCACTGTGTCGAATGCAAAAAACATGGCCAAATACCCTTGTAAGGGTATTTGGTCTGACAACGGTCACTTCCATCTTCCTCCCGCGATGGCTTCTCTCCTTCTCTCGCTCCTTTTCTCTCTCTCTCTCCCCCTCTTTTTCCCCGACTTCGTCCTACTACGATCTTATTCAAATTCAACAATAATAATATTGATAATACTAATAATAATAATAATAATAACAATCTTAATAATAATAACTACAATAAATATATAATAATAATTATATAGATATTAATAATAACGTGCCATAGCGAACTTCAACAATCAAACTGCATCGTATACACAAGACCAGATAGTCGTGACCTGGAACCAATACGAGCTTCACCAAATAAGAAAACACCGAGAGCTCATAACTGATAATGCTGGTAAAGTATCATCATCATCATCAATGAAGAACCAATGTTGATATCCTATCTGTCACGCCCAGACTACGGATTGCAGATCCTACCTTGTCCATGCTATAATGTCGAATGATGCTATCAACAACTTTTCGAAGTACGTGCATACAACGACCAATGTCGCACGCTTCCAGCACCAGGTATGTCTCTCGCCTCACTCACAACCTCGTTTCCCAACACACAGATGCCATTTGCACCTAAGGACCACCATGTGCCCCATCTCCTTCCCTCTTTCTCACTCTCACGCACACACTCAAACACACATACTCAACACACACAGACGAGTGTGGTAGCGTATATTTTCATGTTCTACTTGTAGATTCACTCGATTTTGTCCCTCCTATCGGTCATACTACTACGAGACTAGCTGCGAGGTAGATACACTCAATCGTAGTGTATACTTCCACGATGTAGAGCTGGATTCACTCAGTTTTTCTTTTCATATAAACGGAGGTAGTGCATAGCCAGTCGCGAAGTTGAAGACTTACCAGTTCGATCTTCCTCTTCTCGTTGTCGTCGTCGTCGCCGACTCGTCGCTCCCTGCTCGCAGCGCAATACAAACCCTCACGATGTACCGACATGGATGACACGACCGGCATACGCGCGCGTTTCAGCAAATCGGCAATGACGGACCCATCCTCACAGCGCCATCATCGACTGCAAGGGGCCAGGTGAGTATCCCCTCCCGCTCTCTCTTCTTCTCATCCTTCCTCTTCTTCCTCTTCTCCTTCTCCTTCTCCTTCTTCTTCTTCTTCTTCTTCTTCTTCTTCTTCTTTTTCTTCTTTTTTTTTTTCTTCTTCTTCTTCTTCTTCCTCTTCTTCTTCTTCTTTTTCTTCCTCTTCTTCTTCTTCTGCACGCTATCTCCGCTGCTTTGCGCGCCCCTCTGCGATGCTCTGCCCGCTATCTCTGCTGCTCCGCGCACATAGTAGCACTCACATTCATTTTTTACCGCGCGCCCGTAATTGCCCGAGTGCCTGCACGCGGGGCTTCTTCTTCTATCTGCGCCCCGCCTTCCCCACTTCCCCACGCAATTGGTTCGCCTCGATTCCCGTTCGACTTCAAGATCGAGGTGCGAGCTGACGGGTAATGGTGTTGTATGGGGTCTTTTGCTTTTGATGTATCTGTCGCGAATCCTGCGACAGATTCACCAAATCAAAGTTATATCAAATAATCACGGATCAAAAAGAAAAAAAACAAAACAAAAGGAAAAATAATAATAAAAATAAAGAATGAAATCAAATCGTTAAAGGGAAAAAAAAATAATAATAATAAAAATAAAAGAAAAACGAATCTAATTGTTAACTACCCCGTAATGACACTTGTTTACAACGGGGCCTGTTACAACTGGCTAACTCCAACTAGTCGTAAAAGCGAGGTCGCGGGTTCAAGTCCCCGCCGCCGGAAGTCGGAGCTAAAAGCGCAGCTCCCTGATAGTACAAAAGGAACTAGCTCAATGGTCGGGGCAGATTCGATCCTTACATCTCCAGCTTGGTAGTCTTTCTCGAAACCTACAGAGCTAGCTCCTACTTCGGTTAGAAGAGGAACCGCTCTATTACATATACAGTAGTGGGCTCAGTCCGACCAGTGACCCGAGCCCATTCCTATGTGTGTGTACGCTTGCTGTTCCGCACGCCCGTCTCAGTGCTTGTCGATTTGCGTGGGTGTGTGACCCACGAGGGCACTTGTTAATCAGAAGTCCCGAAGGGCCGGTACTTACTCGTGATCTTAACATTGAGGGTTATAGTCGGAAAAACACTCAAGAGGTGGGAGAAAAGGCCCGCGACACTTCAGAGCACCGGAAAATACTTAAGTAGCAGGTAGGTCGGTACCACACTAGGTAGAGGTAGATGTGTCGGATACTTGATCCCGAGCAGAAGAAGACAAAAGTTAACATTTGTAGAGGCCTAGTACCGATAGGTAGGCTGGTACTGGTTCAAGTAGCCTGAGTCTGGACCCTGTGCGGACGATATCAGATCTTGCAACGGTGTCTCCCTCAAAGGGACGAAGGCACCGGTTGCTTGGGTGATCGAGCGGACACGAAGTCACCACTCGAGAGGCGACTTCCTCTCTTCATACGGGAGGCTGAGCAGTAGCCTCAACCTCGCTCACGACATACGAGTACCGACTGTCGTCACCTATTATGGTTAGCAGTGTGTTTCTTTTGACTGCCCCGGCCGCATGACCGGGGTCATATTAATTTTTCATGTCGTCTTTATATTTTACGGCGGCACGACCTGCTGACTTTCCTACACCGGCTGGTCCGACGCCCCGTCACTCGTTTTGATTCATTTTTGCCTTACCGCCTGGGCCTTTGACTGATTTAGATCGTGGTCGCCGCATCCCACGCGACCTTTTCTCGTTCTTTTCCAACCCTCTGGCCCTTGTGGTCGGAGACTTTTAGTTTTTATTATCCCCTTTCGCTTGTCGTACTCGTCATATCACTGCGTATGATCACCTAGAAATCTCGTCCTCAATGGTCGAGAAGTTTGCTTCACGGCGCTATGCCAAAAATATTCTCACTTCTCACTCCAGACCGTCCTCTGTATGGTAACTGGCGTTGATACTGTATGCAAAATCATGAGCAAATACCCTTGTAAGGGTGCTCCGACAGCGCGATAACCCCGACCCATGAAACTTGGAAGTAGGAAAAAATTAGTAATAAAGATAGAAGAAGAGGGGGAGTAAGGAAGAGAGGATCGGATAATTGACTAATTGAAAGAGTGTCTTTTGTCTGGTTGTGTAAAACAGGGTATCCGATGACTCCTGGTATGTGGTTCGCAGACAAAAACTTTCTTATTAACCTGCCTGAGTAGAAAGACGGAGGAATTAAGATGACATTACCTCGAAAGGGAACGGAAGAAAGGAAGGAGATAGATGTATGGTGTGGAATACCGATAGGACCTTAAGCATTCCTCTTGGTAGAGACTGGTTGGACCACAAATGAACGACAAGAGATAGTAAGGGTGACCTTGTACCTTTCGACCCTCCTTTGGAGGACGCATGTGATTGACCTCGCCATAGAAGAAAGTCGTCCAATTTCCAAGTATGTTATGACTGCAGGGTTGACCCTTGAAGCATTTTTCCGAAAGATGTACCGGGGAGGAGAAGGAGTGGTCATACAATCGATTGAGGTAAGGTGGGCGACTGAATTTGCCTATCCAACGACGAACGTTAAGGCTACCCTTCCTAAGTTCATAATAGATGAAGCTTTTTGGGGAATAGAAAACGTGGAGCGAGCGGTGCTCACTGCACAATCAGTATTTGATATGAGTTTCAAATTTGAGATAATCGATATCATTTATTGTTTGTACCTACGAATGAGGCCGAAATTGGTCGAAAATTACTTTTATAACGTCTTGTCCATCGTGAATATGTATCTAAGCATCTATCACCTAGAAGACCGATTGGTGTATTGGCGCAAACTATGTGGAGAGGCATGCATCGAGGTCTTCTTGGATGATATTCCCTTCTTGTTTGGTATGGTCAGAAACTTTTGGTACAGAAATTGGAAAGATTTGGATGATTTGGGCTACTAAATATGATATGTATCATTGCAAGCAGGGTCGTTATTCCCAGGACCTATCAGAACTTATTAATAAGTATCAAGGGGATTTTGTCATAACATGGGATGGGTCCGATGGTCGTTCTTGTGTGTCTTAACAGATTCGACAGTCCAACTAAAAGAGAAAAGGAAAAAATGAGTGACCTTGGTGACGAAGGCGTCAATGGAGAAGGACCGTCACCCATAACCGCAACCGAAATTGTCAAGATACTAGAAAAAATGACGGTCAAAAGGTCACAACTGCCAAAAGTAGATGCCTTCCCTTTCGAAGGAGAAAGAGTGTCTCACTGGTTGGAATTGCTAGAACAAATCTTCAACCGGTTGACTCCCGATGGGAAGTTTTGTCAGTTGTACGAATATGTATGGTGGGAGTTTAGGCCGGATGTGGAAGAAGTTGCAAGAAATGTCAATGAGAATTGGATTGAGTTTAAGAACGGTATGTAGAGGAAATTCAAGTTAGGGGTCGGTCTGCACACTGTCGAGCACTTGTATAATATGAATCAGGATTTTTTCACCACGAGAGGGGCGTTTGCTAATGCTTTCGAGAAGATGGCCGAGAGAGTCTCATTTTCCTGGGAAAATTTTCGGGATATGAGGCAATGGAGATGACTAAGGGAGAAGCATCAGGTAGGAAAACGACATGGGAAACCATCAAGAAAAATATTGCCACGGGGGATTTTGATCAAGTGTTTCACCATCACGTAAAGGTGGAACGAAGGAAGAGAAAGGCAGTAGGAACGATTCAAGGGACTAACAATGCGTTAGGGGGTGTTTTGAGTAATATGGTAAATGAGATAAAGGAATTGAAGGAAAAGGCGTCGCCAGGAAAGGTACTGACAATTACGCTGTCGGCGCGAATACCCTGAGAAGGGTATCCGCCCTGGTTTTTGCAAATGACAGAAAGCAAGCTTGGATCAAGATAGGTTGTGCGAGGCACGGACGCGTCTGTGACTTACCTTGACTAAGATGGAGGGTATGTGGGCGCGCAGTTTTAAGGCGCGCATGAGATTCCTCCGATTGATTGAGCAGCTGGTTTGGTTGACCGACCCGAATTTTGCTACACATTAGAATAGGGAATAAAAAAATTACTTTCATTGGGCACGGTTGACTAATGGTAGGTCTGGCATGAAGTGGGGCGCAAGGCAGCCACGACGTCAATTGGGCAAGCCAGCGCGGGTGCTTAGAGGTCGCATGCTTAGTTATAGGTAGGAGTGAGGCCGGACTGTTTTCCCTGGTCTGGGCGAGGCGCCACACCATTTTTTATTGGGTCCTGCACAGGCCAACCCCAGGCTTGGGCTTAGCCCTATTGGTTACGGTGTTGGACTCAGGATACGGAGGTGCAGGGATCGAGGCCAGCGGGGCGGCAGCGCGGGAGCGATTGAGCGTTGGAAGGAACTGGGGGGTTGAGGGCCGAAGGGGCTAACGAGCACGACCCACGGGACTGGCGGGGTGCCGGCAGATTTTCGTCCCCCGTTGGTGGTTCTTATATAACTATTTTATTTCCTTTATTGTTACTTCTATTCAACGGCCCCGTTCTATTTCGGGGCGTGATACCTCGGCTGCTGCTAGGACCCCAAGAGTGTAGTTTAGTGGGTGCACCACTAAACTATTGAAAATACAAGCTTGTACCTGAACCCAGATACCAAAATTCTGCACTGCGAGGGGCTGCCCAGACTCTGAGAGATCGTGGGGCGCTGCACCGGTTGAAGGTCCTTCGGGATATCTGTAAAAATTGGAACGATACAGAGAGGATCCGCGTGGCCACTGCACCGGGAGGGCGTGAGGGAATCCGGGAATGAACTCGGACGCCGGCAGGGCCAGGTGCGTGCGGAAAGCAAGAGGGACGAGGTCCGCCCCAACCCCCTGTACTAGCGGGCCGGGGGTAAAAAGGTTGAGCGGCCCTTGGTGCCGCTGCAGGGCGTTGCTTGGTCGGGTCCCTATAGACACCCGTCAAAGGTTGAACGGTACGGGGAAGACTGGCGCGGCCCGTGCGCACTGATGATGCACATAAATCGGGGCGGGTCCGACAGTCGAGTGTTTTGAGGAATTGGATACTGTCGGACCGCACGGTGTTGGGGAGCCGAGGTGACGACAACGAAAGTGAAGAAGGGGAGTGAGAGCAGGCGGAGAGGTGGCGAGGCGAATAGCAAGGGTGCGAATGAATCAGGACGGAAAGGTGTGGTGGGTGCATGTAGGTAGTGAGTTGGCTATGGGTGGAGTAAGCGCGGAGAGAGTGGGGCGTGGGCATCGAGAGAGTGAGCGAACGACGGGAAGACGGAGCAGAGTGATAGCAGCAGCGGGTGACGAGTGCTGATACGGTGAGGTGAAGTAGCGGGGCGACGAACGTTAGTGCAGAGGAGTGGCGGAGTAGGACAGCAGGACGAGCAGGGCCGGACCGGAGGAAAACAACGTAGGCGGGGGATGAGCGTCCGACACGGGGAGGCAAGGCGGATAGGAAAAACGAAGGGAAAAGCAAAAAGGAACCTGGACGCGGGCGGCGCCACGGGGGTGGCAGAGGGAGCTATGTTGAAGGGAAGAAGGGCGAAGAGGGCATAGCTCGTGTGATTCCCAACGAAATCGGATAGGGGAAAAGACTATTCCTAGGTTTTAGAATAGGGCAAGTTCGAATCAGAAGTCAGTTTGGGTAGAAAGTTAGTAAGTTAGAAGCTAATCGAGGAAAGAGGACCGGGGAGGTGGCGTGATGGCCGACCAAGAAGGTAGAAGTTTGCTCGACTCACGTTGAAAGTAAGAGCGAAGGGGGACTAGTTGGAGGTTTGGGGCCATTGCGAATCCATTGGTAGTGTCGGATTTCGCAATGGAGTAGAGAACCATGAGGTAAGGGGAACAAGTGTTGCATTCAACGACTATGACTACAGATATGGTGGGGATCCGGAAAGGAGCCGCCAAGCGGTTGTTGATGAAATAGAATGAGGAAAATTGTGGCTTCGGGGGTTTGGGACACGGCGAATTGGCGGATGATAGTAGATTTAGATCCTTAGTCTGTGATCTTGGCCATGCAAGCATAGAACCGTTTGTGGGGAGGATAGAATCAAAGTAACACACATATTTCTGTGTTCTAGTGAAAGATTCATGCTCAAACTTGTGCGAAAACTATTACGTAATTGATCATCGAGACCAGACCTGTACTGCTCGGCATCCTGCCAGACACCCCGCCACATGGAAAGCCTCCTCCTGTTTGTAGCTTGTTAGCTCCTGTAAACTTGTCGAGACCGTATGAACCCTGTCGGAGGACCGTCCAGGTGTATGCGATAGGAAGAAGAGTCCAACCGCTGGTTCACTCGGAGGACTTACCTGAGGTCCAGTGCATTGAGGAGTGAGGTACGCCTTCGGAGATTATAACAAGGAGTGAACCTGACCCCTGCTACGGTCCTGGCACACCGAGATGAGGGCCGCTCAGTTCGGGATGTCTGTATTGCCTATGGGCGATGTCGGAGTGACTCCTTGACTCAGTGGGCGGTAGGAGCCAACGGTCTGCGGGGCTTCATCGTGATGCGAGTGGGTTGCAAGCTGCTATACCCCATGTTGAACGTAGGGATGTTGCTGCGAATTGAGGGTTCGTCAGGAGAGTTGGTTTCAGCGGCTTGACTTCTGGTTGACCAAGCGGGCGTTACTTGGCTGCCATTGCGGGGCCCTCAGGCGAAGGAAGGTAACAAGACCCTCTCACAAAAGTTTGAGCGCTCCTCTCTTGTATCTAAGGGTCTTAATGTCTCGACTTTTGCCCTTCTTACTCTAAGTCTAGTCTTGATCTGAGAGGAAGGCGGCAGGCGGGATTGCAACCTGTAGGACCGCAGCAAGGCCTACGTGGGAGGTTACCCCACCGATTGAGGGAGCTCTGCCGGAACTCAGGAGGAGTTCTGGAGGCAGGGAATTGTAAGGTAACCTTCCATCCCCCTCTATAAACCCAGATTATAACCCTATATGTACTACCCATTGCATGTTCTGACTGAGTATATGGTGTGTATCCCTACTTTGACTTGTTGTTTGACTGTCAGGACATGAGTTGGACTAAATAAAGGAACGTCTGTGCAATCTCAGTTTCAGTTTTGTTAGTTGTATGAAGGCAGATTGTGAACAAAAAGGAATTGTATCTGGGGGAAGGTTGGGAGGAAGGCAGTATTGTTTTGAAGTTTTACTGGGTCATTAAGACTGGGAAGTCCCCATAAGTTTGAGGAGACTCAGTGCTATGGTTTATTTTGGATTGCGTGGAGCGTCAGACCGTTCTATAAGCTTAGGTGGTCTGATTGCTCTGGAGGCTGGGAAGTCCCCATAAGTTTGGGAAGACCTAGTGTTGTGGGATTGCCTTGAGAACCAAACTGTTCTATAAGTTTAGGTGGTCTGGTTGCTCTGACTTGAGGGGGCTGCGTGTGATTGACTTTTTCAGTGGCCAAGTGCGTTCTGTAAGTTCAGGTGTTTTGGTTGCCTTGGTTATTTTGGACTTTCCTCTGTTTATTTGGTTCTGAATGAGAAGGTCTGAGTCGTTTTATAAGTTTAGGTGGTTCAGTCTCTTTCTGCTTTATTTTGAGAAAATGAACCTGACAAAGGGCAGACCGTTCTGTAAGTTCAGGTGGTCTAGCCCAATGCCACACACAACTTGGATCAGAGAGGAATAAATCAGGCAGAGAGTCAGAATGTTCTGTAACTTTAGGTGGTCTGACTTAAAGCCCGCACTTGCTGGAACCCAAGGTTATAATTTGGCTATATTTTATTATTATTTTATCTATGAACAAGTTAATCATACCGTTCTATAAGTTTAAGTGGTCTGACTATAGCTTATCACAATCTGAAGAGACTATAATTAAGAGTATAACTGAAGGTAACTTGGGCCGACTGAGCATTAATTCTAAGATGACCGGCTCAGTCCTACGCCCGTTTTGAACATTAAGTTCAGAGAGGTATATATACTTTGGCTATTAAGCAGATCAGGGCGACTAGATTGGTCTAGTCATATGCCCAAAGAAGAGAAAAGTTGTTGTGCCCTGTGTTTGTGTATACTTTGGCTAAGTTGGACTCATTCCATAAGTTTGGGTGGCCTGACTTTAGGTCTGGCTAAGGTAAGGTTCATTCCATAAGTTTGGGTGTCCTGACCCTATGCCTTATTTAAGGCAGAGTATAAAGGGTTGAATCATTGAAAGATCATGAACTATTGTTTGTTCAAATTGACCTGGGATGGTGAGTGTACTTACCTTTGTGGTTTGGCCTGCATGTGACTGAGTGCGACTACTACTCTAGTTTGAGCTTCAATTGGTGGGTAGTTGCTTTAGTTGTTCGCCACGTGCTAGAGCCATAGGAGTTAGTTTCAATTCATGTATTTTCTGAGCTAAGTTCATTTTACTTAGGTCAATTTCTGCATTTTCTGAGATCATTTGTTATACTTGACTTTGTATAAATTTTGGTAAGCTACTTTCTCTACGGGAAGCGCTGCCAAAATTTCTGCAAATCCAAGGAGTTAGTCAAATTTTGAGTTTTCAAAGTTCAACTTGTCTAAAGTTCATATATGGCTTGGTAAAAATTTGGAAAGTCTTATTTTCTAAATGTTGCCCAAATTCATAGTAATTCAGGGAGTTAAACAAAATAGGACTTTGGAAAGTCAAAGACTACTTCTGTTTTCATATTCGGACTGATATAAATTTTAAAAAGACACTTCTCCTATGTGAAGCGCTGCCGAAATTTTCTTAGTTTAGGGAGTTAGATTATATTTTGACAAGTGACAATTTTGACAATTCACTCTGGATAGAGGAAATTCTGCCAAAGGTCTACCTTTTCTTGGGCACTTGCTTGGAGATAGACTTAGTCTTAGTTAATTAGAGTGAGTTGAGTAAGAACGTGATATGGAGATTACTCTCCGGTTAACTTATAGATTTAGCCTGAGGATTTGGCATGTTATGTGTCACAGGTCCTCTTGAACCGTTTGATTCAGGACTTGGACTAGTTCCAGCTTGATCCTACGAGGATCGCCTTTTATTATCACTGACAACAAGTCGTTCGCCGATTCGTTGGTCTACGATTCAATTCCAACTCACCCTCCATACTCAACCTAAAAGTCTTTAACCTTGGTGACTTTATTGTTTCGTTAAGCTTTCACCCGGACTTTTATTGAATGGTCATTTAACAAAGGTACTGTGTATTTAATTATGGTTGGTTGGACAGGAGGTTGGGGCTTGCATGGCTAAAACGAGGGGTATGAGTGTAGAGATTGGTTGGGGTTGACTCCGTGTAGTGCGTGGACTTTGTTGGGCTCTTTGATGTGATTGCAGGTATGTTCTGTGGTTCGATTTTGGATTTGACTGCCTATGATCACACATATACATATGGTTGTGAGGAGCCCCACTGAAACTGGGAGAAGTGATCGCCACATAACTTACTTCCCCTTATGTATATATATATATATATATATATATATATGTGTGTGTGTGTGTGTGTGTGTACCTATACTGGATGTTCGCGTGGCCTGAGGGGCCTCGTACCAGAGGCTTACTTAGGGGTTAAGGTTGACAAAAAAAAAAACAAGGAAGGTCCTTCCTTTTGTTCGTTCGTTTCTTAAGGATTCATTAATCCGATGTTGGTCCTGGGTCGGGATTCAAGGTCTTTATCCAGGACATCCCAAGCCCTATTCTCTGCAGGGAAGGGATCTGCCCGCGTGCAGGGCCTATTTGCCTTGCCTGCCAAGACACTCAAGCCAAAGGATGGAGGTCTCGCAGTGACCGCACGGCTATTCCTTCAGCCGTGCAATATCATGAGGGATCAGGCCATCACGATACTTCGAGTCTGACACTTGAGTGTCATAAGGGGTACTCGGATCCACGAGGGACTGCTTGATTATGGGCACCACATAGTACGCCATCATTGCGACTGCTTACGTACGCTTGCATTGCAAGTCGATATGAGTTAGTCCTGCGTCTGTGCGGTCTTATACTAAGTCTCGCGCGCGGAGCCCATCCAACTCTGCATCGGAAAGTTATGGGATGGTTACAAAGGGACTAGGAGCGTTGTCTCGTTGTTTGTGTTGTGTCGTTTCGTGCGTGTCGTTGTGTGTGTGTTTTGTTTTTGTGTTCGTAGAGTGGTGTGCGTGTGGTGAGTGGGATACGTCTTAGTCGACCGATGACGGGCCGCATTTGGGATTTCAGCCTCCCCAGTGTGTCGGTTCGCGTGCGGGTTTGATAGAGGCATATTATCGTGCGTACCCCCTATGCTACAGCGAACGAGAAACGCCCCCAGCTGGTCCACCTCTGTGATTGCAACTGATTAGCTTTCGTATTGTGCACTGGTAGCTCGGCGGGGATACGCCCACCGAAGGGAGGTGACAGCTCCCGTAAGGTGGAGGTAAGTCGTGCCTCGTGCAGACCCTATCCTGTCGTAGGGATTCGCGAGAGGTATGGCTGGCGCACTCAGCCAGAGCGGCTTGCGGAAGCTCCATGTATATTTGCGACGAAGGATTTAGACCAACTCCTGCGTGACGCGGTCGAGAGGGTCCCGCGCTGCCCTGTGCGGTGTCGGACCGATGCGCTCGACAACGCAACCATCGGGAAAGAGGAAGCTGAAAGAAGAAAATGAAGAAGGCGAGGATGAAGAAGAAGAGGATTCTGAAATAGCAGTTAAATTGACAAAGTGTCCAAGAAAAACAAGAAATTTAGCCATGGGAGGACAAGGTACGGGGAAAGGACAGGTCTCGCAACAAGCGATAGTCCAGTACGGTCAAGACCCGTCACGAAGCACGGCTCAGTTCGGACAATGGCCCATGGGGCCGTCGATGGGTGCGTGGCTCAGGTATTTCCCGATGGGACCGTGACTGATGCAAGGACCCATGGGACCTTATCCGATGATACCACAAAACTAGAATTTGGGAGGTGAGCAAGGAGCAAGACAGGATCAACAAAGGAGTAAGGAACAACCAGGATCAAGTCACAAAAGCAGTCAGAATCAAACTCAAGCCCAGGGCCAAGGACAAGGTCGTGGAAGAGGAAGAAACGCAGGGAGAAGTCACGGTTTGGGAGAATGGGGGATGAATAATAAAGGTAATAGCGAACAAATGGGAAATTGAGAGTCACAACAAATGGGAGTCAATCAAGTGGGTCAAGGATATTTGATAAGGTTTTGGCCAAGGGAATGATTAAAGTTACGGCAGGGGGTATGGTAGAGGAAATGGTCAGTGGAATGGGCAAGGATACGAACGAGGTTGGGTGGACTATAGTGAGTGCATATGTACGCATTGTCAAATCAAAGGACACACGGTAAAAAAATGTCACGTACGGGAGCTCGATGAGCTTGACGGACATATCACCTCAAGCATAGATGGGCACGTATTTGACATAAAGGGGCAGCTAATCGATGCCAACATTCCTCGAGGCACGAGAGAAGGTTAACAACAGTCGTATTTTTCATCACCACTTCAGGACACCCTTCACCACTTGAGGATGCAGCCTGCCTAAACAGGTGGTTTTCAGGAAGTTCGGACCTTTCACTACTTCAGGACCATTCAGTTCTGAAAATCTTGAATGGTCCTGAAGTGGTGAAAGGTCCGGAGACCCTTAAAACCACTTGTTTAGGCAAGTTGCATCCTCAAGTGGTGAAGGGTGGTTTTCATAGTTTTCGGACCTTTCACCACCTCAGGACCATTCAGGATTTTCAGATTACACAAAAGTCTCACTTGACCACTTCAGGACACCCTTCACCACTTCAGGATGCAGCATGCCTAAACAGGTGGTTTTCAGGGTCTTCGAACCTTTCACCACTTCAGGACCATTCGGGATTTTCAGACTGTCAAAAACTCCCACTTCAGAATTTTCATTCCTGAATTTTTAGCTACCCGATAACCGCTTGTGCGAGGCACGAGGAAAGAAGTCTTCTGAATGGCTCGGATAGGTCCCAACATTTCGACCATGTTTAGAATATGGCAAGAGAAGGAAGACCCTATCATCCGAGTAGAGGATGTAACTGGTCTTGAGGAGAAGATGGGTAAGATGAGAATCGGGGAAGTCAAGAGAAAAGACTTTATCAGCGAGGAAGCTAGAGAGGAGGAAGTAAGTATCAGTGTTAAGGAAACGTTTGAAATAATGAAAAATTTAGTAGATAAAATGCAGAGACTGCATTTGAGGCTGCAAGAAATATATGATGGAGATGGAGAAACTGAGATCAGACCTCCAAGAATGTTGACCATGGGGCAGGAAGGACTAGATGGAGGACCAAGCGAACCAAACCCGAGGGTTTTTAGACCGAATATGGCCTTCAGAACTAGGATAAGCCATAGGAATGTCACCGGAACGATCCCGTATGCAACTCGGAAAACTAGAAGTAATAACCCGCCAAAGGAACAGACTCAGACTTCCCAATTAGTCGAGGCAGAGTTATCTATTACTTTTGAAGGTGGTGAGGATAAGGATGATAAGCTTCGGGAGGAAGAAGAGAAGCAATCGGAGATCAGGGTTAAAAAAAGGAAACAAGGAATTAAAGAAGGCAAGACGAAGAAGGATGAGACCACGCAAAAGAAACGATAGTATCAGACAACAATCGAAGATGGGGTTGATTTGGAAGGTTT
The DNA here is from genome assembly GCA_003427395.1 of Chara braunii. Classification (NCBI taxonomy): domain Eukaryota; kingdom Viridiplantae; phylum Streptophyta; class Charophyceae; order Charales; family Characeae; genus Chara; species Chara braunii. The sequence continues at coordinate 495,047 of BFEA01000020.1, read as the reverse complement.
AGTGAATAAATTGTTGGAAGATCACAATGAGTTGTTAAACCTCACAGAGATCCTCGCATCAGCCCCAAGGTTGAGAGAAATGGTAAAAACCCTGTAGTCCTGTAAAAGGGTAGCAACGGTTAGAATGGAGGATTTGATTCTCAAAGAAATAAAACGGAAAGTTGTGGGGAGCAAGATTGACTGAAAATTTGTAGGGACAGGATCCATAGATATTATGGTCAGAGGAACGATATGTCCGGGTATAGTTGATACGGGGACTGAAATGAATATTATAAATGCAGATACGGCAAACAGGTTGGGGTTAAATTAAAAAAAATGATTGTGTGGAAAAACTGGCAATACAGGAGTGGTCTCAAACGTAGTAGTGGAGATAGAACGGGTTAAGGTGCGTACCTTCTTTTACATTATGCCGAGCCTGAATATCTTCATACTACTGGAAAAAAATTTTTTGTCCAGATCCGAGGCTCTCATAATGAATAAACATGACGGCACTATGTTCGTTGTTTTATGTGACCCAACCTGTGGAAACTTTGAAGTAATTACTTACAGAAATAATGGGCCCCACAGTTCGAAAAACCGACTGAATGCGGGATCATACACGTTTGAGGAGTCGGAGAATTGACGAATGAAACTAGAAGGAGAAGACGAAGAAAAAACAGAAGATGAGAAGACTGATGGACTCGTATTAAGCCTGTCATGTATTACGGAAGTAGTTGAGATGGTGTCAACCTATGGGATGACCGATCCGGATGTCGTCACGACACTTATCAAAAGAGTGTAAGATCCGGAAGGCGGGAGGTTTGAGCTTATGTATAAACCTCCTCCTTCCTGAATGGAAGGACCACATGCAACAAATGCTCAAGTTGTTGGTAAGCATTTTTTAGGGGTCGACTCAAGCAGGGCTCCAAAAGGCGGTGCAAGATGACAGATAAGAAAAATCATCCAGTACCAGTCCTGGTAAGTCAAGAAGAATGAGTGTACTATGAACATGAGAGAGAATTGATACACAAATGGGGGAAAAGATAACGAATAGACTTTGCCACATCAATGAGGAAAAGGAGAAAGATCTAATAATAGGCGAACCCGAGTTTTTAACAAAGCAGGAGCAGGCTCTAGTAAGGAACTTGATGCGTGAAAAGCATGGAGCATATGTTTTCAATGATGATTAGCGTGGACGGTTGGATGTGGATAAAATCGTAATGATCCGCATTCATATTGTGTCGCACGAGCCATGGAATGTTCGAAGGGCTAAGTACCTCAATCCTGAAGATCATAGGAAGGTGTTGGAGTACCTAGATGGAAAAATTTGTACGAATGTTGCAAGCTTTTCTAGTGGACCATATGCGTCTCACTGATTTTGCTTTGTAAAACCAAACGAGGTGCTCGGATGGGTACAAGACCTCCAACGATTGATATGCAATGAATACGGTCGACGATGAACTGTGAATAAAATCGTAATGATCCGCATTCATACTGTGTCGCACGAGCCGTGGAATGTTCGAGGGGCTAAGTACCCTAATCCTGAAGATCATAGGAATGTGGTAGAGTACCTAGATAGAAAAATTTGTACGAATGTTGCAAGCTTTTCAAGGGGACCATATGCGTCTCATTGGTTTTGCTTTGTAAAACCAAACGGGGTGCTCAGATGGGTACAAGACCTCCAACGATTGCATGTGGTGACCGTGAGGGATGCTGGGGAATTGCCTAACGCTGATCAACTGTCTGAGTATTGCGCAGGAAGATCAATTGTATCGCTTATTGACCTCTACTTAGGGTATGATCAATTTTCGGTTTATCTTGCAGACCGTCCTATAACGATAATGCAAAGGCCTCGAGGGTTAATCCATATAAATGTTGCACCACAAGGATGGACCAACACTGTGGCAATGGTGCAGCGCAGTATGATCAACGTGATGCAGTCAATCAACCCTCAGATTACTGAGCCATACATTGACGACCTTGTCATCAAGGGTCATAATGAGAAAGATGAATCAGAAGTGGCACGTGGGATAAAAAAGATCGTATAGAAACATGTCCAACGGTTAAGAGAGATTATATATCTCTTGGAAGAGTATAGCCTCACTGCCAGTGGAGTGAAGTGAAGGCATTATTTGAAGGAAGTAACCATTCTGGGATGTGTATGCAATGAATACGGTCGACCATCAACTGTGGATAAAATCGTAATGATCCACATTCATACTGTGTCGCACGAGTCATGAAATGTTCGAGGGGCTAAGTACCGCAATCCTGAAGATCATAGAAAGGTGGCGGAGTACCTAGATGGGAAGATCCGTACGAATGTTGCAAGCTTTATTAGCGGATCATATGCGTCTCATTGGTTTTGCTTTGTAAAACCAAACGGGGTGCTCAGATGGGTACAAGACCTCCAACGATTGAATGTGGTAATCGTGAGGGATGCTGGGGGATTGCCTAACGCTGATCAACTGTCAGAGTCTTGCGCAAGAAGATCGATTGTATCCCTTATTGACCTCTACTCAGGGTATGATCAATTTTCGGTCTATCCTGCAGACCGTCCTATAACGGCAATGCACACTTCTCGAGGGTTAGTCCATATGAATGTTGCACCACAAGGATGAACCAATGTTGCGGCAGTGGTGCAGCGCAGTATGATCAGGGTGATGCAGCCAATCAACCCTCAGATTACTGAGGCATATATTGACGACCTCGTCGTCAAGGGCCCTATTGAGAAAGATAAATTAGAAGTGGCTCATGGGATAAGAAAGTTCCTATGGGAGCATGTCCAAGGGTTAGAGTATAAACTCACTGCCAATGGCGTGAAGTCAAGGCATTGTGTGAAGGAAGTAACCATTGTGGGATATGTATACAATGAATACGGTCGAAGACCCAATGGTAAGAAAACTAACAAAATATTGGAATGACCGACTCCCTTAAAAAATATTGGAAAAGTACGTAGCTTCCTTGGAGCCTGTGGATTTTGGAGGAGGTGCATAGAAAGATTTGTCACAAAGACAGAGCATCTGAGGAAGCTAGTACGAAAGGATCAGAATTGGGAGTGGGGTGCCCTTCACGAAGAAGTGGTCGAGGAGTTGAAAAATGAATTTAAAGAAAGAGGTTTAGTGTTTGGGGTGTCAGATTTTGATGCAACTATGGAAATACTTTTTATGGTTGAAACCGATGTTGGGGCGACCGTCTTGGGAGGTGTCTTGATCCAGGCAGACAGTAGTGGGAAGGAAAGGCCGTTAAGATTCGAAAGCCGAACACTCAACTCAACGGAAAGGAACTACTCGCAATTCAAAAATGAAGTCTTGATAGTTCTGCGTTGCCTAATAATTTTCTGGCATCACCGTTTTGGAAGGAGGTTTATCCTCATAATTGACCCAACAACGCTCATGTATTCTCTCAACAATTTTTCGCCATCAGACCCGACCATAGCTAGATGGTTCACCTATATATGGATGTTTGATTTTTAGGTGGAACGTATCCCAGGGAACAGAAATAGGGTTAATAGCATGAGTAAAATTGAATGGGGAAATCAAGCAGGGTCAGAAGAGGAGGCACCTCCAGTTAATGGATTTTTGGAAGAATGAGATGATAAGCTCACTCATATCAACTGTTGGGCTATCTTCGTTGAAAGTAAGGTAATGAGGAAAGGAAATTCGATGTGGCATCCACCGCCTGAATTTATGAAGGAACCTGCCTTGGTACTTACACCGATAATAGAACAGAACTCATGGCGGGGGAAAAATGCGGAATGGATGATGAAACTAGTTTTAGTGCGAATTATAAGATGATGGATGAACTGCAAACGATCGAGGCAGAGACTCGACAGGTGGACGAACAAGTGGCCATGATGGGTAAAGTGTATTACCTTACGAATTCACTCTTACAAGTTCAATCGAACGATTGGGGACGATTATGAATTTGACGAGGAAAAGGAGGACGAATTTGAGCAAGGAGAGATTTCATCACAAGAATAAGGGGGGACGATTATGAATTTGACGAGGAAAAGGAGGACTTTGAGCAAGTATGAGGATCTTTGCAGGTCTGAAGGTCATGGAAAACAAAAATAAGGGGAGGAAAATGTGCAAGGCTGACAAAAAAAAAGACAGGAGAGAATATCGCAGAAACGAAAGCACAAAATCGTACACAAAGCGAACGTACATCCGCAGTAGTCAACCACTTATTTTTGTTTCATCAAGTATGAAGGAGAGTTCGAAGTTTAAAGAATGCAACGAATCACCACCCGCCATTCCCATGAAATGGACACCGGTCAGTGGCAGCGAGAGCCGTCCATCAAGAGCGTCCGCGAAGAGGTTGCATGAAGGAAAAACGTCATAGCGAGAATGCAGGATAAAGAATAGGATCACATACGAAAAGGATAAAATCGTGGAGATGATCGATCAGAGAGGCTCCGGTGATTTTCATAGCGTTGTTCAAAAGGAACTAGAAGACGGACAGAAGTACTACGTATCAGAAAAGACGGACAGAGAGGAAAACGGGTTTGTGCAAGACAACGGAGTTGGCGGTGAAACTTCGGTTGGACGTGCTCATAATGCAGACGAGGGGGATAAAGAGGAAGAGAAGAGCAGCGACAGCACAGAGCGAGACGAGGATGAAGAAGAGGCAGATGAAGACAGGAGGGGGACAGATGAGAGAGATATGTCACAATTTTCTGAGAGAACGAGATGCAGATTTGAAAAAAACGCAGCAGGGAGGAAAATGCATACGACACGCTCTCAAATAACAGATAATTAGTGCAGAAGGAAAATAGAACTCAAGAAGGTAAGCAAACTTTGTCAGCGCTGCTTCCCATGTATGAAATCGCAGTGATAAGTCAAAAAATATACTGGCGTATCGATGATGCAACGAAGTTGTACTTTTTCAGCTAAATTGTAGATTGAACATGTACCAAACCAAATGCAATATTTTGGCTCATTAATATTATTTTTCTGTTTTGATGTGTTTCCTTTTAGGTGTCACGATTTTGCAAAAAAAAACATGCGCAAGTGGAGAAGGAGAGCAGAAAACTGACCAACAAAGCGGTGCATTCACGAAGAAAATGAAGGACAGTCTGTTCCGTTCAATCACAAAACCTTTGCATTTTTCGCTGCAAAGGACGCAACATTGTACCTGACGGAGGATGGATTTTTCATGGCGCTACAAGCAACAATAAAGTTAATAGGGGAAAAGTGCAGAGGAAGGACTACGATCACATGTAGCGGAGAGCGGGATGAGCAGTGATAAGAGAGTGCATTAGGATAATGACAACAGTGCGTGGAGAGATCATATGGCAACTAAAGCATTGGTTTTGGGCAGAGAAAGAGACCTCCCGCTTATCCGATCACAATAAATGGATCACCAGCTCCCAACTCGCAATAAGATATGAGCAGAGACCTGAGACGAGCACCGCAGTAGCCGGCAGGATGCTCAACAGAAGTAGTCTTTCTACTCGATTTTTACGGCCGACTGGAACAACAGTTTTGCCGTGTTGAAAAGTTGTTGGAAGTATGTTGACCAATTGTTAAACATTGCACTTCCTGTTGGGAGAAAAAAACACTCTTTGCCGCTCGGGTTATACAGTGGTCTGTTTTTTTCCCATATCAGTACATCAGTTTTGTCTGTTGCTGAAGAGAATGCGACAAAACAGCGTACATTATTATGACATGATGAGGATCTAGTCGGTCTTTGTCATTGAGCAGATTACGACACATAGGGTCATTGTGTGTGTGCAGAAGTATGATAGACACCGAACATTGACACATAAATCCTGACCTAACAAAGGAGGGAGGCAACAACGCAGTACAAGAATTATAGAACCTGCGAAAAATCGTTTCTATCAATAGTTGCACCACAATACATTGTATTTTCGTGTTTCTCAATCTTCGAGGATTCGCCTATTTTTGTCAGCTAATACACACTGAATTTTGTAGGTTTCATTTTGATGACGTTGTCGAAAAACATGGTGGGGAGGCGGGGGGGAACAGAGAGAGGGAGAGAGAAGAATGTGGCATGAGCGGTTAGTTTTTGTGAAAATTGACAAAATTTATCGAGTGGCACACGGTAGCCAACGTTTATTTTTTCCTGTTCTGCTTTACGGTAATTCATTTTATGAATGAATGCATGTGAGGGCGTTAAGAATATGGTTTGTTGCCTTGCTACAGGCAGGGTTCACTAGTGCGTGACACAATTTCTCCGACATGTCAATCCAAGACATGAAGTGGCATGCAGTAGCCGACCTGACACCAACAACAACAAATAGCATTCGCAGGTTGTGGGGGATGTCTGTCATAGCCAGCCTTACCAATTGTACAATATTTTATCATAATTATAATACAATATATGTTGTACACTCATTGTTTGAGTATCGTACGTCATAGTCATTATCTTCATTTGCCCGTCTGTCTGTTTGTCTGTCTGTTTGTCTGTTTGTCTGTCTGTCTCTCTCTCTGTCTCTCTCTCTCTATCTCTTTCTTTCTTTTTCTTTGTCTCTCGATAATATGCGATGCTAGTGACGTTCGGCTCTAGTGTACAAATTTCACTGTGAAGCTTCTCATTCACACCACTGTTTTCCTCTCTCCTCCCCTGTCCACTCTTCAAGGCTTAGCACACAAACTTTCTCTATCTCTCTCCCCGTCTCTACCTCTTTCTCAGGTTGGTGCAATGAACTCCAAGTCGAAATCATTATGCGTAAAATAGTTATGTTGTTTGCCCCACTCCTGTATACAAAAGGCAGGTTAGCCCGAATTAATGTAATGACCCTGTCAGAAATAGATATTGTGCGGTCCAACTTGAAGATCGAAAAACTTATGATTGCGTCGCAGTTGTGGACTGATGAAGCGATGTTCTGCCTTATACATGATGATTTTTGTATCTGGTCTGCCGCTGTATTAATCTTCGTTGTCTGTTCAATTTCACATTGAAGAAACAAATTTATGAATGTAAATTGCTGCAACGTCACGCCGAGGTTCGTGTCGTCTCTGCTCAAGAGTTGCGGTAAACGAGAGAGGCAGGGTTGCGAGGTCAGTGAGTAATGACGGATTGTGGATTCCTCTTTGATACTATGGGTAATGGTGCATGGCCGCTCTCAGTTAGGGGAGTGACTCATCCGGTTACTGCTCCTAACGAACGAGACCTCCGCCTGCTAGAATATAACAGAAAATGAATGTGGACGTGCATCGGCGTCGGGTGCACATGAAGCCGCTAGCGAGCGAGGGAGAGGCTGGCAATGGGCAGCAGGAGAGTTAGGCAAAAGGAAAGAACGGGTTACCAGAGAAAGGGGGACGAGGCCAGCACAAACTGGCCGAACCTGGACGTGAACCCCGCGAGGTACATTCAAGGCGAGGTAAGCGATGGCGGGGTTGAGCAGGGGCAGACAGGGACGGAAGGTGAAGGCAGTAGGCAGGCATAGCGGAGCTAGAGGGGACTGGGCAAAGCGTTATCGGATGGTCCCGTGCGGGGAGGGACTGCACCAGTAGTAAGAGGCAGAGCGTTGAGGCAGCGGGCACAGTGAGAAAAAAACGAACCTGGACGGTATACCACGCTATGTGCACTTAACAACGAAGATGGCAGAAAGCAGGCACAGGGGCAGGCAGAGAAAACGATGGCATGGATGTTTCTTCGTAGATCGGGGCGGAGAAGCCAGGGGTTCTGGAACCAGGCGAAGCAGAATCTGATATTAATTTTAATACTAGGCTAGCGAATCGAGAGTTAAAAAGGAAAAGTCGTGCGCCATGGTATCGGGAAAAAAAATGGCGAGAGGATTCGAGATCAAAGATCGCGCCCGTTACTCGATAAAACGGATGGGAGAAAGTGATAATCGAAGGTTCTAAGGTCGGGCGAGTCCGCTGGGGATGTTAGTTTTGAGGATGGGTTAGTAGGATGGGAGCTAATAGAGAAAGGTAGTGCGCAGAGGCAGGGGAATGAGAGATATGGCGAATGTGGGAAGATGGATATTACCCTCGACTCTCAGTGAAATCGAGCGGGAAAGATGGCTAGCTTGAGGTTCATAACCACCGCGAGTATGATGGCATCGACGGATGTAGCCTCGAAAGCATAGGCTTGATAGTGCGACGAGGTTGAGTTGTATGAAGGAGAAGGGGGCTATAGAAAACAGAATTATTGCGGAGGATTCATTTCGACTTTTGTTTATCGAACTGATGGCAACAACCTCTCTCTATATCTCTGCGTGCACGACTGGACTGCAGTATATACTTTCGTGTCCTAGCGGAAGTTTCAGTTGGCGCAAGTGGTTAACGGGGACCCCTACTTTTCAGCCTTGGGTAACGATGAATGATCCTGAAATTAGGGTTTCGGGGTCAAATTGTGTTGTTAATCATCCTGAAAATCCTGAAATTTTGATGGAGTTATTTTTTGGCAAAATTGCCTGAAAATGCACTTTTGAGTTGCTATTTTATGTGTTTTTAATTTTTTTTTATGTGTGTTTTTTTTAATAATATGTTAGTAAGAAGTGCACTCTATAGATTGGTGTGAAGTTTGTTTGGGATGGCCTTATGGTTTTCTTATAAATTGAGGTGAAAAATGGGGGGTCGGTTAACCTTTTCTCGGAATTGCTGATCTTATCGGCGGGAACGAGCGTGAGGCCAGCCGCGAGAACAGAGACTTACCTGTTGGTCGGTGTGTCCGAGTGCGAAGGGGGGCATCGAGACATCCTATGGGTGGAAGACTCTCCCTTCGACGAGCACGCACGTACACGAGCATGGGCTATGTGCTCATTACTCGGTCCGTTGGTATTATGTAGTGCTTACAACTATGATCGATAGTCGGCGTGTCACGTATACCAAAGTACTGCAGAATGTGATAGGCGTGGGTAACTACTACAGATAGTGAGCGTAACAGCAAGGGAGGCAACCGGCAGTCGGGTTGGAATTGAGCGTCGCACACAGAGAAAGAGAAAAAACGAGGGGAGGATGGTGATGCGAGGCACATACCCGGCTTGGCAGTGGCTTACAATGTCGACATCTTCAGGCATCTCGAGGGTTGTTGACGACGTCAACAGGATACGCTGCCAACTCGTAGGATGTTGGCGACTGTGTTGCAACAGTCAGTGGTTGTTATTGACGGGCTGAGCTATTTTTAGCGTATACTGCGCTTTGTTGTGTATGAACAGTGCACTTACTGTGCACTTTGCTGAGCTGCTGAGCGTGCTGTTGAACCTTGCGGACTGCGCCATGTGCTACTGTAGGCTGCATGTGCAAGGATGTTATAAGGAGCTAGGGTCTTATTGCGTTTGCATTAAGCTTTGTTGCGGAGCTGGCTGTTCAGTACGATTGATGTGTGTGCTGCTTCCCTTGTAGTAGTACTAAGTTTGAACAAGTGCACAGGGTAGGAGGCGCACTCTATTTAGAGCGGTCACTCTAGGCTGAGGTGTGGGGTCTTAGCCAGGCATGAGGAAGTGTGGCTTGAGGACGTGATTTGACCGGCGAGTGCAGTTGTTGCTGCGAATTAGGGAGTTGTCATAAGGTCGACAGTGGATTGTTGACTTCGGTTTGACCAGGCTGTTGTGTACTTCGGCCACCATTGCGGGTCCCTTCGGCGAGTAAAGGTAAGGTCCTCTCCTGGGACTTGAGTTGTCCCTCTCCTGTATCTCGAGCGTCTTAAACCTCTCGTTCTATCTTCCTTCTCTCAGTCTAGTTCTGTTAGGAGAAGAAGGCAGCAGGCCCGATTGCAACCCGTAGGACCGCAACAAGACTCTGTGAGGAGTCAGCCCACCGATTGCGGGAGCTATGCCGGAACTTAGGAGGAGTTTTGACGGCAGGAAACTGAGAGGTAACCTTTCATCCCCTTCTATAAACCCAGTATAACCCCTAGTTGCATTCCTTGTTATGTTTTGACTGAGTATACTGTGTGCATCCCTACTTTGACTTTCAGTTTGACTTCCGGACATGACCAGACTAAGTAAAGAAACGAATGTACAATGTCAGATTCAGTTTTATTGTTTGACTGAGAGAATATTGTGGGATTGCATCTCGGGGAAGGATGGGAGGAAGGTTGTTTTACTTGAGTTTGACAGGGTTTATGAAAGGTTGGGCATTTCTCCATAAGTTTGGGGAGGCCAAGTGCTATGTTATTTTGAATTGCCTGGAGAACCAGACATGTTCCATAAGTTTTGGTGGTCTAGTTACTCTAACTTGTGGAGGCTGACTGTGAATGACTTTTCAGAGACCAAGCATGTTCCATACGTTCGGGTGGCTTGGCCGCCTTGTTTACTTTGGGTTTTTGTCAGTTTCTTTAGTTCCTGAACGAGGAGGTCTGAGCATGTTCCATAAGTTTGGGTGGCTCAGCCTCTTCCTTCTCTGGTTTTAAGAGAAATGAATCAGGCTGAGAACCAAAACATGTTCCATAAGTTTGGGTGGTCTTGGTCCAACGCCTCGCACATGCTAGAACCAGTAGGTTATAATTTGGCTATATTTTATTACTATATTACTTATGAACAGGCTAGTCAGACAGGGTTTCATAAGTTTGGGTGGTCTGGCTATAGCTTATCACCAATTGAAGAGAGTATTAATTCAGAATAAAGTTGTGGTACGAAGGGGCAGATTGAATCTTGAGCTGAAGATGATCGGTTCAGTTATATGCTACCTCAAAAGACTAAGTGCAGACAAATATATAAAGTTGGGATATTTAAACAGTTTAAGGCGACTAGGGTGGCCTAGTCATATGCTCAAAGAAGATAAAAGTTGTTGTGCCATGTGTTTGTGTATACTCCATGGCTAAGCTAGACATGTTCCATAAGTTTGGGTGGTCTAGCTTTATGCCCTGTGTAAGCTGGGTATAAAGGGATAAATCATTGTGAGACTATGAACTATTGTTTGATAAGTTGACTTTAGGGAGGTGAGAGTACCTACTTCTGTGGTTTGGTCTGCATGAGACTGAGTGCGACTATTTCTTAGTCTGTGTTTCAGTTGATAGGTAGTTGCTTTAGTTGCTCGCCACGTGCTAGAGCTATATGAGTTAGTTTCAATTTCTGCATTTTCTGGGATCTTTTATTATACTTGGTCTTGTATAAATCTTTATAAGTCATTTTCTCTACGGGAAGCGCTGTCGAAATTTCTACAAAACGAAAGAGTTAGTCAGATTTCGTCTTTTTAAGAATCCAGTTTTTCTGACTTTTTGACTTAGTAAAAATCTGGAAAACCTCATTTTCTAAAGGGAATGCTGCCCAAATTTTTACTAATTCAAGGAGTTAGATAAGAACCTTGAGAAGTCAAAGTCACTTCAGATTCTGAACTTAACTTTGTATAAATCTTGGGATAACACTTTCTCTACGGGAAACACTGCCAAAATTTCTACAAATCTAAGGAGTTAGTTAAATTTTGTCTAGAAGTTGAACTCAAAGTATAACTTTGGAGATTCTATCTGACTTAGTATAAATTTGGGAAGTCTACCTTTCTAAAGAAGATGCTGGCCAAATTTTTACTAATTAAGGGAGTTAGACAAAATTTGGCTTTCCAGAATTAGAGGTTTTTTTGTTTTCATATTTGAGTAAGTATAAATTCTGAGAGGGCACTTTTCCTACGGGGAACGCTGCCGAAATTTTCTTAGTTCAGAGGAGTTAGATTATATTTTGACATGTGGCAATTCTAGCAATCCACTCTATATAGAGGAGACTCTATCAGGGTCTATCTTTCTTTGGGCACTGGCTTAGAGGCAGACCTAGCCCTAGCTTGTAGGAGGATCTTGCACGATAATAGGTTATGGAGTTGTATTCTCCATACACTTATGATTTTAGCTTGGGGATTGATTTGTCTTGTGTTACATGTCTTCTCGATCGAATTGATTCAGGATTTGGGCTAGATTCAGCTTGATCCTACAACGATCATCTTCTGTTATCACTGATAACAGGTCGGTTGCCGATCAGTCGGTCTACGACTCAACTCCAGTTCACCCTCAATACTCAACCTAAACGGTTTTAGCCCTGGTGATTTTATTGTTTTATTAAGGTTTTCATCCGGACTTGTATTGAATGGTCATTTAACAAAGGTACTGAGTATTTAATTATGGTTGGTTGGACAAGGGTTGGGGCTTGTATGGCTAAAGCAAGGGGTATGAGTATAGAGGTTGGTTGAAGTTGACTTCGTGTAGTGTGTGGACTTGTATATGGCTGTGAGGAGTCCCACAGTGATTGTGAGAAGTGGTCGTCACATACTTATTCCCCTTTACATGTATATGCATATATACCTATGTTGGTGTTCGCGTGGTCCTAGAGGGCCCACGCTTAAGGGTTAAATTAGGGTTGAGACTGAGAAAGATAAGAAAACCTCTTTATTTGTTGTATGCTTCTTAAACGTTTCTTAGGCGGACGTTGGTCCTGGGCCCGGATTCGAGGTCCTTGTCCAAGACATCCCAGGTCCTAAACTCTGCATAGAAGGTATCTCCCCCCTCAAAGACCCTATTTACCCTACCTTCCGAGACACTTAGCCTAAAGGCCGGAGGTGTCGCGGTGGTCACACAGCTATTCCTTCAGCCATGCAATATCGTGAAGGGGAAAACCTTCACAATACTTCGAGTCTGACACTTGAGTGTCATAAGCGATACTCGGATCCACGAGGGACCACTTGATTATGGGCACTACATAGTACGCCATCATTGTGACTGCTTGTGTATTCATTCATTGCTAGTCGATATGAGTTAGCCCTACGTCAGTGCGGTTTTATACTAAGTCTCGCGAGTGACGCCTATCCGATTTCCGCATTTGAAAGTTATGGGATGGTCACTAAGGGACTAGGAGTGTTGTCTCGTTGTTTGTCCAGTGTCGTTTTGTATATGTCCGTAAGTGTGTACGTGTATTTATTTTTATGTTCTTTATAGTGGTGTGCGCGTGGCGTGTGGGATGCGTCCTAGTCGACCGACGATGAGTCGCACTTGGGACCTCACCCCCCAAGATGTTGGTTCGTGTGCGGGTCCGATAGAGGCGTATTACCGCGCGCACCCCCTATGCTACAGCGAACGAGAAACATCATCGGCTGGTCCACCTCTGCAATTGCAACTGATTAGCTTCCGTACTGTGGACTGGTAGCTCGGCAGGGATACGCCCACCGAAGGGAGGTGACAGCTTCGTGCCTTGCGTAAGCTCTATCCTGTCATAGGGGTTCGCGAGAGGTATGGCTAGCGCACTCGGCCGGAGCGGCTTGCGGAAGCTCCATATGCAGTAGCGACGAGGAGTAAAACCAACTCATGCGTGACGCGACCGAAAAGGTCCCGGGCTGCCTCGTGTGGTGCTGGACCGATGCGCTCGACAACGACGAGGGAGAAGACCAAAGGAGACGGGGAAAGTGGAGGCAGCAAATGCAAGGAAGGACAAAATAAATTTGTTGCGAATCCATACCAAATGTATCAAACGAAGGAGATGGTGAAAGATAATTTGAGAGGGGTAGAAAATTTGTAACTCGCTTGTTCCATAATGAAATCGGGCGAACGAGGCGTCGATCTTGGGGTTTTGAGGCAAGACCGAGACAATTGTAAGGTTAGTTTCATTGCTAGATTAGTATATTTAGTATTAACAGAAGAAGAAGGTGCTCGAAAGTGTTCATTCATTCTTGGGGTTTTGAGGCAAGGCTGATACAATTGTGAGGTTAGTTTCGTTGCTAGATTAGTATATCTAGTATTAACAGAAGAAGAATGTGCGCGAAAGTGTCATGGAGTGTGGATATGGTGGTGTTAGAAAACATAAATTTTATCCGATTCTCGACGGAATCGGACAGAGTAAAAAATTTAACCGAGGTTTTTACATATGGCGGGATGAATGACGAAAATGAAATTGAGATTCAAGCAGCGGACTTGGTGACACAGTGTGGGGGAGTTACACGAGGGGGAGAAACACATATCTTCTTGAAGTACAGTGATGTATTTTTCTGTGTTTAAGTGGAAGATTCATCCTCATTCTTTTTTTGTAAGATAGAACATATGGACAATCGTAATCCCAATCTTTATTTTGCTTAGATGACTTTTTTTGTGTTCATGATTGTAGTCGTTTCTTCTTTAAATAATACTCTCTACCTCCATGTTTGAGATCGTACTTCCCAACGTTATACTTATCTGGTCGGAGCATAGCTTTGATCCGAAAGGGCAGAGAGAGAGTGAGAGAGGATTACCAGGTAGTGCGGTTGGTATCGTGCAGCTTCTGCATGAAGCATCAAAGTATTTTCTCACATTCTAGCAGAGGATTCATTTCAATCTTTGTTGATCCTAATGGTGGAAGTAGCCTCACTATCTTTCTGCATGCGTGGCTGGAAAGCAGTGTATATTTCTAGATTCTAGCGGAAGATTTATCCTAATTTTTTTTTTGTATTTTCTAGCTCGTAAGTAACCTTCATCTAGGCATTCATAGTAGCGCAGCAGGTTAACATGCTAATAACAGTCAAACGAGTGGACAGGTTGTTCACAATCAGGCGAGCAAGCGTGCTTTTAGCATCGAATTTGGTGAGCGGATAAAGTAGACTGTGTTAGTTAGAGTGAGTCGCCCACACCTTTCCGTTGGAACTGGCCTCCGTAGGAGGAGTTCAAATTTGTAGTACAAGGAAGTTGTGTTTCGGTTGTTGTTGCTGCTAAGCTACGAGTTTCTGCTAAGCTACGAATTCTACTAAGCTATGTTATTGTGGAACTGCACCCTCTGCTACGTGTTTTGGGGCATTGCAGCGGTGCATGACTTTTGCTCGTGATTGCTGTGAGCGGGGTGCTTGTTAGTTGTTGTCGTAATTGGTTAGGTTTGTGGGACACACCGAAGAGCATTACTATTTTGTCATGCCCATGCCTACGATTACTGCGCACATTGGGGTTATCAAGCTTTACTGGATTATATCTGCATTTCAAATGGAGCAAAGGGGTGTATTTTATTTAAACACTAATTTTCGGGCATACGTAGCATCAGTTCGGTGAGGAGAAACGGTGTTGCAACCTCGAGAAAGTGATTAGGCTCGGCAGAAAAGTCATTGCTGCAAATTGAAGGACTGTCGGAGAACCATCATTCTGCGATATCTTCGATACAACCATATTGTTGAGACTTTTAGCCACCATTTCGGGACCCTCACACGATCGAAGCCTACCAAGACCCTGTCACACAAGTTGAGTTGTCCCTCTCATGTATCTCAAGAGTCTGAAACCCCTCCTGTTGTCCTTTTTACTCTAAGTCTAGTACAAGGTTACGAGAGGAAGGCGGCAGGCAAGATTGCAACCCATAGGACCGCATCAAGACTCTATAGGAAGTCTGCCCACCGATTGCGGGGACCTTGTTGGGACTCGGAAGAAGTTTGGTAGACAAAGACTTTTTATAAACTTTGTTCAAACCCCTATGTGCACGTCTCTCTATGAATGCACGCATCCTTATTGTTTTCTGATTGATTTTCTGGACTTAACTCAGACTAAAGTAAAGGGACGCATGCATAAGACTTCAAATTTATTCTTCAAATTTTGTTTGGAGTTTAGAATAAAAAGTTAGGTTACCAGTCGTCCGATGGCCGGACGTCTCGCCCGGACAACCCCCCAACCAGTCGTCCGATGGCCGGACGTCTCGCCCGGACGTCTCCCCCAACCGTCCGGTTGGGAGGTTATCTGGGATCCCAGACAACTACTTTTTGGCTATTAATGCTATTTGGGGTGGGAGGGGGGGTACGAGGGGTTTTCGTGGGGATAGGAGGGGTGGGTATAGGTGGGGATTAAAAACTTTGAAGATTTTTATCTTTTTTTCTACTGGCTCAAATGAGCCAAAATTTTGGTGGCATACACCTTATGCAAGGTAGAAGCCACATGATGTTTTTCAACAAAAAAAAAAAAAGATTTTTTTTTTTTTTTTTTTTTGCGCTAGGCCGGACAACCCTTGTCCGGTCCGAGTCCGTCCGACGTCCGACCAGACGTCCGGTCGGACAACCCAGTGGTCCCGGACGTCCGGTAAAACAACCTACATAAAAAGAGATTGAACTGGGGGAATGTCGCCTTCATTGAGGTTGTGAGTCATATAAAGGGTCATACATTGTTTTTAAGTTGAATCGCATGACTGCTATGTTTTTTTTCTTTTTTCTTTTAATGGACCAGATAATGTTTTTAAGTCAAATAGTTTGGTCGATGTGGCTTTGTTTTGGGAGACACAATTGGTTTGTTTTTATAGGTTAAATATTTATTTCTAAGTTTAATGGTTTTGTTTACCTGCTTTTTGGGAAAGTTTCTCAACAGACTTTTGACATTTATTTGTAAGTTGAATGATGTAGAGATCCTTGTTTTTCTTTAAGTTCTGAATGAGAGAGATGAGTATTTGTTTTTATGTTGAATGACTCATCTCTTTCTGTGTTTTTTTTCTAAGGGAATTGAGGTTGAGACTATGTATTGTTTCTAAGTTGAATGACTTAGTCTGACAAACAGAGAAATTAAAAAAAAAAAAAAATCTTAAATATTATATTGTATACTTTAGATGAACAAGCTAGTCAGACAGGGTTTTTAAGTTGAATGGTCTGACTATAGCCTATCACTAAAAGAAGAGATTATTCAGTTAAAAATATAATCAGATCTGGCAGACTGAACATTTGTTTCTAAGTTAAATGATTCAGTTATACGTTCGTTTTTTATTATAAATTGAAAAAATATATATATAACTTCGATATTAAATAAGGTCGAGGCGACGAAGCAACATTTCTGAGTTTAATAGCTTAGTCATATGCCCAATGGAGAAAAAAAAAATTATTGTGCTTTGTGTTTTGTTTATAAGCAAATGCAAAAGACGGGATATTGTTTATAAATTGAATGTTCTAGTTTTTCTGATGCCATATGTAAGCTAAGGTATTGAGTTTTTACTCAAATGAGAGATCATGAACTACTTGTGTGAAAAACAACTTGGGGATTTTGTAAGAATACTAATTCATTGTGGAATGAATCAGCATGTGGTTGAGTGTGAGTTCGACTTGTTTTAAGTCTTAGCTTTGATAGGTAGTTGTTTTATATGTTCACTATTTGTTGAAGTTGTAGAAGTTAGTTTAATCACTGCATTTTCTTAGTTAAGCTTCTTTTACCTAGTTCTATTTCATAATTTTTTGGGATAATTTTATTTTTTATTCTTTCTTTTTTACAAATCTTAGAAAGACATTTTTGCTAAGAAAAGTGCTCCCTAATTTTTTGCAAATCCAAGGACTTAGTTAAAAATTATATTTTACAAAAATCAACTTTTATCTGAATTCATATATGACTTAGTATAAATTTGAGAGTCCTACCTCTCAAAAGAAAATGTGGCCCAAAGTTTTACTAATTCAGGGAGTTTGACAAAATTCGAATTGTAAAAGTTGGATTTACTTTTTATCTTGTATTTAGTTTTTATGAATTATGGAAAGTCATTTTTCCTACGATAATCGTTGTCGAAATTTCTACAAAATCCAAAGAGTTAGTTGATTTTTTTCTTGGCAAAATTCAAGTGTTATCTTAAGCTCATATCGAACTTAATAAAAATATGAGAAGCCTACTCGTCCAGATGACATGCTACCCAAAGTTCAGGAAGTTAGATAAAATTTAGCTTTATAAAGTCAGAGTGTCTTTACTTAGCTTTGTATAAATTTTGAAAAAACGTTTTCCTTACAGGGAGCACTATCGAAATTTTCTTTAAATTAGAGGAGTTAGAATATGTTAGAGCCTCGAAAGTATGATAGTCTGTCCTCGCAATAGAGGAGAACTGTCCAAATTCGAGGTGCTTTGCAAGTAGATATCAGAGGTGAGATGGGAAGCTAGGAATTTTTCATGATCACTCAAGCATGGCTTGGGCACTGACTTGCGCTGTATTGATGGTATTTTTTGTTCAGATTGAGTAAAAGTTTTACTAGCTTCCGGCCCAACTCTAATTCATTCTCGCTACTCAACCCTAGACCTTAATCCCTGTGGGTTAAAATGTTTCTTTGAGGTTTTACCTGGACTTTGATCAAATGGTCATGTAACAAGGGATTGAGTGTGTTTTTTTTTAAGCATGGACGAAGGTTGGGACTTGTGCACTCGTGATCAATATGTTATGTCATTTTCGGCGAATTTTTCACCAAAACTGTCATATTTTCCTGATTTTTGTTTTTTTTTTTTTTTTTTTTTATAAGCTTTAGGGTATATTTGTATATAGTTTCGGCGTCTTTGGACGAGTAACAAAAAAATTGGCAAAAACATCGAATTCGAAAAACGTTCGGGCAAACTTTAAAAGTTACTTCGAATAGAGTTTTATAGTGTCATTCATCTTTCTTTTTTCGTTTTTTTTGCTTGTTTGTTTTTTTTATGTTTCTATTATGAGCCTGCATAGTTTGTTTGCAAAAGTTTCGACAACATTGTTTGTAGTGATGCAGCGAAAAACCCCGGAATTTTTGCCTTCCATTAACCGCGTGTCGGCTTGTGTGAATAAGGCAAGGGGTGTGAGCAGAGATTGTGGTTGAAGTTGACCCCGTGTAGTGTGTGCCCTATCGATGTGGAAATCTTTGATATGACTGCAGGTATGTTTAGTGATTTGAAGTCCAGATTTGACTTGTTTGCGTTCATGTGTATATTTTGAAGAAAGTTAAACTGTGATTGTGAAAGTGATCGCCTCATTTTCGATAACCATATTGTATACGTACAATGAGTATCCGCGTGGTCTACCATGACCGCTCGTAATGATTAAATCGAACTGTATTAAGAGAAAAGGAAGATCCTTCTTTATATTTTACTTCTTTGAATTTTACTGGTTGGACGTTAAAGTCCGTAGCATCTGTCAAAGTTAAACCATTGACCTTTTTCCAGGCCTCCGATGATGGAAACCCACTTTCCGTGTTAGGAGTGTTCAACCGCTACAAGGGTTTGAAGCCCGTCTACCACTGATCTGTGCAAGGTGCAAAAGATGGTAGAATTCTCAACCGCCTTAGCGGTTGTCTAGCGTCGAGAGATTAATCATTCAAGACGTGTGTCAGCCGACACTTGAGTGTCGAAAGCGAGTCCCAATACCATCAACGGTCATGTGATTATGATCATCATCTGGTATGTCATCACTGCGACTGCTTGGGTATTGATGCATGGCTAGTCGATGTGACTAAGACCTGTGTCGCCACGATATTTAATCAGAGTCTCACGTGCGATACTCGTCTGATCCTTCTAGTAAAAGTTACGGGTCAAATGTGGATAAAGGGACTAGGCACAATTACGTACGGAGTTTGATTTTTGTTTGCGTGAGGTGTATCGTGTGGTTATATTTGACCATCCTAGTCGACCATCGGAGGATCACATTCGAGAGATCAGTGTCTCGGACAATGATTCACACACAAGTCCAATTCAGGGGTTAACCGCACGTACCTATGCTAAAACGAACGAGAAATACCCTCAGTCAGGCCTCCTCTGTGATTGCATACGAAAAACCTTCGCATGTGGTTCGGTAGCTCGATGGGGATACGCCCACCTAAGGGATCACGACCTGCTATCCGGATCAGACTTCATCATCAGGATCTTGTACAGGACGCACCCTCGCACTTGGACCTTCATCTATTGGAGTGCTACACTGCTGCTTTCAAGCTGAAACTCTCGCTACTACACATCGCAAGTGCAATGAATTGTAGTGCTACAAGTGCACTGTATATGGTGACAGCGACAGGTGGAGGTAAGTTGTACCTCACGTAACCACATCTTGTCGTAGGGGTTCGAGAGAGGTATGGATGGCGCACTCGGCTGGAGCGGCAACGCTCTGCGATAAAGTCCTGCAAAAACCGATATGCTCAACAATGTTCCGGAGCTCGTTGCCTTGCCTACCACTAGTGTTGGGAACGCAACTTGTTATCCTCTTGCTTCAAATCGTTTTTTTTATCATAGGGAATAAGTACTTATTTTAACGGTTTCTTCGATCCTCCTTCAACTACGGCCTGCTTGCGCAAGGACTTCATGGTCTTACGAGCTTGTGGCAACGCTCTTGAAGCCGCCCACTTGAGTACCAACCTCAACATGAACCTGGCATAGATGGAGAAACACCCTCAAGTCTCACTTGGGTATCTTTGTCTCATCCTTCAAACAGGTGTAAGTTCGGAAGCGTGAATCATTCCTCGTCCATATCAAGGCATAACTGGATAATCGCGCCATGACATGTCGTCATTTTCTTCGTTACTTTCAGTTTCTGTTGGATAAGGATTTCACCTTGCTCTATTAATTTTCCCAATTGTCTCTATCATCTGAAAAAAAAACCTCCTCCTCTTGAGAGGTCATCTAAAATGTTGCCTGCAAATTCCGACTCATCCATCGAAACGTCTCTTTCCCGATTTCACCTTCAATATTTGAGTCAATTAAGCTCCCTTTATAATCAAATACCTCACATCGGATGGTAGTATATACAATTTTTTCAACTTCATCCTTGGCGAGAGGATCTGACATAATCGAATAATATTTCCCTTCTTATCCAGATATTTACATGTCAGGTTTTTCTGTCAATTTCTTCGTTCTTGCCCACGACTTCCCCCAGCCTAACGCTGCTTTGGTTTGGGCTGAGATTGTTCCAATTACCCTTGACCACTACCATTTCCACCATTCCTATTGTTTTCTTTACGCTTTCCCTATTTCCTACGTGTTCTCTGGCCGCCTCGGATCTAATTAAAAGACATTCTTTCGGCTTTTGTCAATTTCTTAAGAGGTTTTTCATTTTTTCTCATTTTCATTGTCATTGCTGCTTCATTCGATAGTCATTTTTTTCCCTTTTCTTTTACTACCTCTTACCTTTACCATCATAATTTCGATTTTCAATCACCCAGCTCGCATATTTGTCATCATCTCTTTCATATCTGACAAAGTTTTAAAAAATGCACGATCTTTGTCAGTTCCAACATCCTATTTTCACAATCCTTTTTCCGTTGTTTCAGCACGCAGTAACGCATTTGATCAAAACCTTCAGGCAAAAGGTTAGTTTTTATCTTCAGTTCATTATACCGTCCTTGCATGTTTTTCATTAACTCCCTTTGCCCGACCTCCAAAAACATTGTCTAGGAAAATAAGACATTTGTCATTGTCCTGAAGGTCTGGCACTAGCCGTGCAACTCCCTCAAACTTCATAAAAAACTGCTTGGTCGATCCGAACTTCCGACGGACAACTTTTTGAAGATCCACCAAATGTTGAAGTTGATCTCCAAGTTGACATTTATCTAGAGTTTTTCATTGAAATTTGTCGAATTTTATAATTCACTCTCCAACGTGGCAAATTCCTCTTTATACTCCACTTTGTAGTATCGCTTCACCATTTGCAACATCTTCTCATCCGATTATTTCCGACAACTTGCCAACTATTCGAACTTTTCAGCCCAAAAAGAGGCATTGTTGTCATCAAACAATGAGACTTCCACCTTTGGAAGTTCATCCCTCTAAGTGGTTGATTCCTGAATTGTTTTCACTAATTCTCTTATATCATTCATTTTCTCAGCACCAATTCCACTAGCTTCAACCATCTTAAGTGTCACAAAAACAATGACACCATACATTAATACCTTAATGAAATTCACTTCTCATTTCTCATTTTGTAAATATTTACTAGTTCTTCATCATAAAACAAATAAAAGTAAGCTTAAATCATAACTTCATAATATTTTCTTACTAAATTATTGTTCCACCAGGGACAAACTATATCTAGTCGTTACGTTTGGCAACGACGCCACCTGTCGAGCGCATCGACTTCCACCTTTTCCACGAAAGGCGAGAGTCCTCTCGACCATGTCACGCTGGAGTTAAACAAAACATGAGAGACAATTTGGAGACAACATCGAAACAATCTCAGAAGGGACGAGGTAACGTTTTCCTCTCGTTGCTCTGGCCGGGCGCATTTTCCTCATTCCCCTGCGACAGAATAGGTTTTCTCGGGGCACAACTTACCTTCCCTAACGGGTTTTCACCACCCTTAGGGGCATATCTCTACAGTGTCACTGACCCATATGCAAAATTTTTTACATGCGATTGCAGAGGTAGGTCAGTCGAGCGTGTTTGTTGGTTTCACTGTAGCATAGGTAGACATGGGTAAAATTTTATCGTACCTCGGATGTTGCCCATTGCTAGGGGCGATGATTTTTCAAGCTCAAGGCATACGTCGGTAAACTAGGACGGTTTCAACCGAATGTGAAAACCAATTAATTAATCCTGGCCTCTTGCACAAAATTCTAAAAAAAAAATCATTGTAGCAGAACACAGAAATCATCAACAAAGCACCCCATATCAAAAATCAACCTTTAATGTTTTCACGTAACCAAAATTTCAGCAACCATTCAAAAAAACTCCTCATACTCGGCTGGTTCAGCAAGTCAAGAAAATCAACATGATGTTAAACTTGATGTTACTGAATACTGTTTGACTTAATTTGATGAATTGACTTGCAAAAAACATTTATTCTCGCCTTTGATATAGTTGAATTTTCGAGTCACGCTCCTAAAAAAAATGGTGAAACTGTAAAAAGATACAATGTAAGTGGGACTCTCTGTCTAATGTACAGGACCCCCCCCTTTCTTTAGTTCAATCAAACTACGACTAATTGAAACATGCAGACATTTCTCTCATGTCAGATCTTTGAGTCGTACCTCAGGCTGCCCCACAGAAGTCTTATCCTAATCAAGATTCTCCTCTTCACGCAACTCCAAAATATTCTCACATAATACGGTTGGGCTAATCGGCGACGCCCAACGATTAACTTAAAGGTGTACTTCATCTCTCTCTTTTTGCTCTTGGTTTTATTACGCTGTCTTCATGCGACCCCTGGACCGGTAACGACTATCAATGCGAGTTGAAAGCTCGTATTGTTTCTTATGAGTTGTCGTCCGCCTATGCATAAAAATTATCTCACTCCTACTTGTGGTAAATTTTTGCCTTGACCGACGACACGTGTTAGCCATGTTAGCCCTCCTCATGCAATTACCCCTCAATGCGAAAGCATAATAGTAAGATCATCGGGGCAATTTTGATATTATCCATCCGACGCTCCTATCTAAATAAAGTTTTTTTTTTTTTTTATGTGATTATCTAATGAAGCCATGAGTCAGTGGGATGTATGATATCTCTGGAAATCAGATGAAATCTTCAGAGGACGCGTTTAACCATGACAAAGCTAGCGTCCCTCAGAGTCATGAGTCTCTAACGAGTTGAAACGTGTGAGCGCATTATCATCAAAAATCAAGGTCATGACACGTCCGCCTCGCATAACCCTGACTGTCCGTGTACCATAAAGTGAGGTCATCTGTGAGTCTAGCCTCCATATTATCGCTCAGAACGGTGGGCTCAATCCAAATGAGAGTGTCTTGTCTCCGTGTCCCAAATCTCGATGACGACAAAGTGCTCGCCGGACTAGGTAATTTTAACACTCACAATGATTCGAGAGAGACATTGGAGGTTACTCGCGTGATGGAAATACAAGGTATAACCATAAAATTCCCTAGGAGTTCAAGCCACATTGGTTCGAACATCCGCTCGTGAGTCTGGAAAGAATCTCTAACCATCTCGAAGCATTCCGATAAAACCAATCCAACAAGTCGGCGGACCGTCTCGAATTATTGAAAGTTGCTCTGCCCCCACGAACAAAGTGACATAAGGCGTATGGTGGACGAGAAGATACTTGATCATAGTAAGGTCACGCCAGCCATCGTCAATCTGTCCACAAAAAAACTACATCAAGGATTAATTAGCCCAAAAAATCGACGCTTCAAGTTCTCGTGCTCAAACTCCTCTGTAGAAAAAACAACTCGCCTGAAGCGTCGAAATCTGTTGCCGAGCGTTCGATGACAGATTTTGCCTTATGCAAAAGAATCATGCTGCTCATTTTAGCGCAGTAGCATCACAAAAAAAAAAACATTTTAACTTCCGGAATTGCCTACATACTAAGACTACGCATCACTGTGTCGAACCAGACGGTGTGCAACTTCGTCGTTTCTTCGTAGAACAAAGTCATACTAAATAATGTCTTTTGTAGTACTATTTCTAAACAGACATCTCTGCAATAAATGTCGTAAGTTCCCAAAATTGTGAGTTATCCCTCACGGAAAAAACGAGAAACGGATCGAAGATTAATCGTTCATGTTCGTTCCATGTCAATCACATTCTCTTCCGAGGTTGACATCCAATCACTTGCTTTATTGACTGTACAAAAAAAAATTGTCACCGCTCACATACCTGACATCTGTTTTAGTAAATACTCCTTTCATCTCGAGTTTTAAACATTTTTATGTGTGAAGTTTGTTTTCCTCATTCCAATCCACCGAATCAGCCTACGCTCCCAAAAGTGACTGTAAGTTACTCACCTCACACCAATAGGTGACTGTTTGTCGACCATTTCAAACTGATTGACACAAAGTCATTTGAGGAACTCGATGTCGTTCCATACGAGCATCCTAGTACGTAATAAGCCTGAGATACAACCATCTAATCTTATGGTCATACTGTGCTCACAACTCCTTGTCTTCGAATTTATAAATAATGCGTAAGTCTACCCTCCAGGCTCGAACAAACTTGGTTCAAAGATTTGCAAATAAGTTGAGGTTATAAATAAATAGGTTCACGATGGGTTTCTGATCGTACCTCAATTCATACTCAACTCTCTTCTGGAAGAAAATACAATAGCTGAGTTATAACCATTGCAATCAACTTGTTTTAAGTTAAATTTGTGCCTCCTTGTCTGGACTACGTACCCTGCACTAACTTCTCTGTTCGGAAATAACACAACAACCACAAGTATCGTAAGCATCTGGAAAAAAAAAACACAAATGACCCTCGTAAGTTGTTAAGTTTGACCCCCTCGTAAGTTGTTAAGTTCAGTCAAACTGATATACATTTTTTTTTTTTTTTTTTTACAGTCCTCTGTCTATTTCACTAGCACCCTTTGATTGACAACTCATAACTTATTTCCCTGATCCCTCATCCCGACTTCGCTATTCTTATGGTGCGTGCTTTTCGGGACGGAAAATACCTACTTTCACTCCGTGTATTGCTTGTGTCAAAACATGTCGAGCTTCTATTAGTGTCAATCTTTAAAACTGAAGGAAACACCTAATGCGTTCACCTGAGGGTCTGCTAATTCAGTGTTTTTCTCAAGTAGACGTGCGAGAAAACCAACTCTGACTCCTAATCATCACACGTCCTACTTTCTAGGAACATGTTTGGAGTACTCCTCCTCCTAGCCCGAGCCAGAGGCTCGGAACCCAGAAGTCGGGTCGTCTCCACCTAACCGACAAAGTACTCGCCCCGTTAATCGATCCACTCTTGGTCATTAATAGAGCCGGCTCCTAAAGCAACAACCCCCCTCCTCAGATTACCTCCTAGAGTGAGGAAACCCTCAGACTTTAGAGTCAGGTCAACTACCCTGAACCACTACACGTGAAAGCAACTTAGACGAAATAAAAATTTAGGGCAAAAAGAGAGTCGGGACTCGTTTGGACGGGAACAAGTCGAAAGGGTCTTTGAAATATAAAAAGGGAACCTTAGGTTTAAAATAAGTTCGTTCATTATTTTTTCATGTTTTTTGTTTTGTTTTTTTTTTCCGTTCTTTTTCCGGCCCTCGTTACTTTTAGCCTAAAAAGTTTTATTATTTACTTGATAAGCATTTGAAAACAACACAGAAAAGTGCAGGGGAACATTTAACTTCCTCATCTCCTCGTTCAACAAAATATGCATTTTTTCCCCACATACTTCCACTTCACCCACCTGCATGCCAAGCAAAACCAACAACCCAACAATACAACCAACAAGAAACCTACTCAAGTCAGACCTAGTGTCCCACACAAGCATGTCCAATCAAGCTTTCCTTTCATTCAAATTTTCCTTGAGCACCCAGAAAAAAAGGGTCGTATAATGTGAGAGTGTGTCGTTCCACTTTCACAAGCCCGGTCCAATATGTAGACTATCACCGACACCTTTAATAATACCCCCCGTACCGCTGCAGTAGTTTCTCTGCAATTCACCCATTCATCGACGTTGATGGTGAGCCTCGTGACGCATAAAAAAAAATCCAACATTTTCCCTTCAATTATTGTCGTCTGACAAATCCCAATATCGGCAACATAACGCTGCAAAAACTATTGTTGTTGACGTGGGAAAACAATCGGGAGCATCTCTCCATAAAAGTTGAAAAACAGTCTAGCTCGCCGGTACCACCATCAATATGGTTTTGAAGTCTGTTGTTGCCGCTCAAAACTTACCGCCAAATTAATAAAATTTGGGCCCTGGACAAGATTTAGTCTCAAAGTGCACTCCCACCGTGAAGCCTTGGTCGCACAAAATTTCAAGGGCAATCCCATCAGACCAACATCAGACAAAAGGAAGTGGAGGAGAGTGTTCCATATCTCGGCTATGGTTGTCCTCCTTGTTCTCCAAGCTTCACTGCAGACCTCCAACTTCCTCCCACGTTGTCTTCGACAACCTCTCCATCAACCCAACAACACTCAAGTGTGTTGTCACACACTGGAAACACGAGTGTTTTTGTGTGGCAGTTGGGGACAAATGTTTTTTTATAGTGGCTGAGGATGGTTGGCCATCACTCCAGTCCCTAGGCAAAATCGCGGACTCACAGGAGACCTTGATCTGGTGAACATCAAAGATTAACTTTGGTCGCACGACAAACACGGCCTTAGTGGGGGCAGTTTCTTCAACTGCATCATTTTTTTCCTCGTTTATCTCAACTATCTCGGAGTTTCACGAGATAGATGAGATCACGGCATTTTCAAAACGGTTTTTCTTTTATTTTTCTGATAAATGGTTGGAAAGATACAACCTCTTTCAGTTTAATATATCTGGTCTCGTTCTCACAATGTTGTACTCAGCCTTTTCCTTCTCCGCGCTTTCATGTTCAGGCTTGCTCTAAAAATGAGAGTCTGACAGTTACCTCTAGCAGTTTCTGCCAAAGGTAGCACCTCATGAGGATAAGTTTCCTCTCGCTGATGCAGTAAATAAAGAAAACAAACAATATAAAAATAAAAATAAAAATAAAAATAGAACTAATTATGATTACAACTCGCTTGGCTCTTACCTCGGCTAGGCGTGTGTTGTTGAAGCACGAACACCTCCTTCTTTTCCTCTGCCCTCTTCCGAAAACGGGGAGGGAACCTCCTACCAACCCCCCCCGTTTCTCTCGCCAACTCCCTCAACTCTCCCTCTTTCACGCGTAGCGACATCGGTCGTGCGATCGACGATCCCGGAGTCGAAACCTTTTGTGTTCCCACACAACCAAACTAGTTGTTCCATCCACGATCACGAGGCATAACTGCCTTATTTTTTTTTTTTTTTAATCAAATGTGACGTCCAACTATCTGTAAGTCCCCACCCCGTTTCCCCTTTCTCCCTACATATCAGCGACCACAAAATGGGGGGGGGGGCGAACAAAGAGAGAAAAAAAACAAAAATAACAAAAAACAGAGAAAACAAACGGAAAGAAAACTTAGCTGAATTGAACAGTCGACGAACTGTTGACTTCCAGACCCAAGTTCGATTCCAACCACAATGGGGAGGCTTGTTGCGTCTCATGCGGTTGCAACCCGTTTCCCAAAACGGGCAGATACAACATCCCCTCCCCCTTCGAATAAACATTTCACTAAAACCTGAAAAAATACTCCACCATAATTTTGGTATGTTGGGTATGCAGGAGGTGGTCGTTACAAGTGGTGCTACTCAGAGTCACAGGAAGGGCGGGGAGGTGGGGAGAGGGAGGAATAATTTGAAAAAAACATTGAAAAAAAAAAACAGAAAAAATACGAAAAAAACTATCAATAACAAAATGGATGTCCGCCTAAAACGGACGCCTCATTGTCAGTTTGGGAGTATGATCTCTGATACGCGTCACTTGGCGCTCGTAGTTGAGTTTGTATTTTTTTTTTTCCTTTTACATTCCATTTTTTTTTTCTTCTCTTCGTTCGTTGGTTGAAACCAATGGCCTGTTCCCCCAACAGTGCATTCGGAACATACCCCTACCCTATTGAAACACAGACCAAAGTTTGATGCTTTATGTGATCGAACATTGTAGAGAAAAACTTGGACCAATTCTTGATTTATACGTGTCATCCTTGGGCAGGGCCATACTAATCTCGCGTAACCGATCTTGGTTGCGTTATGTAAGTGATCACACCAAAAGAAGCTAACCCAAGTAACGCAGTATCGGGCTTGATCCTGGTATCTGTCGGGTGAAAGTCTGGTGCGTGAATCTACTGGGCTAGCTCTTGTCTCATGCTGAACAGGAACAACTCTTCGTTATTAAGACTTAGGCCTAGCACAGCTAGCCAGTCAGCGACATAGCAGACTTCAGCTTGTTCCCGCCCCTCAAACCGCCTACCGATCCCAAGTGCAAACTCACAACCATCCCACCAAGATAGGATGCAGGCCTTCCGATTTACCCGTGTTGGCGTTGAATCCCTGTAAGTCTTTTTTTTTCCCCAACCTAGTCGGTCAAAAACTCTCTGCACACTAATGTCGTTGTTGCATATGTAATGCAGTCGCTTGACTTCTCCTTAAAACCCTGAATAGCGCAGCTTAACAACCGCGTGTCATAATTTTAAAAGCGAATAAATTTAAATTCAGTACCTCCACGACCGTTTGCCTTTTCGACCCTCTCCTAACTTCTCATCCCGCCGATAGTCAAATGTTTGCTTTTAAACACAATAATTTTGATTTTTTAATCGATGGACGAGTTAAAATAGGGTTTGGCAATACTTTCATTTCATCAAGTCAAACTTTTTTAAACAAAGTTCATACTGAAGACTGAACAACGTCTAACATTGAAAAAAACATGGTAAATATTCTTGTTAGGGTTTCTGTCCCGACATCAACGTAGGATTGCGTTCGAGATATCAGAGGCTCATGCGACGATTCTTGTGTGGGTCTGATTCGGGCGTTAACTGCGTATACCCCCCAATGCTACAACGAATGAGAAACACCCTCGATCGAGCCACCTCTGTGATTACATATGAAAAACCTTCGCACGGGGCTTTGTCGCTCGACGAGGAAATGTTCGCCTAAGGAATGGTGATAACTCCCGAGGGTAAAGGTAAGTTGTGCCTCTCGTGGCCCTATCCTGTCGTAGTGAACCTGAGAGGTATGATTGACGCATTCAGTCGGAGCGACAAAACGCTTTTTGTGACAAGTTATGCAACATCCTGCGTGACTCGACCGGGAGGGTCCCCTTGAGGGACCGATGTGCTCGGTAACGAATGCATCAATATTGATTTGTAACCAGCCTATTAGGCGTACGCCATGATTCCATCATAATTTTATTATAATTCCATCATAATTTTGTTTATAATTAAATCATAATTTTATTTTAATTCCATCATATTTTTATCACGAATTCATCACAATGTCATCAAAACACGAAGTCATGTGCTTAACTGTTGACTAACATAGTATCAATTTGTGTAGCACACCGAATATGCTCGTTTTTTTTTCGAACGTCCGAACATGTTCAACTGTTCGATTGAATCTCCCCCGAACATGTTCAGTCGAAGATATATTTTTTATGATTAAAAAATATATATATATATTTTTTTTTTTTGAACTCGAGTTTTGTTATGAATTTGAACAGACCTATCAAACAAAAGTTATTTGTATTACCATTCTACACAACATACTTAGTATTTGGTATATTGTTGTCTTTCGCACTCATTGTCTCTTGCATGTATGTGTTTGATTATGATATACGAATGACTGTGTGATTGTCTGATTTGTCATGCTAAGTTTATAATTATCATACTTTCACCATTTAATTTGATTTAATCATCAATCATCATCATCAATTATTCTACGTAATATTGATTTCATATAATTTATGATTTTATTTTATTTTATTTTTAATTATTTTTGTGTTCGCGTTCAGAGGGTTTTGACTCTCGTTCACGTTCGATCGCGGACGTTCAGGCTTGGTCACCAATGCAAACACGATGCTACAAAATATGAACAGTTTATCGATGACTGAAAGTTGAACAGTTCAACTATATAACATACAACTATTGGTTTTCATCACTTTTTGTAGAATATGAAGCATGTGTAAGGATAAACTGCTTATAAATAGTTTAAAGGATGGGAAACCCCACGAACAAAAGAAAAAAAAAAAAAAACGATAATTTTGTATATATTTTATATAATCATGTATATTTATTTCATAAATTTTTTTCTTTTGAACTTCAATTTTTTTTCAATATTTTACTGACATTAGTGAACATGTCTCTGTAATGTAAATCTAATGTCATAAATTTTAAGATGATCTCCTATCGAATTGTCGTTAAAATACTAATGTATCCTACAACATTGTTTTTATAGTTATGTAATGTATTATGCAAGTTTTTTCTCTATTTATTGACTATTATGATAACAATTAACTTTAAACTATCCATACCTCTGAAAGTTGTAGCCATATGTGTGCCCCAACATGCTGGGATGAACACGATTTAGCGTTAGTATAAATTTATTTAAGTGGAAACGTGTCGACATTGTAACAATGACTAGTTGCATGCGTACCACGACTTTAGACAGTACTGACAATTTAATGTAATAAAAAAATTGTTATCCATAACATCGTGATGCTATTGAAAGAGTGGAATAAAAATGTTTTGGCAGAAGCATAACTTACTATAAATATAAAAATTTTATTTTGGTAAAATAAATACTGCCAAGATTTATACTAAGCCTAAGAAGAGTGCTAATTTTTAAGAAGTTTGATGAGTCAAGTACTCCAATTAATATATAAGTTAGAATTATCTTTCGGAATGTTACTTTGTTATTATTTTTTTAATTTATTCATTTAGAAAAATTATTGTCAAATATTTTTGTTAAAAAAATAAATAAAAATTGGAGACCAATCATAAGTATAAAATTTGTATTTTTTGTTTGATGTAAGAGTTGCTTTGGTTATGGGAGAGACTGACAAAGTCTCTATCGAAAGATTTATAAATCAAATCGGGATGTGAAAATGAAGTGTATTCTCTATTGATTTAAATACATAGATAATACTGTAGTTTGTGTCTCTGATTCAAATCGCATACTATTACAAGGATTTGTGAAACACTATAGCCGATGATTTAATAATCACAAACTTTTATCATCAACTAATAAATGTTAATTATTGATAACAAACCGTTTGCGGATTAACCTTTGTATACGTTAACAATTATATTTAAACTTGAACCTTATATGAAAAAAACATTTCATTAGATTTTCAATTTATTGATGCTCAAATGATTTTTGATTGTGAAAGACATAAACAAATTGATAAGTTGAAAAATATTATAAGCAAATTGATAAGTTGAAAAATATTAAGATGAAGATAATTTATTAGTGTAAGAGAAAATCAAGGCGAGACTGAACGTTAAACTCATAAGCATTTGATATATCTCTGATTTTGTTCATTTGTGAAAAATTTAAATGGATTGAATGTTTAACGAAGCGCGGTTGAATATGTGGAAAGTGGATTGACAAGTTGTATTTGTCACAATAAGAGTAACTGCATTTTGTTTTGCGTGAAAACTTCAATATATGGATGAATACATCTTATTGAAATAAAATGGGTATAATCTGTATGAAACCAATGTATATTTATGTAGAATTCTCTAATGTTTTATGTGATCAACTAATTTGAATGTAATATTAACCTTATATTTGACTAAGTAGTATATTTTGATGTGAAAAGGTGAAACTACGAGCAACCGAGCGAATAACGTAAACATTACTCCTTAAAATGGTCAAGTCGACGTTGATCGTATGACATAATCAACCGCCGACTCAACGCATAACTAAATTTATGAGGGATTAAAAATATGAATATAAGTGTAGTGTGGTTTCGTTTTAGGATTGATAGTAGAACATGTATGTCTTAGATAGAAAACTGAGATTGTTATAAAGTGTCAATCATGACCACTCTTGCGTCATGCAACTGTGATAACTTTGTTTTGCTTAACGCAAATGATGAAGGGGCACACGACTACATACACAACCCCTTGGTGGCAAGAAGTAAGACTTTCCCGACGCTTTTCATATGAGATTCAGTACACGACCATAAAACCCAGAAAAAACCATACATTCATGGGTATCGTGTAAAAAGTAATTTTGACAATTTGTGAGGTGTTACATACATGGGTATTATAGTGCCGCTAAAGTGTCACACGCAACATATTTACGAATTTGCGAAAATTATAACTTATCATTTTTGTATAAAATAAATTATGGGTTGATAATGAAACAAAACTAGAGACATGTAAAGATAAGATTGGACTCGTGCGATTGGAAAGATCGGCCTGTGATTGCGTTTGGGAGGTTAACACACAAAATGATTGCTCATAAATGAGTTTCGTTTGAACGTTGTTGTATGTACCGTTATGCTCGACTGGTCCACCTTAAACATGACATGTAAAAACCACAATATATGGGTTAATAGCTCACTGGGTATACATCCATATATGAATGGTACACCCCTTACGGTGGAGGTAAGTTCTGCCTCGTGATACCCTTTTCTTTCACGAGAAATAGTGAGAGGTATAGTTGGCGCACTTTGCCAAATCGATATATTTCGATGAGATGGGTCAAAGAAATAAACTATTGCATGATACAATCAAGCAGATCCTTGACGCAACGGCAGGGGTCGATGACCTCGATAACACATCTCATGGACATGTTAAATTTTATGGGACGACAAGTCACCTTAAAGTTGTTTTGGTGAGATCAATGCAGCGACCTTACGAGATCATGACAATGAGTCAAAAACATTACCATGCATTCTCCTATGCTACAACGAGAATAAACTCCTCATAGCTGGTTCACCTCTAGCACAATATATAATAGTCACCCTACGTGGATAGGTAGCTGGGCAGGGATACGCCTTGAAGGATGGTGACTCGCAGACCCTTGTCTTTTCATAGGGGTTGATGAAAAATATAGTTGGCCCACATGAATGGCGCAACTCCTTCATTATATTTATGCCTAGCGTTTTCCTCATTTGTGATGCGACCAGGACCCCTCGAGCAGCCTCCACCCTCGCGGGTAGATGCCGTTTACAATGCTTTAAAACAATTGAGAGCACTCTGTTCAACCCTTCCGTTGCTTCAATTTCATAAAACCGACCTGGTGTCGGTTCTTTCCACCACTACCTTTCCCAAGCGAAGTGAAAAGGTTACGGATGGGCCTAGCTCAGCTCGTACACCCACAAACTGTTCGAATAGAGACACAACCAGATGATCAGAATAAAACCATTCTGAATTCTGAATTACCTGGGGCCAGTCAGTTCAATGATGATATCTCAAGGCCATGGCCCTTGAAAAAAATAAAATAAAATTAAAAACGTAACATTCTGGGTTTTCCGGAGGCTCGTGGCTATGGGAGAGTGATGGCTGGCATATCATCCTGGGTTTTCCGGAGGTTCGGGGATTCCGGACCGCCGAGGCTGGCGGCGCGAGCCAGACCGGAAAAAAAAGAGCTGCGCCGGTGTTCCGGCGAAGCTTAGCGCACAGGGGCAATCCCCCTCGGCAAAAAGAGGCTCGGAGGCAGTGCGGTATAAGAGCGAGTGAAAAAGAAAAGAACGGAGAGTTGTTGGAGAGTGTCGAAATGGAGAGTTAGGTGGAGCGAAGGCCGGAAAGTGTAGATTTTCGAGTCCGCTAACTCTCCATCTACTCTCCATTTTGGAGGACAATGGAGAGCGGTGGAGCGTGGAGACCCTTAGAAGAGATCGGCGGAGAAGCAGGTGCTTTTCAGGATGGTAGCAATTCAGCGGAAAGGTGCGTGGGCTCCATGGGCTCTGCGAGAGGAAGGAACCACATGCCCGCAGAATTAGGGACGAGGGCGATGGCGGATGGGCAACTGGGAGCGGCGGGATGGGGTGCAGCGGCTCGGCCAGAGAAGGTGGTCGGTTATCCGGCTCAGCCCGCAACTAGGGGAGGAGGGGAAGCGAACGGAAAGGAAGTATCGGCCACTTCGAACGCTGTGTCCTGCTCCCCCTCCCTCTCCTCGTCCACCTCTCCTCAACATGTAGCAGCAGCGGATACGCGTAGTAGTAGTGGGGCGAGGCTCCTCCCATCGCTTTCCTTTGCGTTCGATGACGACGCCGGTGATGATGAAGGTGATGCGGCACAATTCTATGAGGAGGCGGCTGCTTTCGAGGGACGCGGGGAGAAAGGCGAGGACGGGAACTCGGGGTCGGTGTTGCGCGGGGACATGAAATCGAATTGTCCCATCATCACCTGTGGGCTGGTAGAGGAGGTAGGCGGGAAGGTAGGAGATGGTGGGGATATAGGTGCTAATAGTGACGGGGGCGGGATGGGTCATTTATTCGGTGGCGTAGGTTGCGAACCATATGTCTACGAGGTGGATTTTTCCAATTCAATCGCACTGGTGGAGGGAAAGGCGGGAAAAAACTCGTTTTTGCAGGACGACAATCCAGTCTCTGCGGCCGCGGATACGCCTCTGTTGCGCAGCGCTGAAGCTCGAGACGTGGACGTGAAAAAGGATACGGGCGGTATGGAGCTGAAGGAGAGCAAGGAGCCGACTCGGAAGGAAGGTGACGAGGTGTGTTCACCCGCGGCCATGGAGAACGCTGCTGGGTGGGGGGGAATGGAGGGGGATACTGCGGGAACAGGGGGCCGCGGCGGAGATCAGGATGAGAGGGAGAGGAGGCAAGAACAAGCGGGGGGAGGACAGCGAGTGTCGGCAACGCAGGGAATGGCGCTGGCGCAGGCCGAGCGGACTTACAGCGTATCCCCGATTCCCTTCGGGGGAAGCACGGCCGACTTCTTTGCTGGTGGGGAGGAAGACGCGGATTTCTTCACGCAGATAGCAGCGACGGCGGAAGAGGAAGATCATCATCACTCGATGATGACGGCAACTTGCGCAGCGCCGACGGAAGCAGATGGAGGGGCACTCGGGTGGGCGTACGACGGGGGTTTCCACGCGGGCGGGGATCAGCTCACAGAGACAGGCGACGACTTGACTGGAGGAGGAATAACCACCGGAAGTCCGCCGAACGGGTATATGCAGAACGCCTGCTACCTCGGGGGTGCGGGAGGGCCAGGGCAAGCGTTCGAATACGGCTGGGGAGGAGGAGGGCAGGGGACGGAGTTTGGGGGAGATGGATATGGGGGTGGAGCGGGACATGCGGCGGGATTGGAGAGTGTTATCCAATCGGCGCCTGGTATGGCGGACTCCGGGGACTTTGGAATCGGAGCCAGTGCAGAGGCACCAAGCGCAGAGATGGTGGAGTCGTCCTTGTCGGGGGGGGCAGGAAATCAGACGACTGGCGGTCAGACGTGGTATGGTGGAGAGGGGTACACGAGCGGCGGCTATTGGCAACGGCAGCAGGCAAACGAGTGTGGAGGGACGGAGGAAGGGTTTCAAGGAGGATATGGATTGATGACGCAAGGTGACGTTGTGGTGGAGGCTGGGCAGCAGCAACAATGGTACGGCTTGGGCGGGATGGAAGGGAGGGTCGGAGCAGGCGGGAACGATTCTTCTACGATGGATGTTCAAGGAGAATCGCTGCATTACACCTCCGAGGAGTATCCAGGATGGAGATGGAATCTTGTAACACAGCAATGGGAGGTCGATCCGAACACAGCGGCTTGGCCAGAACACCAGGAGGCCGCGTATGTGGCACAGGGTGGCCAAGACGAGGGGATTGTCAGGTCAGGAGAAGCAGGTACACAGATGCAGCATGCTGATGGAGGAGCGATGGGGGTTTACAAGGAGTATTTTCCTGAGAAGCAGCCTGGAGGGAGTCAGATGATGGGGGGAAACGAGTGGTATGTGGATCCGCAACAGCAGCAACAGCAGTTTGTCGGGGTGTCAGGGGGAGGAAAGGGATTTTCTGGCGGTGGTGGGGAAGGGGACGAAATCTCAGACAAGAGAGAGGGGACAGCGAAGCGAATGGGGGCTTCGTCTTCTTCTGCTGAGGGATCGGAGTACTGGGGGAAAGGGTTGGGCGCGTCGGCATCGGTTGCCCTGCCTGGTGGTGGTGGAGGAAGGATGGAGGAAGAGAAGGGTAGGCGGGCTTCGACATCGTTTGGTCAATCGGGTTGGGGGGGGGACAGCAACCAGGTGCCCCCTGTAGACCACTATGCCTCAAGTGGGCAGTACAGTGATGGGGGAGTGATAAGCAGTACATGGAATCAGGATGAGGCGAGTCTGAGGAAGGCAGACGTGATGGACGGCCCGTCGTTTTCCCCACAGCACCAGCCGCAGTACCAACAGCCTCCACCTCAGCAGCATCAACCAATGAGGTACATGCCAAAGCATTTCGCCTTGGAAAAACAGCTGTGGGCCGACACCCCCCCGAAGACGAATGATGAGGCGATGAGATCGACGGCGGGTAGGCCATCGCACGCCTTGGTTGTCTTCGGCTTCGGTGGACGAATGGTGGTGGCGAAGCCGCTGGTGTCAATGCATTTGCGCACCAGCACTGGCAACGAGGTATTGAATTGGTCGGCCATGGACCATCCCTTAAAAAACTTTCTGCACGGTTCTCGTTCTTCTTCTTCTTCTTCTTCTTCTTCTTCTTAGCAGGGCCGTCCAGGGAAGCGGCCTATTACTGTATTGTTTTCTCATTGTGCATATCATCATCCAGAACAGCAGAGAGTCTTTGTCAGGGGAGTGGCCTGTTATCGTATATACGTGCATGTGATTGGGCCAGATATGCCTGTACACAAGCCTGCCTGTGATCAAGGATTGTTAGCATCAATTGCTGTAATTAATTAATGTTAGAAAATAGTAATGCTGTACCGTTATGAATGGGTGCGGTGTGAACGGGCGGTGGTCGTACTGGTAGAGAGCTACCTACTCCATCATAGCTGTATTTGGAGCCATTTTCAGTCTAAATACAGCAATAATGACTGCACGTTGTATTCGGGAGAAGGTAGGAAAGAATGGATGGCCGGATTGGTCGTGTTACGACTTATTACAGTAAGTCTGAGGCGTGCGACATGACGAAGTTACTGTGGTTTTTGCCTATTTGATTGATCCTTCGTTGCGTGCGTTTTTTCCTTTTTTTTATTTTTTTCCAATGAATATGAACTCGATCATGGCATATGTACGTCGCTAGTTTCCGATTATCAACAGCAAACAAAAGAGCTATGGGTCGGTTTTTGACACCCCGTCCACATGGCATCCATCACAGTAGCAGCACGAACGGATACTGTTGACTAGGGGTGTGGTTTGCCCTTGTCCACTGCACTGGGTTCGTCCATGGAGACCATCCCGCCGTCCACATGGCATCCATCACAGTAGCAGCACGAACGGGTACTATTGACTAAGCACCACCCTCTTTTAACAGTGGCGGTAACTTTCCTGCCGGCATCATCAGTACCGTCCTCACCCGAATAGAACGTACGTACGGTCATTAAATGTGGCTGCACGTGGGCGAACTGTCAGTCTACACGGCAATAATGACGGTACGTTCTATTCGGGTGGAGACGGTAGTTTGTAGACGGCAGTGCACGTGATGGAATGGGCTAAAAATTCGTCAAAGCGGTACGGGAGAGGAGGCGAGGGCGAAAACTCCGTCAAAGGTACAGACGACTTTGGTGTCTGTCTGTGATCAGTTGGAGGAGGCGAGGGCTAAAAATTCGTCAAGGCGGTCGGAATAGGTTTCAAAAACCACGTTCAAAGGTGTCCTTAAAGAGGGCGTACCGTCGTCGACCCTCCACGTGGGGGCTTTGTGCGTTGCATCTGGACATTATACTACATAATGGATGCAAAACCACGTGGACTCGATGTTTTCCACCTCCGGTGTCACTTTCCCCTGAGGATGTATCAATGGACGAAATACTTCCCGTGGGGGCTTTGTGCGTTGCATCTGGACAGAATACTACATAATGACCTAAAAGATTGGAAGGTTGCTTCTGGACGGAACATAAAGTTCGTTTGCGGAATGGTTTTCGTTTGGAGCGGAAGTTTTTTTTGGTTGAAACGTGTCTTCCTTTCCCGCGTGCGTGCTTCAGGGCCTCTTGGCGCACGATTCTGCGCGCTCTCTCTCTCAGTCGAGCTTTCTCCTTGGCGCGCTGTGCAGGGCCACCTCACTTGAGCGATCTTCCACCGAGCGCTTTACCCTTCCCCCTCCCTATTCTCACCCTCCCACGCCCTCTCCGACCCCCTCTTCTACTCTATCTATGTTTCGCAGCATCTCTTACATGCTTTCCCGACTCTCTCGCCACGCTCTCCAACAGCCTCTCCCGTGCTGTCGTTGCTGGGAAACACCTTTCTTCGCCACGGACCCTCTTTGCCCTCTGTTCTCTTCCTAGCGGTTGGCCCTCTCGTATGGTCTTCTCTCTCTTGCGCTCGACGCATCTCTCCCTTATGCCTCAGCGGTCAGGGACTTGACGACACCTTTTATGCCTACTAGCCTAGTACGACCATCTTCCTCCGCATAGAACGCCCGGTCATTATAGCTGTATTCGAGGCATCTTTGAGTCTAGATACAGCGGTAATGACTGCACGTTCTATTCGGGTGACGACGGTAGTAACGCGTTTTGTGACTGCTAGTCGAGTACTAGGAGACTCTAAAGACACTCAAAGAACTTGGGCATTCTGCAAGGCAGATAACAGATGAGGGCATACTCACACACCAGGACTTTTTCCACTAAGCTCTGCACGTGATTGCAGTCAGGTTCATCCACGTCTGGCCATGATTGCAGTCAGGTTCATCCAGGTCTGGCCGTGATTGCAGTCAGAGGGAAAGTTCTAGCGTGAGTATTCCCTAAGTTTGGTAAAAGTCGAATCCTTTACTCTTCTGGTGACGGGAGCAGAGAGGGAAATCCGAGGGGCCGACTTTGAGTAATGAAGCGATACAATCAACGAATGAATGTGGGCAACAAAATGAATCTCTCTCCCTGGTCTCCTGAGTCGGTTCCGAGCACTTTCTCCAGTCCTCTCACGCGCGTGCCCCGTCTGACGCTGCCCACCATTGTCGCTCTCCTGCACTCCTCAGTCCTCGGCACCGGCATTCTCTCTCTATATTTTGTGTGCCCGCCTCGGGGGCTATTGGATGCGAGGAGGATCCCGAAGAGGCGCTGAAGACAACGCGTACGAGACTGGCTTCTTCTTCCTCTGCTGGACGAAATCGGTAGACGAATGGGGGACGCCTGCAGGTATTTGTAGGCACACATACAGGTAGATAATCTAGATAGATCATTAACCACTGGATAGCAGGGATGGAGGGATGATGGAAGGAAATAGAGCGTAAGTAGAGCCGTATAAATGACTAGGTAGACAGATAGATGGGCAGCAGATAGAGAGGTAGGATTAGAGTATGCATGCATGGGAGGAGAGGTAGGTGGTCCATCACCTAGTGGGTGAAATGATTATTGAGTTGGAGAGCAACTCACCGCTTAATATCACTTTGTTGATGAGTCGATCTGTCAATCGATCTATAGTCAATGTGTTGACCGGTTAATCGTGATGATTGTCGCAATGAGGTTATAAGAGAATAAAGATAGAGAAGAAGAATGATTCATCTTGTGGTCTTCCTGCTGTGAGAACGGTTAGGGCAGGTTCATGCACCCGTGGGAAATGAGCTGTGCGTGAGTCTATACACAGACACACACACACACACACACACACACACACACAGAGAGAGAGAGAGAGAGAGAGAGAGAGAGAGAGAGAGAGAGAGCGGTTAGGGCACTCTGATCCCCCCGTGGGAAATGAGCTTTGCATAGACTGTGTGTGTGTGTGTGTGTGTGTGAGAGAGAGAGAGAGAGAGAGAGAGAGAGAGAGAGAGAGAGAGAGAGAGAGAGAGAGAGAGAGAGAGGATGCCATGTCGATTAGAACTGATACAGCTTTAATCGCGGCATTTTCAGGGCGGAATTCGTTTATGCCTGTCTCGATCGCGGCTTACCAAAAGCCGAGCAAGTCGTGGTGGTACCGACGCCTGTCGTTATTTTTTCTTTCCCCTTAGGATCAGATGTTAAACTGCCGAGCGGTATTGCCCGTCGGTCATCGCTTTCGAGCCTTTTCCTTTGTTTCTCAATAGAAGAACGTGGCCTTGAGAAGAACTCCCTTTTGGAATTGCCCGTTTCTTCACGTCTGCTTTTGTTAATGTTTGTGCTTGCGTTTGTCGTTGGATGGTTGCTCCACCTGCCCTTTCAATAATGGCATGTTGTTTCCTTGTGTGGTTGTGTGTGGTTGATGCCTGTTTGCTTTGTTCTTGATCTGCTGTGTTCGTGGTAGTCTGGGGGTACAATTTCAGCTCACGGTCCAATTTCTATCTACAGTTTGAATCAGGTGGTGTGCTCGTCTGGGGAAGATGGTGACAGCATGGGAGGTAACGGGAGGTTGCACTTTGCATGGTTAAGCGGTAATGCTCTGGCTGGGCCGTTAGTCGGTGGGGGAAACGTATCTCAAAAGGATTTGCTGAAGTGGATAGACGAGAGAGCAAGCAAATGCCACGTGGAGGAGCCTGAATGCCGAAATCCAGAGTCACTGCGGATGCTATGGGGACTGCTGAAAGTTGCCTGCCAGCATTATGGCAGGCTGCGATCGGTTGGTGTTACTGGTACGGGGGCCTCACAGGTAAGGGAAGTTCGTTTGCGGTGGGTGAAGATTGCAATCGTCTGATGAATGTATGTGGGGGGATGGAGAGGAGGGGCAGTTATATGGGCAACACAACAGTTGCATGCTCTTGTATTGCCTGATGATAATGATGATGATGAGCTCAGCGGAGGAGGAGGAAGGTAATCGCCACGGTTGTTAATGGTGAATCGAGCTGTGATAAGGTAATCGCTGCATTGATTGAAAAGAATGTTGTGCAGGTGGCGGGCAATTTTACAAGTTGGCAGATATTTTCCTTCCTCACCTGGAGCGTGTTCTGGGACACATATATGCACTCTGTGTGTGTGTGTGTGTGTGTGTGTGTGTGTGTGTGTGTGTGTGTGTGTGTGAGAGAGAGAGAGAGAGAGAGAGAGAGAGAGAGAGAG
>BFEA01000020.1:424220-454120 GCA_003427395.1 Chara braunii | reverse complement strand
GGGGGGTAGTTGGAGCTCATGAATTCTTTGTTTATGGTCATATCTCCCGCACCTCTTTCTATGGAGTCTTGAGTATGGTGGAGTGCCTTGCTCCGACATGTGGAACTGATTTTTTCTGAGAACGAATTTGATGCTTCTTGTAGACCAGGAGATTTATCCGTCATCTGTTGTAGCTGATGTCCTTGTGAGTGGCGTTCTTCAGCGGTGGTTAGAAGACAAGATTGTTTCTGACACTCAATGTGCCGACAAATCATCCTGTTGGAAGGTGCCAAGTAAACGATTGCAGGTGAAAAGGAAGGAAAGGGCAGGCAACTCTCCTTGTGCAAAGGAGGAAAGGTTGGAAGGCGGGTGGGTCATCTAGCTGTTGGAGGAAGTGGTTTTGCCAACTTCGTCCTCGTAAGTATCTCCTTTAGAGCAGGACGGGTGCGTTCAATGCAATTTAGTGAAACTGGCTTGTTGATATGTGAGATTCGAAGAGTGATTGGCTTTTTGGTACCTTGGTTGGTATGGTGGCCGCAGGAAGACCAAGGCCCTGAGAGTGCTCTGGCAGAGCTCCTGTCCTCTCACAAGGATCGGAATGAGGGAGGATGGGCGAATGGGGGAACTGCGGCGAAGAGCAATCCACTGCAACCTATGCCATCGGAACATGAGATGCAGGTATATGCGTATCGTAGGCTGTCACAAGGAGGGTGTTGTCTTTTGCCTTCTCTGTTGGTGAAGCACAGGTAGCTTCGGTGTTTGTTCCGTTTGCGTCCTGACCCCCGCAGGTACACCTCAGTACGCGCAGGTTACAAGGGATTAGCGAAAGCAAAACAAATCACCCACTGATGTCAGGAATCAACTTTTTTTTTTTTTTTTTTTTTTTTTTTCACGGAAAGCACTTTCATTATATGGAAAAAAGGGGAGGCCGGGAATCCCTCCACAAACAACCCGGAAAACAAATACTGGGACCATTACTCAGCTTAGGTTCAGGCGTTGGGAAAAAGTCCAGTGGCAGAAATGGCCAATGCAAGACCGCTGCCCTGACGGAAAGCCGAACCCTGGAAACAAAGGAGTCCGCAAGGCCTGAAAGCCACACACACCAATGCAAAAACAAACCAAGAGTCCCTGTACACAAAAAGACTATCCAACCCTTTTCCCTAACCTAATTAATACCAAAGAAAACCAGGGAACCCCACCCTCCTACTTAATTACTATTCCTAGCTTCAAGTACAGAGCCAAAAAAAATGCAAAGTTGACCAAGTTAAAGCTACAGCCTATATACCTACTTGTCC
This sequence comes from Chara braunii, assembly GCA_003427395.1. NCBI lineage: Eukaryota > Viridiplantae > Streptophyta > Charophyceae > Charales > Characeae > Chara > Chara braunii. The sequence goes on along the minus strand of BFEA01000020.1, from coordinate 452,846 downwards.
ACCTACAAACGGTGGAGAGAGATCCCTTAGTACGGTTGACGCTCCTTCCACTGACTACCCTCTGCCTGTCTCCTGCGACCAAACGAGCAACCGAGCAGTCCAAGGTTGGTAAACCTCCTTCTCATATCAGAACCCATGAATCTAACTGTAGTCGGCACTCAGTATTGATTGTTGCCAGTGAGTTGCCAAGGCACCAGGTAGACCTAAACCATTGGATGCCATGGTGTGGGGATTTTGCTCTTGACACTTCGCGTCTCCAGTCAGCTTGGATGGAGCTGCACGACAGGAGAGAAAAGGTACCTCTGATTTGCTTATTCGACCACTCTTTGTTATTGAACAACCGATCATTCTGAAACTGCCAGATGACTGAGAAGATAATGGGGCGTATTACCTGAGCCACGTAGCCCCATCCAGATTGTCTGTTGCAGTTCTCTGGGATGCCTCCCAGCAGAGTCCATTCTTTATTCCATGGGAAGGCCGGACCTGAGATTCGAGCCCAGTGGGTAATCCACCATTTCCAAATTTTGTCAGAGGTGGGGCAGTCCCACCACAAATGAACTGTGGATTCAAACGCCCAATTGCATCGACAGCACTTGAGGTCCACCATCATACCCTTTTGTGCCAGCCAAACAGCTGTGGGCGTAGCAACCATGGAAGCTAGCCACAATATGGAGGCTTGTCTTTGACACGGGATGAGTTTCAGCTGCTCCCAGCATGAACATAGTGCAGAATCAATCCGAGCCGGATCCATCTCCAGGTCCATCTCTAGCAGTTGCAGCCAACAAGATCTAGCTGTGACCAAGGGGCATTTTAGCGGTTTCAGTAACGAATATCCCAATTTCAACGAGTACTCCTTAAGATTATTGTAATTGCCACTGTGACCCGAAACGGTCCATTCCCATTGACAAGGATCCAGTTTCAACTGGAGGATAGATTGCCCTAGACCGAATACATTGTATTGTGGTTCAGATTCCCCCACTGCAGACAGAAGAACTCGGACTTGAGAGAGAGGAAGACCCAGTTGAGGTTGCGAGTTATCTTCATCTTTGAGCAGAGTTTGAGAAGGCCTGAAAGACGCGTTTGCCATCGGGCAGATGTTCGGTAAGACGCCAGATTGAGAGGGAGGTAGGCTCTGAGGTATACCACGTACCAGGGAGGTCTAGGGTCTCTGAGAAGAACAGATCTTTGCATTCCCTTGGTATCGCAGCAATAAGAGAGTTTTTTCATCTGTAGCTGTCTAACCTGCCCCAATGCTGTTCTAAGAGCGGAGTCTTGTTTCCAATCACCGATGAGATCATCCCACAAATCTTCAATTCTGAGCACCCCTTTTTCTATCCATGACCGACCGAAGCTGCCTGAAGAAGTGTCAGCGTTGGTGATCTTCGGGTTCTCGAATAGGGGTTGCAGCAGAACTTCCGATTTTGTGACTGGCTCTGTCCACCCTGTTGACAGGACTTTCTTCCAAGCCCTGATGATTGCATGCCAAAATGGAGAATTGATCCTTCTATTTAGGAATCAACTATTGGGCTGCGGGTGCTATCCAAATCACCCACTAATGTAAGAAACTGGATGTGAACAACAAGCATCAGAAAAGATGAATAAGAAGGTTTATTTAAAAACTGAAAGCAAAATGAAGAAACAGGCGAAAGAAATGTCAGAACAAGAAAAGAGGAAGGGGAAAGAGGAAGAAGAAGGATGATGCTGATCTGCTGGTGAACGTCACCCATATATGTTGCATGATCCAGGGTCAAGACTCCTGTGTAGTCAGAAATGATGGTGCCACATAAGATATGGGGCGAAGAGAAGAGATGGGGGGTGGGGAGGTATTGAAAAGAAGAAACGAAAAGAGACGTTCACAGGAATGATTTAGTAGACGAATGGGGCTATTGTTATGTCCAGTCATGGGCATTCATACGAAATGGATTTTTTGGAGAAAGAGAGAGAGAGGGAGAGAGAGAGAGGAAACAGCTTTTTATGGCTGGCTAAAAGGTCATAGGAAAACGGCCCTCTCTCTCTCTCTCTCCCTCTTTGCTGATTGTTTTTCTGTGGATGTATTCCTTTTCCTTTTTTTTACCAACGCAAAGCCCCCCTTCTACGGTTACTTGTCACCAGGAAGCATGTTTGTACATCCAAAGAAAGGGAGGCGATCAAATCAGAAAAGGGGAACAGCCCAACCCTTGTGGCATTGATCGTCTACCAAGGGGGGACCTGCTAAAGGGGACCCACGCCCCCAAACCATGGTCTTTCTCTGGGGGCCACCCTGCTAGTCGGGAGGCTTCCTAGCAGCGCACCCAATGAAGGAGCAGGGGGGACCCTCAGAGAGATGGGGCCCAGGGAGGAGCGTCCCCTGCTGTTCCTCAGGCCGCCTATCAAGCTCCACAGACTATTGTATCGTCACTTCCAACTTAATCTGCCTTTGTCCAGCTATCATGCTACCTGTCTTAACCTGTTTGGGCTACCTTGCCATCGCTCACTGTACCTTCCTCTTACCTAGGCCCCATGTCATTTACTCTCTATGTACCTATTTTGACTATAAAATGTATCTTCGATCCTCCCAGCGCCATCTACCCCACATTGTCTGTGGATGTATTCCTTGGCACCTTTTCTTTTATTTCCTTCCTTTTTTGGGGTGTGCCTCCCTTGTGATGCGGTTCTCTCCCCCAATAGTTCTTGCATAACGGTCTTATATGGATGTGCTGGTGACACCATCGGACGGCCGTGAGAAACCAGTCCTCTCTCTTCCTCTTTGCTTCTGTTTGTCTGTGGACTTGACTGGCTATCCCGTAGCAGATTCATTCACGCTTTGTTTTGCGCTGTTGTTTCTGTTTCTTTTCATTTGCGGCTTTCTTGGGTTGTTCTTCCCCTGTGATGGGTCCTCTGTCTCTTTTTCTTGCTTCCACGCCGAAGTTCATTGACAACATTATTTTGCTGCTGCCTGTTTTCTTCTTTTTTCCCTTGGTTTATGCCACCCTTATGATGGTTTTTAGGAAGGGCACACTTTCACGTCTTTTCTCGTTCTGTGGATGTATCTCGGTGCATGCCAAAGTGGGTCCCTTGACGCACTCTCGGCCCTCTCCGACATCGGACATTGAACAATGTGTCAGAGACAAAAGCTGAGTGAGCATGAGAGGGACATCACGTTAGAATTCTGGGATATCTGGGATATATTTCTCCCTCGTTCATCCTTGTCTTCATTTTTTCCCTCCTTGTCCTTGCTCATGTATGTCATGGGAGAGCACCCTCTATGTTTGATACTCCCTCCTTCAATCCCTTTCTCTCTCAGTCTCTCTATTTTGCACTCACTGGCACTCTGATGATGTTCGTGAGTCTGTACTGCATTGGGTAGTAGACTCTTGTTTTAGTCTTCCGTTTGCTCTTGGGAGAGGTACTGGGTTGGTGAGTTTTTTTTCTTTTCTTTCTCCCTGATGGTACAGTGCATGTATGCTCACCCGTGATAATTCACCCCTGCTTGTTCTTGCCTGCAACTGGTGCGCCATTTGTCAGGCCATGCTTTCAAGGTATGGTTCATGCCAGCGATCATGGTGACTGGTTCATTGAGAGCTGTCTATGAGTTGCCCTGTTATCAACCATACCATCCATAGCGTCCCTGTCATATTTGTCGCCAAGATTACGCTGGACCCTAATATCACTACTCTCTTGCTGGCTCTGCATTGCGAGCCTGCTCTAAGTGAGCCAAGTGCTGTTTGGGCATTTCGCTGCACCACAGAGATGTGGGAAACCTTCACCCTACAGAAAAGGAAACAAGAAAGCCACAAAGAGAAAGCACTTGGTTGAAACTAGGAAGGAAAGGGCGAAATAAAAAATGAAAAGAAAACGAAACGTAAAAGAAATGGAATTGATCGGTGTGACAATGTCGCCACCCAGCTTGACCCAGGGCTGCCCACTCCCATCAGCGTGGGCCTGGCCCGGCGGCTAGCGAAAATTCGAAGCATCTCCACCTTGTGCCGCCCTTGGTTGATGACGCGAAAATTTGAAGTGCTGCGGCTAGGTTCGATCCCCGTTGTTTTAATGGGAGTGAACACCCGATTGTCGGGCCGTGGTCCGGCTGCCACCGGTGGAGCGTGGCAGATTTTCTCAAGGAGGATCCCAAATTTGGATTTGCCATTGCATCAGCTCTTCTTTTCTCGAGGACCACAACGTTTTTTTCCCGGGGCCCCCAGGGTGGAGAGTTTCCGTTCTCTGGGCCTCCAACTTTTGGTCCATAGGTGGACTGCAGCTGGAAAATATGCATGAGGGAGGGGGTCTTATGGGTTGTCCTAGGTCTTGGGTTGGGTGACCCATGCCTAGCGCCCACCTGCCTGTCACCCAGGCCTAACATGGACCTGCCCGTCACCCGCTCAGACTGGCTCGCCTAGACCCACCTACCCATGCCACCTTATCAAGACCCACACGCGACCCAATGCCTCGTGGGTCGGGTGGGTGTGGGTCTGGGTACCTGTTGCTCATCTCTGGTCTGCATCCATCACATCATGATGCTTGTAGTGATATGTGATTTTTTTTTTCCCCGATTATTTGGGGTATTTCTCGATTTGAAAGTGTCATCCATGCACAGGGGTCGTGCTAATCTTTCTCTATTATTCCAATTTTAACAGATGTCCCAAGGTACGTCTAGTGTGGATTTTAGATATGTTATGGGCCCATGGGCCCAAACCGTCGAAATGGTTTTGGCTTGTTGGAACTCCCTTTGTGCAAGGGATTCTGCTGCAGAAGGCTTGGCTCTGACCTGACAAACTCTGCTGTCTCCATGTCTGTTTGTTGTTGGAATGGTACCTGTCTGTAAGTGTGGTTCTGGGTTCTTGCGGGGGGGGGTTGTGGATGACCCGGGTCTTGACAGTTGACATCACGGGAAATTACCAGATTGCTGGTGGCAGGAAAGATAAAGGAAGCCTTGCAGTGTTCTCGACAGGGCCACCTTTGGGCACCGGCTCTGGTCTTGGCCAGACAGCTAGGCGAGAGGGTGGGTAAGGCCAGTCCTTACACTCTGATGAATCATCATTGTTTTTCCTGTTTCTGTCCTTTTTTTTCTGTGAGGTAGGTTGGAATACTTTGGTACTGCCTGGCTGTACCTGAACGGAAATGTGGCTTGTATGCATTCATTATCAGGGTGCAATATGTTTGGGGAAGATGGTAGCGTCATGAATTGACTGGCTTGAATTTCTTCACAGCGCGTCATAAATGTGTGCTTTTCAGTGGCTGCCTGGTAGTACGATATGTATATAAACTATTGTAAAGCAATCTACCAAGCCCTTCTTGACACCTTAGCTAGGAATCTGCCACAATTAGCCTAATTGTTAGTGCTGTTCATTGCTTTGTTTCCCTCTTGTCTTCATGGAATGGTGATTGATTCTGGATGTGGAAATGAATGTGTGCTTTTCAGTGGCCCTTTAGGGGTTTGGTATGGTGTTTCAGTTCGAGTGGGATCAGGTTCCCGGTTTTCCAGCCATGTAAGGTTGGCGCTGGTTGTGCTTTTCAGCCACATTAAGGTAGTGCAGGTTTGTTTTGTATGTGTTTGGTATGGTGTTTCAGTTTGAGTGGGATCAGGTTCCCGGTTTTCCAGCCATGCAAGGTTGCCGCCGGTTGTGCTTTTCAGCCTCATTACGGTAGTGCAGGTTTGTTTGATATGTGTTGATTGTTACATTTCTGCGTTTCGACAGGGGTGGAAAGCTTCAGGATGCCTTTTAACCATCTCCATGAGCTTCCTGCCTCTGCCTCCATCAAATAAGCACCACCAAGAAGTAATCCAGTTGGAGAAGAGGGGAAAAAAGATGGGAGGGAAGAGGAACACGGAGAAGTTAAGATATAGAAACTGAGGTTGAGAGGAAAAGGAGAAGGAGAGAGATAGCACTGGCTGCTCTGCTGCCTCACAGATGGAGAAGAGGAGGAATAGCGAACTGAAGAGGAATAGCAATGCTTCGAAAGCGATGATCGTCTCAAAGAGTGGTAACTGTTGAGAAATAGCTGGTGGATACTCGAGCAGGGCCTGGGTAATCTGTTGCTGCTCTTGGAGGACCGAAGTCTGCATGCTTAACTTTTCTCTTATCTGTATCCGGAAGACTTCTCCCATGAGAAAAGTGTGCTTGGTCCGGAGTACAGCTGTAGTGTTTGGTTATACGATTCCTGCACAGGGAAGGACTTAGTTGGACTAGGACGACCTTAGGTAGATGAGAAATGCACTTACAGAGCTGGGATTTGGAGATGATGGTGACATGCAAAAAACGGGTGGAACATTGTTTTATAGAACCGCTGGATTGGTTCATCCTCCACACTTTGCCCAACAGTGTGCCCATGTTTGAGTGTGTGCTTTTGGTTTGTCTGTGCACCTCTTTTCTGTTTTCTTGGAGAGTGCTATCCTTGTCAGCTCGAGGGCAGGTGTATCATCTGCAAGTCACTGACGTATGAGAGCCTTCCTCGAGCATGATATTTCAAGAAAACAAAAATGAAACAGATCTAGGTGCTGCATATTGGCCCTGTTGTTGGTTTACACTTTCTGGCCGAGCAGTTCCTGACAGCCTCCAAAATAATCTCAAGGGAGAAGAGTAACTCTATTTTCTATTGGCAGTGGAGAGCAGCTGTTTATCGAAAATCTGCCGTGCAGTGAACTGTGTATTGCTGGGAAGATGACAGTGGAGAAAAGCTGTTTATCCAAAATCTGCTGTGAAGTTAACTTGTGTATTCGTGGGAAGATTTTCATGTATTGCCCAGGTAGCCCTTCTCGTGTGTTTAAATATATTACATGCTGCACTGCCGGATTTTTGTTAATCGCATGACGTTCTGAAGCTGCAAATTGAACTCGTGTGGGCTAAGGTGTGATTATCCTGGTTGTTTTTCTACTCTGTTGAACCTGTGGTTCTTAATGCAGACCTATGTGGAGACTTGTGCAGATATGGCCCAGCATCTGTTCACCTTGGGATCTCCTCTTCGCACACTCTGTCTTTTGCTATCAGGACAGCCAAAGGAGGTGTTTGCAGGATTGTCATCTCCCATGGAAGTGTCGACATTGCAGGAAGACTTTGGTCAGGTGAGATGGTGTTGCGATGCACAATGTAAACATAGCCCTTGCACATGCTTCCTGTTGATGCCTTTCCGGATAGCTCTGTCTCCACTTCTCTGCATGTTGTATATGTTTTGGATGGGCTTCTTGTGAGTGAAACGTCTGCCTCAGCCTCTCTGGGACCCTTTCGTTCTGCAGTTGGTCTTGTTTTTCTTGTACCTGCCTCGATCGCCCAAATTGGTTGTAAGTTCTAATTGTTTCACGTCATTTGACGTCTCGTCAGATGTTCCAGTGAAAACGTTTAAGGGCTTTCATCTTTCTCTAACTCTCAGTAGACACATGGGCCCAATCCGTTCTTGGGGCAACACTGCCATTCACCTCCCACAGATGATGGCCAACTTCCACACATTCTTCAGTCCATTCATTACTGAGGCTTCCTAGCCACTAAGGATGGCCACACCGTGGGACTAGGTAAAGCTGGTACAACAATGTAGAAGGTAGATAGCTCAGAGAGTATGTTTATTCCTATTTCCCAGTTGCTATGTGGGCTGAGCGGGATTGAAGTGTCATCCAAGCCCGGTACCTGCCTTTAAGGAAACATGAAGAAGGAAACTGGTAGTTCCAGTTTTTCTCCTGAAAGGGCGTAGATACTGCTACCTGCAATAACCCAAGTTCAGAATCTGCATGGACGTGGGCCAGGGGTTGTAACTTATGGTCAAAGGTTCGCATGAGAGGGCAAAGGTCCCAAGTCTGAGAAACGCCTGGGTAAAAGGCCTAAGGCCAAGGGGTACCCTGGACCAAGTCAAATCGGCCTTTAGAGGCCCTACGGGCGACAGTTGACCTTGGAAAAGTGACATGGCTCCGTGGCACCCATCTTCTTGTTTATCTAAACAGAATGGCTGGAACACAACCAACCAGATGTGTATGACTTGACCCTAAGTGGTGCAAGCAAGTCGATGCAACACTCATAGGAAGATTGTCAGCTGTTGTAATTCAGCAGTATTGCTTGGTCCCCTGTTCGCCAAACGCTAAAACCAACAGCTGGCTGTAGTTTCGTATTTTTTGATCTTGCTCCCCCTGTTCCGGAATGCTTTCCTATTATTAAGACCTAGTTTGAGGGTTCTTGTTGGCTGGAAATAGTGCCGAGTTCCAGCTACATGTGTGGCTTCACTCGGTGTTGTGATCCTTGTGCTATGCTAGTCTATGGCGACAGAAGGATGTGTGCACTCATTCACCAAATTCCGAGTTTATTTCCAGCCAAACTCATTTCATGTGAATTCCTGTATAATAACTACCCATCTGCAAGAGCATTCCCATTTTTACTGTGTAGTACTTGAAACATTTTCAGTGTCAAAATACTAAAATCTTAATGGTCACGGCCGTCTGCTTAACTTGCAGGAAGGGTATGGCAGCATGCTGGATGATTGGCAGGAGAACTTGGCAGTTATGGCCGCCAATCGGACTGATGGGGATGAGCGCGTCATCATTCATCTCGGGGACTGCCTATGGAGATCAAGAGGGGAGGTAAGAGGATTTGGAAATCGTGCATTGCTGGGCAATTGCCTATTCCATCATCATTGTCAGGACTTTTGCGGCAATGTGAAGGTGATTCAAGTGCGGTGGGATTGTTTATGTTGGCTCTTAAACCACCACTCCCTCCGAGAGTCCGAGCCTATTTTTGCCGACCCTGAATTTCACTGGGCACTGAGTTTTGACGAGCCTGGGTTCCGTTTTGTTGATTTTCTGGTACTCTCCTGGAAAAAAAAAGAAAACGCACGGCCAGACTTTCGAAAAATGACCCGCTCGCAGCCACAAAAAAATAAAAGAAAAAAAACAAGCACCCCTCTCGATGAGATATCAGGTAGATACCTAGCCCCAAGTCGTTGTGTGAGCCCTCAGTGAGCTCGTGGCAAGGGTGTCAGGTCCACGGAAGAACGAAAATGACAAAAAAAATTGAAACTGAACTTAGGCCGGGAAAGCGGCTTCATACATTCTGCAAAGTAAGAGTGTGGGCATCCGCCATGCCTCCCCGGCAGGGCACCAAAACTAAAGAAAGAAAGAAAACAAGAAACACAAAACAATGAAAACCTGAAACTGGCCACTATAGCAGTTAGATAGGAACGTGTGAGTTTTGGTGTGAGCACAACTTGGTGAACGGCCTTCCCCGACATGATCTTTGTTGTTCTTTTTGTTTTCGAAGAGTCTCACAAGGCCCAACTGCCGAGCCTTGTCCAACCTCTGAAAAGTTTGTAAAAGATGGGAAAACAGCCAGTTTTCCGATTTTCCCCAAGTGTGACAGAGGTAGTGGTGGTTTAAAAGAGTCAATTTGTTAGTAAGAATAGGCCGCACTAGTGCTATGTTTCCACTTAGCTAGTATGTGTTTTGTCAGTTCTGCATCCAGCTTTCGTGGTTTCTTATCATAAGCATGGCACCAGAGGGGACTGGCCTTAGCTGGTCTGTAATAGTTGACCGGGTCAACGGAGGTTGTTTATAGTAGGCTTTGTGCAGACTGTTTGTTCCCAATCACAACACGTAAAAATAACTTGTGGGGTTGCCTACTGTTCTATGTGAGGGACTGGCCCTAGCTGGTGGTCTGTAATAATTGACCAGGTCAATGAAGGTTGTTTATTGTGGGCTTTGTGCAGATGCAAGGAATATGAGTGAGAGCGATAGACAGAAATACAAGTTGCAAAATCATGCAGAAGTCCAGATAGTCATGTACCGAGTGGAGAGCTCAAATGCACCAAGATTCCATCCGAATAAGAGCAAACAGTGAACTTGTGTGCCAATGTTAGGCCCCACCAATGTAGTATCCAATGTTGCTAATCTCTGTCTGGCGCCCAGTGCCCAGCCTACTCTACTGAGCCTATCTAGCCTATCTACGTTCGTGCAACAGGATCACTTCCGATGTTGAAGACCAATGTACATTATGTCAACACCAATGCCGACCTCCCACATACACCAGGTACGTTCTCTCTCCTCCCCTCATCAGACCTTGACCACCCACTAATTCGCCTCCTACCCGAAGACCACCTTCGCGCATCACCTGCATGTGCCCCCGCAGCCAGGCTGTGGCAGCCGTGCGCCCGCTGCCCTGCAGCGCCCCTCTCGCCTCATAGCGCCTGCGTGTGCCCCAGCCAGCAGCTCGCATGCAGACACTTGCGCAGCAGTGCAGCAGCGTGTCTGCATTGCCTGCCTAGGTCAGAATACCCTCGCTCTGGCCAGCAACCTTCCTATATGGGAGTCGCGGCCCTGTTTGGCGGCATGGGCCTGGCTGAGGAAGCTCCCAGTAGCTTCGGCCTGGGCCCCATTGTCTGCGTCCAGGCCCTGTTCGACAGTTGGGGGCCTGGGTTCTTTTTGGTTGGGCGCGTCCAGGCAGCCTCCAGGCTCCAAGTGTTTGCTGTCTTCTCATTGTCTCACTGGTGCTCTGTGACGACAATGCTGCATTCTGATTTGCCCGTGGCCACTTCGTGATGTGTCGGCCTTACACTGCGTGTGCCCAGGGCACAACCAACCTGCCCTGGGCTCAACTGCTTGATGCAGCTGCTGTCTCTGGAAGGAGCCCAGGGTGAGGTGTGGAGAAGGTGGAGTTGTGATTCAGTTTGACTGGGCTCAGTGGTTTTGTCACATGCTGTGTTCCCTCTCGGTGAGTTGGTGCAGCCCTTGGTGCCTGCTGCTCCATGCGAGAGTTATGTGATGGGCCAGTCGCTTGTAACCACTGTCATGACTACTATGCCGATCTTGTTTTCGTCGCAAGTTGCCTTGACACTTAAAGCATCAGTCCTCCCGACAAACAAAAAGTGGTACTACTGGTGCACGCTGCACAAAAGTGTGCTGCGAGGATTTTTTTCCCATCTCAGAAACTGCGAGGATCAGGCTCCTCGGCAAGCCTTATGGGCCCCAATTGCAAAATTGTGCCTGCCCTATGTGAAGGCGGGCCTGATAAAATCATGAGAGGCCCATTGTTGTCAATTTTGCATTTGGGGTTCAGGCAGCTGCGTTGCGTCAGTTGGTTGAAGGAACCCAGGCCATGGCCAGCCACACTTTGTTTCGGCCGTCCAGGCCTTTCTTTGAAGCAGGCCCTGGGCTGCATCTGCAGCAGTATACACGACAGGGAGTTGTGAGGCGTAACCGAATGGGGCCCAGGGCCGTAGCAGCAGAGGCCCAGCTACCCGGGACCTATCGGAAGCTTCTGGGCACAGGCCCAGCCCAGCCAGGCAGCGCGCAGGCCAGACTCGTTCCATATAGGAAAGAGCTCGCTGCCGGGCCGTTCATTCGGGCACTTGCTAGTTTGCGGCAGCGCTGCTGGAGCAAGCGCTCGCGGGCTGCTATTAGCGCAGAGCAAGGCGTTGAGCACGTGCGGTCGTGTAAAAGGAAGGGCGCTGCTGAGGGCAGCGCCATGCCCAGCTTCCATAGCTGGCTGGGCTTGGGTGATGGGAAGGGGAAGCGGTGGTCGTCGTGTATGTGGGAGAAGACGTGGGTGAAAGACAAGGGAGAGAGAGTGTGAGAGTGAGATGAGGATGACGACGTGAGGGCACATACCTGGTCTTGGCGATAGTCTGCATAGGGCGACATCTTCATGTACCGTGGTGGCTGCTGACGTCAACAGTTGCATTTTCAATTCGTAGGGAGGCAGTAGCTGTGTGATAGTAGTCTGGGCGCTGAGCGCCAAGGAGGAGGAAGGGCTCTGGATAGGTATGTGTGGGATGGCGAGAATAAGCTCTCATTGACACTCTCATTGACACTCAGATTCAGTGTTTTCGGTTATCCATTGGTGTAATATTGGTACAATTCTGCTTTCTGGACAGTGTGGGACTTTCTGGCTTTCACTGTGATTGTGCAATCTGGAATCTGTCATTTCGCTATTGCTAACTTTCCTCACAATTTGGTATCGGAGCTGGTTCGAACACTTGCTGGTTCTTCGCAATAGCAGTTTGGTGCTTCGCATGTGATGGTGGGGCGGTGATAACGCTTGGGCGTTGAACGTGCGGCGGCCTAGGGTCGTGTGGGCGCGCCCGGAAGACTATGAGGTGATATTGGGCTCTGCGCTGTGGGTGCACCATGAAGTGATGGATTGCACAAGGAACCTGGATGTAGGATCAATTTATTAGATAATAAAATGTGTGAAACAAGAAACAGCCGAAAATCTCCGAAAACTTGTATTTGTTCAAATTCAACAAAGGGCATCTTGCCATGGTTTTGGGACATTGTTCTGCCCCAAAGTTGCTTGAAACACAGACACAAGTTCAAATCCAGATGCGAACGTGGGGCCGATCAGATCGATGATGATATTCCAACGCCCTTGCACCTCCTTGAAGGGAATTGCTTCAAATATCATTCTATTGAAGTTCCTACGGTCGGGACCAGATTCTGCGGTTTTGTATATTGGCCGTCCGATAAGTAATGCAATTTCCGGATCCTATCCACGGTGCCCCTGAAAACACGGATGGAAACGTGGGCTGTGTCCTGGAAATGACTGAAAGTGGCTGGATTCCAACTGCGCTGATAATAAGTCTTCCCAACAAGTAAAACCAAAAAAGAAAAACCTAAATTGGGGCTCAGACGTCATCCAGAAAGGAAACCAGTACCGACAGAGGGCCTCACTGCACTACTCTCCAAACGTGAAAAATGAGACTGAATCCTCCGCTAGAACGTGGAAAGATACACTGCCATCGCTCAGCACAAAAAAATGCGAATAGGCGAGTTAGCGACGTGATAGTATTTACCTTCCTGGGCAACGCAGAGGATTAAGGGCATGGCGAAGTGTGCTCTCTCTCTCATGCGCGCGTCGCGGAGTGCTCTCCCACTCTCACTCTCTCAGCGGTGGGTCAGAGGTCCGTTCACACTTGGCAAAAAACGTATGCCGAGTTCTGGCCATATATGGGCTGCACGCGAACCGGCATGGCGAAGTGCACCCTGTCACAGCATGCGTGTGTGTGTGTGTGTGTGTGAGAGAGAGAGAGAGAGTGAGAGAGGGAGTTTGACAATTGTTAATGATGATCAGACGAACCCTCTAGAGTGACAGAGAGAGGGATGGAGGGAGGGAGGAATAGCAGAAGAACGGGGAGAGTGAGGGATGAAGAAATGGGGAGAGGGACAGGGCAGAGAGATCCTTCGTGGGGTATTAACCTACTGAACTTCCGGCGCACGATGTTCTCTCAAGGAGGCACACCCGTCCTCACTCGTAGGCCCAGCCTAGATGATTTGAAATCATCACTACATTTCTCAGTGTTGGGAAAAGTGGGAAAATACGATATACCGTGAACTTCGGAGGTCCCGTGGAGGCTTGGCAAGAAAAAAAGGAAAAAAGAAAACAATGAGACGTTGCGAGCCCGTGTTGGGAAAAAAAAACAAAAAATGTAAGCACTTTGAATCCAGCGACGTCAGGGAAGGCGCTCATGGAGGAAGTGACAGCAGTGCTTTGAGGAATGTATCTGGTGAGTATGTGTGGAACGTGATTGCTTCTGCAGTGACCGGCTTCATATGCCTCGTTCAATGTCTAAGGGCCTTGCCAGCACAACTCGGCCTCAGGCCGAAGGGGCAAAAGACCCCCCGAAGTGGTGCCAGGGCCTGAGCTGCCGACAGTTGACTTCAGTCAGTCAGCTGCCTGAGGCCCAACAGTCAAAATCAGGCTGCTGGTCAGAGGCACACACTTGTTTGTATGCAGGTACCAGGATAGCATCCGGGCCAAGTGGAAGTCTGCAAGTGTATGCAATCCAGGCCCTCGGCTGTGAGTCAGTCTGAGACACCGTGAGTGGGAGACCTGAGGCAGGTCAACTTGGTCTATGACTACATAAGACCCTGCTACCCTCCAGGGAGTCAACATTCAGTCTTGCGATGCTGACTTGATGCTGGCTCGGCGCTAGCTGGACGCTGGCTTGACCCTGGTTTGACGCTGGCTGTGCGCTGGCACTGTGGACGACGACGCGGGACTGAGGCAGCATGCTGGCGCCTTCTCTGCTGAGCGCCAGCCTCTGCTGATGTGATGCACGCCACTTGTCTTCATTGCTGATGTGGCACATGCCACCTGTCTTCATCGCTGATGTGGCATTGCCCACATGGTCTACATTGGGTGACTGGATGCGACAAGGAGGGTGATCGGGATCTGTGGATGATTGAGGAGGATTGGTATACTTACCTGAGGTTGATGTCGATGCTGTGCTCTGTTGATTGTCTTCAACGCATACTTGCAAACGGACGCCTTCACAAGTTAACTGTGCCAAGTGGAACTTCGATGTGATCAGAACCTGTCAGACTCGTTACTGGATACTGTTTGCTGACGTGTAGGCGAGGGGAAGCCCGGAGAAGGAGTGGGAAATGTTGGGCTACTCTCTTGGTGGTCATTGATGGTTATTATCTCTTCCACCCTCTAATCTGTCCATTCTTCCTCCGCTGTCTTCGTCTACTGGGGCCAAGTCCCACCAGCAGCGTTGAGCTACCGCAACGCCTGAATCTGGACGTTTTTGCAGAGATGTGCAGAGATGTGCAGAAATGGTGTTGAGTTTCCTGAACTGCACGGCTCCACAAACACGTCCAGATTCAGGCGTTGAGGTAGCTCAACGCTGATAGTGGGACTTGGCCCCTGGTAACGAGACATTGTATCAAAGGTCACGATCATGATTATTGGAGGCATTCTCCAGATCTGAGTTATCTTGTATTTTGACGTCTTGCGAGTATCTTGCAGGCTGGGTTCATTACAGCTGTTTTTGTTTTTTCTTTTGTTCTGTTCGCTTGCTTTTGGTGGCGCGCTAGAGGCAGGGAGGATTCCACGCGGGGCAACAAACTGCCTCACTCATCTCGTACCCGCACTAGTACTGTAGGGTCCTGCATCGGACCGCGATGACAATATAAGGGATTTCTTTTGTTTTTGTTTCATTAGGTCTCGCCCTCACTGAGGGCACAGTCTCAGTAGCGCCTCACAGGATGTATCTGGGCAGTATGTGTGGAACGTGATTGCTGTCTTTTTCTTTTTTTCTTTTTTCTTGTCTTTATGGTGCCCTGCCAGTGAGGCAGCATCATTTTTCTACCCTTCGCCGACCCTCACGCCCTAGTTAGGCAGCCTTGCATGCTTCATCTAGGTGCGCCCAGTATACCAGGCTCCCTTGTTCCCTTGCATGGTCGACCCTCCATAGCGGTCACCCCTTAGTCGAGCATTACCCGCCCTGATGGTCTATCTGTTAGGGTCATTGGTTTTGTTCGCTCCCAGCAGACTGCCTCATATTCAAACTAGTACTGTGCCTTCTTGTATTGGACTGCGATCGCAGCATAAGGGGTGTCTTGTTTTGTCCTTCACTTCTTCTCAGTCGAAAAGATGCCCTCACTGAGGGCACATGCTCGATTTGATACAAGTCTAGCGATATAAATAGAGCCAAGGATGAGCAAAGTGACGATGAGGACTCGAATGGACAATGCAGCATCGACAAATTATCAACAGACAATGTACATCCATATACAAGTAAAATAGCACAATGTAGTGCAATGGAAGAG
This sequence comes from Chara braunii, assembly GCA_003427395.1. NCBI lineage: Eukaryota > Viridiplantae > Streptophyta > Charophyceae > Charales > Characeae > Chara > Chara braunii. Next base: position 437,347 of record BFEA01000020.1, on the reverse strand, counting down.
TCAAAGATATAAGTTGACCTGTCAGATACTAAATCGACTCAACCCATCACGCACCACATGTGAGAGAAAACGGAGGGACTGCACAATATGGAAGAAAGGCGCGGGGCATGGAAGACGAGTCAGACGGGGAAGTGGACGGGCACTTTAAATACAAATGAGGGCCCTTGCGGTGTGTCACCAGCAGGCGCCATGTACCAAGGCCCCATCCATCTTGTTCGAGGCTGAATTCCGTGGTGGAAGTGGGTCGCTGTTCCAGCGACTGTACGCGATTTGTCTGCTGTATGATAGTCTGCTGGTGCTCCTGGATCATGTGGTCGAGACTAAAGATGGCCTCCTTCTGTGCAATCCAGGTGGCCAGCATGTCCGTGACGTGGGTGAGCAGTGTTGCAAGCTTGCTCCCGCAGTCATTGGTTCTTCTCCCTCGGCCTCCTTCCACCAATTGGCGGCCAGCACATGCAATGCACTTTCCTCCTTGAGAGTGTGCTGGGTCGACATACACATTCCTCCTCTGCAGCCTTTGCTGCTGCTGCTTCGCTTCTGTTGCGGTTTTCTTCCGCAGGACGGCGTTGTTCTCCGCCTCCTGTTTCCGTGCGGCAGTGGCTGCGTCGGCTCTCGTCTTCATTTCTGCCATAATGTACAAGATGGGGGCCTCATAGGCCGCCTTGGTTTACCCGTCCTTCCGCTCCATGTCGCTTGTCGTTGCTCGAGTAACCGTTGGCATATGCGGTACGAACGGACTGGAGAGGCTGATGTGGCACTATACTGCTGCGGACACCGATCGGCTGCTGTGATGTCATGGTTGTCGGCTGACATGTTGCTGATGTGGTGTGCTGATGTGGTCTGCTGATGTGGCACCGTGCTGATGTGGAAACTCACCAATCCCCAAGCAGAAGAGGACGAAGAAGGACGAGAGAGGAAGCAGAAGGAAAGGAGACACAGCAGTATAGATGGGGTGGGTGGGCGGGAGGAAATGACACATAATCAAAGGGAAAACATTGCCACACCCCCCATGGGGAACTAATTTTTTTCTTTTTTTGACTTTGTGGAGAAAAAAAATTGAGGTTGCAAGTTTTTGTTTGTTTTTGTTTGAAAAGCTTACTGTTATGTTGCAAAAACCACAGGGGCGAGCCGGGGACCTCACAATTCAACCCGGAGTTATCCTGGCAGCCTCAGCCAGTTTCGCTTACGAGCACTCGCTCGATGGACATCCGACTGCTCCAGATATTCAGGCAGTGCTACTGGAAACCGGGTCCAGTGTCCCATTCTAAACAACCACTTTCCGAAATTAAACTTGAAGCACAGAGTAAAAGGGAGCTATCTGAACCTAGCTCATAGTCCTTAAAATCATCTGATGTGCTGGATCACCAAAACCCCATTAATGTCTAATCCAGCTTATCCTGAAGCCCTAGTACTGGAAGTCATATATCTGTAATCCTGGCTATTAACTATCCTCGCTATCTAGAGTCCTGGCAAACCTCACGGCGGTTTCATCCAATGGGCAAATGATAGCTTTTGATCTTGCGGTACTGTGACTAATGTACCAGCTGTGGCGCACGTCTTGAGGAACCAGGGCAGTCCTTTCGTCCGACTCTTGCCGCGTCCCTGCCAGTCCGCCAGGATGGTTTGACGAATGTGTCCCACTATCTGATGTTGTTGCTCTTGAAGTACGATCTTCTTCTTTTTGAAGACTTGCGAGTTCCTTGCTCTCCAAATTTCTTGCAGAATTATACCCCTGCAAACTAGGGCTACGTATCTCCAGCCAGTGGTGTAGCTTCCCCCTTGGGTGGGCAGAATTCCAAAGAGGGCCCACTCGTCCGACCATGGCCAAGCAGAGCCTGAAATTATGTTCCATTTCTCAGTCCACCACCTCCAGAGTTCATCTGATAACGGACAATGGAGCCACAAGTGAGAGCTACATTCCCATCCCCAGTCGCATCTACCACACATCAGCTCCATGTCCATTCCTTTTTTATTTAACCAACTGTTGTTGCTACTGCTAAGAAGGATTGTAGCCATACCAAGCTAGCATCTTTCTGTGAGGGCAGCCAGGTCAGGGCCTTCCATAGGGCTCCCCACTCCAGCTGGTGTGTCTGGCTGTTTTTGGCTCTCTCCAATCTTTTTGAGGCAACCAAAGCTGGCTTTTCACTCGATAGCTCTCTCAGTATGCTCATACCAATCTTCGGCTTGTATGCCACCAGAGAAGTTGTAGCTAGGATCATTCTAGGTGAGCCAGTACACTTCCAGGCATAGGCTTGCGGTTCCACTCGGAAATGAGCGGCCGTACCAGTAGATAGACTTGTTTGTCTTGACAGCCAGTTATCATTCTCACTTCCTGTAGTTGCCTGGTCGAAGGTCCTGTCATCTCTCCCTGCCTTGTAAGAAGCAGCCTGCCCGCTTCTAAATCCGTCTCTGTTACTGGGATGCTCCGTTCTTCCACTCTTGTTCCAAGCCCTAGCTCCGGACCCAGCACCTTCCACATCTTCCCTGGGTCCTTGTCCGCCAGTACCCATGTGCCTTCACTGTGTTCCGATTCTGTCTTCAGCAGGCTGGTCCAGCTAGCTGGGATTGCTGCGATCAGTTCTTTACGATGAGTTGGGGGAGGGGCTTGCTGGTATGGACCATTTTGCAGCATTTTTCTGCGTTTTGCAGTGGTGTTAGGAGGCAGGGTGTTTGGGTCAAGGCCGCAGGGGTGTTTGGGGGTCCCGTTGGGGGGGGGGAACACAGGAAGTTGAGCAAGAAGATGAACCAAGTCCGCAGAGGTGCACAATTCTATTGCAGAAAAGCCTCACTTCAACAGGAAGATGATCTAGAAGACGAACCAAGTCCCCGACGTTTGACAAAACCGAGGCAATATTCGAGCCCGCCGGGGTCACCTTGGAAGAAGAAGAAGACGAAGATGATGAAGAGGAGAAGAAGAGACGATGACAAAGAAGAAGAAGAAGAAGAGGAAGCGGAAGTAGTAGTTAAATAAGTCTCTCTCTCTCTCTCTCTCTCTCTTTCACACACACACATACACACACACACACACACACACACACACACACACACACACACACACACATGAAGAACACACTTTCATTCTCTGCTGCTACCCGTGTCAGATGACGACGATGTCGACCCCGATCGGGACGAAGACGAGGAAGGCCAAGAGCTGCTGCTACTCGATTGATCGTGCTCTTGCACACTTTTCCTCCTCATCTTCGGTCCGCGTTTCAGCGATCGATCTGCTGCCGCGGCTTTCTTTTGAACTCGTCAAGCCTTCTTCCTTTTCGCCTGTCGAACAACAACACTCTTTTCTCCAAAGGTCTCTTGCGGCGTGACAGTCTTGCTTCCGTTCCTTCTTCTGCCTCTTGTCTTGGGTGCCGCTACCTCCTTTTCCTTGTTCTTCCCTCCCTTCTTTTTGCCCGCCAAACTCTTCACTCGGTGCACCTTGCTCTCGTCAACGTCGGGTGGTGACACCGTTGCACGCCGTGCATTCATGTCATGTGGTGGGGTCGTTCCACCTTCGTGGACTGGCTTGGGCCTCCGCCTGTAAACTTGGGCGTGTGTGCCCTCCCCAGCGACCACCGGAATGTCCTCGTTCAACCGAAGAGTGGGCGGGGTTGGTCCGCTGAATCTGGCCCAATCAGGGGTGTTAGACTCGTCATCAGTCCGCATTGTGGAAATCGAAGCCAGGTGCTTACAAAAGTCTTGTGCCGAGCCACGCGAGGCAATCTTTCCCCCAATCGCAACCCCGGATCCGGAGTGGAGAACCCATCGCTGCTCGTAATGGGACCATCGTCGGTCCCTGTGTCCGCACCGACACTGCACCGACAACACCATCTGTAGCAGTGGCACCCCCCGGATCATCCCCATGCTCACCAACCGGATCATCCCCATGCTCACCAACCGGATCATCCCCACGGGCATCAATTACGGCATCAGCCTCCGCCGGAGCAACAACAATGGGGCCGTCCATGTTTGCGCCAACAGAGGCATCTGCTTCCACCGCATCACTGTCATGGGGGACGTGCGCCGACCCACCGAGTGTGGTCCCACGAGCGGTGCTTGCCTCCTCGAGCCTTGGTGGCGGATGACGGGTCAGCTGTGCTCCTGAGAGTGCGGCGGTCCCCTGCACCGAATCTGCATCGGCTAATATGGAAGTACGACGTCGTGAACGAACACCCTCCTCTGGCGTCGTGATGTGGTCACGGGGGGACGAAGAAGATGAACCGCCTCCAGACCTTGTAGTCGATCGCGTGTCAACGAGTTCCACTCGAACCAACTCCCTGTCATGGCTAGGCTGTTCGTCGTCAACATCAACAATGGTCTTCCCATGGTTATGATCTGCAAGATGACGAGGGCGGTAAGAAAGATCAAGGAGCCATGCCCCGTCGTCCACCCTCTCCTCTACAAGCTCCCGAATTTCGAATTTGGTCGACTTCGATGTACGTCCACGAGATTTGGACCAGTTCGCTGCCCTCTTCACTTCCTCCGGGTCGTACTCCCCGTCTTGCATGAAGCCATCGTAGGGAGCCAAGTCCTTCGGTGTCTCCCACTCCAGTCGCTCGGTGTTAACAAACCCGATCTTCCTCTTCGACATCTTCAACAACTTCTTGTTTCAATGGATGAAGACGAGCATTTGCAAATTCTCCGGGCTCAATAGATCTCTCCTCTTTGTGTGAATGAGGTCGAAGGTGGACCAGCTGCTCTCGCATGGAGAGGCGGTTGTCCACATGCTGAGCACTGCGACTGTAATCTTCTGCAACAACTTGTGATTCTTCCTATATGCCAACCACCATTGCGCCGGTGAAACGTGAGTGCATGCCAAAGCCTCTTGAGTTCGGTCGAATCCACTCCGGAGTTTTGTGATGGAAACTTTCAAAGGACCTCCAACACTCTTTGTACTCCTTCAAATTTTTGGTGTAAAGCGCAACAAAGTGCGCCAGAGTGTTCATGATCTCCACGTAGTCCAAGTCGTTGAACGTGCATGGGACATTGTCGCCAAGAACACTGCCTCCACCCCGCGTAGTCGCTGCAACATGACGAAGTTTGTGCCAAATCTAGTTTCCCCTGGTTGGATCAATTCCAACGGCCTACCATCTTTTATGCCCAATTGTGTCTTATACTCCCTCCCGGCCCTCTTGAACATCACCAATGCTCTTTGGTGTCTCTTGATGAATGTGGGGATCTCTCTGCTCTGCAGAATCGCCTCTGCAATCCATGCGATGTCGCACATGAGCAGGTTGCACACATGGCATGCACATGGAACCCAAGGAATGCTCCTGATCGTCGAGTCGTTGTGGTCAGCTAGTATTATCCTTGCGGATATGTTCACCTGTGCCGAGTCGGTGCATATGGCATGGACCCTATGCAACCCCAACTCCCTGATGACCTCCTCCCACATCCTCGCCAAAGCCGGAGGGGACTTGTCCTTCCCCTCCATATCAGTACTTTTCACCATGACAGCCCTCGAATCCCTGACCACAATGAAGTTTATGACCGGCTTGTTGCTGGTCGTTGTCGTACCGTACGTCATGAAAGTGAGGCCTGTGACATCCCATGGCTCACTGATCTTGTCCAAATCAGTATCCACAATTTTGTACTCCGTGGGGAGTGCCGCCGTCCTCAAGAAGTTGTAGCCTGGCAGTTTCAACGTCTTCCGCGACCTGGCCGCCTTGGTCATGATCCTCTCAATGTTCTTATAGGAGTCTGATCTTGCAACGTTGAATGCAATAGCGTTCTCGAAGAAGAATGAGGCGATCGGTTGGTCAAACTCTCTTTGGAGCTCATCAACGACAAAAGCGGCCATGGATGTCTGCTGCAGCATCGCACTGGCTGAGGGAGGTCGTGGTGGGCGAGTGGAAGCCAAGACGGGACCCCGCAAGTGCTCTGCAATCTCTGATGGCATCTCATCATCAGTGCAAGTGCGGAATGCTATGTTCCCGATGGAGGTTGATCCCAAACCAATGCCGGTCCCTTCCTCCGGCGTTGGACCTGCCCTGTAATCTGCCCGCGACGAAGGTGTGTCATGACCACCCTCCCCCTCTGTGTGCTGATCCTGCTCCAAATCCACTGGATCCTTCGCGACTGGCGGACGACCCTGCGTCCTGTAATAATCGTTCAATTTCTTCATCATCGATGGGCAGATTGCTTGTGACGGGTGGAACTTGCGGACTGCAGCAGCAATCTCCTCGGTGCTGTGCTTGCAGCGAGCAGTTTTTGACAAATCGCCGCTCTCAATACCGTTCCGGTGAACTCCTTGTGGCACAATTTGCACCGCTCGTGGTGATAGCCTACCGTTCCGGTGAACTCCTTGTGGCACAATCTGTACCGAGGCAGGGTTGCCTTGTGCTAGCTGTTGACAAAATTTCTAGTTCTGACACAAACAGAAGGGGGGCTAGCGGGCAACCCTGCCTCGGCGATCTTGTCAGTGATGATACCGTTCCGGTGAACTCCTTGTGCTAGCCGTTGACTTGTACAGTTGAGATGGAGTCTTCGTACATTGTATTGGTCCATGTCTTAAAGCCCAAGCCAAAGCCCAACTTACTCAAGGTAGTGGACACAAAGGCCCAACCTACCTTGTCGTAGGCCTTTTCCATGTCCAACAGAAGGACTGCGACCGCTCGTTTCTCTTTCCCAATGATCTCTAGTGCTTGTACCGCTGTTAGAATGTTCTCAAATATTGACCGCCGTCTTACAGAGGCCCCTTATTCCCATCCCACTAAGTCGGGAAGTAGGTCTGCCAACCTCAAAGCTAGGGTCTTGGCCAATATTTTATAAACAATGTTCAAGATAGAGATCGAACGGTAGTTGAGGACTTCTCTCTTGTCTCCCTTCTTGAACAGTAGGGAGATCACCCCTTTAACAAAGCCTTTTGGTAGATATCCTGTAGAAGGGGTGAACGCTTCCCACGTACTAAGAAATAGTTCAACAGGCAAGCCATCTAGCCCCGGGCATTTACCAAGGGCCATCTTTTTTATTACATTGTGTATCTCTTCTTCCGTCAGAGGGACATCCATTCTGTCTCTGTCGCTGACTGTAATCTGTCCACGTATGAGGTCCCAAAAGTCAGACTCATTGGATAGGTCTGTGTCAAAGTGATTGTATGGTCTGCGCGTGGATACAATATCTCTGACTTATTCGAGAGCATATTGGCACAAGATGACCGTGTCATGGGCTAGTGGCGCATCTAGGGAAAAGGGGTGTTGGAATTCCCTTATTAGTGGTTTCGCTTGACGCAGGACCAGGGACCGAAACGTTGGTTTTGTCATTCTGTCGTAAACTGTTATCCCGCGTAGCTTCAACCACTCGACCCAGTCTGTTTCTGTTTGCTGTTCAATCTCCTCCAGCTGGGTGGTAAGGGCTTCCTTCCTTTTCCGTGCCCAGTAGTAGTCCACAAACGGTTCTATGCCCATATTGCTTTCCGAATTCTCAATTATTCTTTTAATTTGGGCCTCTTTCCAATATTGTCTAGCCGCTTTCATGAGGGGAAACTCGATCATGGCTGTTCTGATAATTTGGATACCCATGTCGGCCCAATCCTCTTCCTTTTCAAACAGACTTTTAGCTAGGGGCCAAGCCTGCATCTGGTTAGTTATCCATTGTGGAATTCCTTTGTCCTTCAGGTTGTTGATGTTTAGCCTAAACGGCGGCCTTTCCTTTTCCACTGTTTCTTTAGTTATGATCTCAAAAAATATGGGATAGTGGTCGGACATTGAGGAGATGCGGAGCTCTGAGGTCAGACACCCGTTCCCGAAGGACTCCCCTTGCGAATATGAAGTCCAACCTCCTACTCGGAGGTAGGGTGAACTCGTTCGGACTGGCCCCGAACCACCAATGTCCGTTAGTATCCGGGTTTAGAGTCCTGAAGGTATCCACGAACTCTTGAGATCCTAAAGAGGTTACCGCTGATGTACCAGTTATCGTGCCAACGGTAAACGCTGGGCCTAAAAAGGTTAACAGTAGATTGGCATCCTCTCTCATTGGAGAGAGTTTAGGAGTGTCTAAGCCCGGACTCAAAATTGTGTTCCAGTTGCCTAGAATTGCCATATTCTCAGCGTTTGGAATGGAGGCTGGTAGGTTGGCAAACAACGATGCGCGATCAATGTAGCCTGTCGGGGCATACACTGAGACATTAACCCAGTCCTCATCTTCCACCACTACCTTAACCCAAACTAGTCGGCCCGACAGGTCCGCATATGAGTCAAGAATTATACAGTCTAGGTCCTTATTGATGAAGATGGGGGTACCTCCTCTGGATCCCCTTGCGGGGGCCTAGAATTGAGGGCCCTGCCACCAAGGTCGGATTTTATCTATTTTATCCATATTAAGCTTAGTCTCCTGTAAGCACAAAATCTGAATTCCCTCCCGATGCATCCATGCGGGAATCCTTGATCTCTTATGTCTTTCTGCGGTGTCACCCAATCCCTTAATATTCCAGCTGGCAATACAGATTTTAGGTGGCAGAAGCATCATTTGGGTCTGCCCCGCTTGGTAGTTGGATGCGGGTGTCATTTTTGGGGAGCTTTAGTGACATAGCTGAGGCAATGACCAAGGTTCTGTATTTGGGCTCTGATACCACGACTATGGCGTTAGTTTTCGGCATCCAGTCCGTTATCTCTTTCGCTGTGCACTCAGAGGTTAGAGAAATAGATGAGGCACTCTCACTGCTTGGAGCCAGCAAGTTAGAAACCTGGTACCGGTGCACCCTTTTAGTGCACTATACACCCATAAAAACAATGTGAAAGAGAGCCTTGACCTGTCCTTTCAACTCTACCACATGCCGACCTGGTTTTGGCTCAGCCAGAATCCTACAGTACTTTGTCAGATTCAACACGTGGTCGTTTACCAGATCCGGTATCTGATCTGCTGAGGGGAGGTTTGGGTTTTCCAGAGTGGGAAGGCTCAAAGTTTTATCTTTTGTCTTCTTTGTAAGTAGCATCAGTCCCAAAGCAGAGTCAGAGAGTATTATTGGGACCAAGTACTCTTTCGGAGGCGGCTTAGCCTTATCTGTTCTTAAGGATGTCATTGGCTCAGGCAGGAGGAGGGGTTTGCCAATCGACCTTCCGGATGCATTTCTTTTCTTGGGGTGTGCGATTGAGCCAACTGCATCTGGTGCCTCACCCAGCCCTGCTTCTGCTATCGTTTGATGGGCTGAGTCATTATTCAGCTTCGCTCTCTTCAAAGAAATTATTTCATCATTACCATTAGAAAACGAAATTTGGCCTGCTGCTGCAAGATGCAATCAGACTCGCTTTCTTTCACTCATCACATGCATGCAAACAGGATGTGCAGCAAACTAGCGACAAGCGCCCACTCAAAACTCGGAAATATGGTAACCCAGAACACAACTCAAATACAAGTTCACTTCAGATGGCTATGGCGGCACAGCGCCTGTACAACTCTCTGTTCGCACACACAGGATCACCCTGGATATCCCACACACGATACTCTGTACACACACACACACACACGCTGAACTTTATCTATGGCTATGGTGGCTATGGCCGCTGCTACCCTATCGCTATGGCGAAGCTCCTTCTCTCTCGCCCACTTCTCCCTCTGGCTCACTGCATACCACCTCGCACAAGTCGCTGTAGCAGCGCTTCCGCATGGCTCACGCAGGAATGAATGAATGGCTGGACGCTGCCCTTTGATTTATACTTTTGTAGCTCGTTGGTCTGGCCCTTTCCCTTGCCCGTGGTGCACACAATCCCATGCGGTACTTGCTTGACTGGACTAGGACTGTCTGGGACCGGTACTGCTGACTGCATGGGTTTGCACTGCCAACTCGATGCAGTCGCACTGCCGACGTACTGCAGTTGGGCTCACCACTTGCCCACTTGCCCACTTGCCCACTTGCCTCAGCCAAAACGTGAGCAACTTCGAAAGGCCACTACTAGGACCTTCCGGAAGTCTGGGTCCTGGCCTTTCGAAGACTGTAGCAGCTACGACCTTGACCCTTGAGGACTGTAGCAGCTACGACTTCTAGAACTCCCTAAGACTTCTACTCGACAGACCTACAGATCGAACCCCTGCTACCTACAGACCCTACGACAGTCTACCAACAGTTACAAATACACAGGTCACGGGTTAAAAACTCGGGGTCGACACAGATACTGTACACATGTAAGGTGAGGACTAGGGATCGAGCCCTGGGATCTGCATCGGCTACTGCAAACTGGTGAATACCGGTTCACTCCCGCCGGCTTAAATTCGAGGTCCTCTGAGAATAACTCAGTCCAAGGCAGGACCTTTACCTTTCTTATCTCTCTCGTAGACTCTCACTATGTCGGGAGCTGTTTCTAGAAGTTCTGTTCTGGTAAACCAGCAGTCCTCTGGCTCCTGGTAAGCGAATCGGACTTTATATTGTTTCTGTGGACGAGCTCTACCTCCTGTTCTAACTGCACGGGTTTATGGTCTGATAGAGGATCAGTGGTGTGATCTACCTTGTGGACCAGCTGAAGTACCGGGTCATTAGTTAGGAACAGGTCAAGTCTTCTCCGAGTGAGGATTCCGACTTCATTGGGGGAAGATGAGATCCAAGTAAAAATTTGGATTTTTTTGTACCTGCAGTGGAATTTTCAAATTTCAGAAAGAAAAAAAAATTGAAAAATTTGGACACAGAATAATGCGTAATTCAAAAGTAATAAAAAAATGAATTGAGCAAAAGAGAGAATTTTGCATTTCCGGAAAATAAATAAATTCGAAATTTTACTAGGCAGAAATTGCGAATAATTGGAAAAGAACTTTAAAGAAGTTTAATTAGGTTAATAATTCCTAATCAATCAATCAATAAATCGATCAATTAATATTAATCAATCAATCAATAAATCGATCAATTAATATTAATCAATCAATCAATGAATCGATCAATTAATATTAATCAATCAATCGATCAATTGGTCAATTAATCAATTAATCAATCAATCAATGTATCTATCAGTCAATCAATCGCCAGACTCGCGCAGCTCGGACACCAACTGATACATGCTCGATATAAGCCGAGCGATGCATATAGATCCAAGGATCAGCAAAGTGATGCTGAGGACTCGAATGGACAATGCAGCATCAGCGAAGCATCAACAGGCATATACATACAAAAATAGCACAATGTAGCGCAGCGAAAGACTCAACCCATCAAACACCACACATGTGAGAGAAAAGGGAGGGACCGCACACATTGAAGAAAGGTCCCTCCTTGGACACACACATCGGGAGATACCACGGATGAGGTGAGGGATGATGAGCAAGACGAAGATAGAGATTAAGGGACTATACTTTCCTTTGGCCAAAAGGTCAGTCTCAAACCTGCCTGAAGGAGGCCTCCAACGTGGCCCAGGTTCTGAATAGACCACCAGTCTGTGCGGACATCTGCATGTCCGAAACGACATCGTGAAGGAGACAAATGTTACGACCCTGGTCATTCCCAAAGTGCAAATTCACAATGGAAGACAATGCCACCCAATTGCGAAAGAAATGAAAGAAGTTGCGAAGAGATAGAGACCAAAGAAGAGAGAAAGAAGAAGAATAAGAAGAATAAGAAGATGTACAACAGCAAGACCGATGACAAACCCCCCTTTTCTCTCCACCTTCCTCCTCCTCCTTGACTTCGCCAATCTTATTCTTCTTCCAATAATAATAATAACAACAATGAGTGGATGAACCAGAATCAATATCCGAAATTCCCTCTTACTGCTGACACAACAACAGGTCCACCATAGCTATGGCTTCCCCCCCTTATTCCTCCTCTCACATGCCTAGGCAATGGCGGACTACTAAGGGCTCTGCCCTCCTGTGCGAAGGACAAAGCAAAACAGCTATGTTGCTGCACTCCTGTCCAAAGCACAACACAAAGCAGCTATGCCGCTGCTCACTAAGCTGCCATGCCTGACTCTGCCTCGAGCTTCGTTGTGTGGCACTACCCCAACTGGGGCCTTCCAGATGCAGCTCCTTCGCCCGCTTCTTCCTCCTCCTCAGGCTGGGCTGCTCGCCACAGCCAGGCTGAGCGCGCAGCTGCTCTCCTCCTCCCAGCAGCGCTTCCAAGTCCAGTGCTTGGCTCCAGCAGTATGTCGCCAATCCTTGCACACCGCAAAGGAGGAGCCGCTTGCTCCTCCTGAAGATATAGCGGCCTACTGGCGTCTTGGGCGGTGACTTCCTAGTCCGAGCGGCCTCCCAGCAACCAGTACCTCCTCCCTTTCAGAGGGAACCATCATTGCAGGCTCTGATATCATCCGTACAGGCCCTAGACTCAGACTACTTGGACTGGTACCGGCCTACCTCTAACCTACCGCTACTGGGCCTCTAAAAATGTTTTCTTCTTCCCCTCTGTCTCCAGTACCGGACACTTTTGAGTGTGCTGGCCTACCTGCTACTTGAGTGTTTTCCCCGCTGCTCTTGAGTGTTTTACCCGTACCCGCACTACTGAGTGTTTTCCCCGCTGCAACCCACAAAGTCACGGCCACAGGTAAGAACCGGCCCTGCGGGGTCTTTCAACCAGCAAGTACCCTTGCGGGTCACACACACACTCTGGCCGACAAGCACTCAGACAGGCACGCAGACCAGCAGGCATTCACAAACACACACACTAGAAATCACAGCAGAATGCGGGAATCTCAGCAAGGCATACCTTCTCTCTCTTATTCCAGAATGTGTGTGTGTGTGTGTGTGTGTGTGTGTGTGAGAGAGAGAGAGAGAGAGAGAGAGAGAGAGAGAGAGAGCTTTTCCGTCCGCCTTCAACTGTGGTTTGGCGCTTGGTTTGTAGTCTCCAGCTCTCTCTGTCTCTCTTCCTCTTCTGTCTGTATGTTGTGCTCTGCTTGCCCATCAAACAAGGGGTTCCAAAAAAGAAAAAAGAAAGCAAGGGGTTCAGAACATGGAAAGTGGTTTTCTAATTATTTTGAGCTGAGCAGGAAAATAGCGAAGGTGACCATGTCATGAGTGAGAGAGAGAGAGAGAGAGAGAGAGAGAGAGAGAGAGAGAGAGAGAGAGAGAGAGAGATTTCAAAAACGCCGGTTATTGGTAGATGATCAGAAAACTATGCGGACCCAAGCACACACAGAGAGAGAGAGAGAGAGAGAGAGAGAGAGAGAGAGAGAGAGAGAGAGAGAGAGAGAGAGAGAGAGAGAGAGAGAGAGAGAGAGAGAGAG